>JAYDZK010000057.1:255569-268220 GCA_034509185.1 Euphonia xanthogaster | reverse complement strand
GGCTGGCCCCGCGCTGGCTCCGGTTGAGCTTAATGATGTCGTCCAGGGACATGTCCATCTTGTCGGCCATGATGGCGGCACCGCTCCCGCCCGCACTTCCGGCCGCGCTGCGCCCGCGCCGGAAGCGGAAGAGGCGGAGCTGCGGCGAGGCGGGCGCGCGAAGCTCTGTGGGCGGGCGGCACTTCCGGCGGGACCGGGACCGGGACCGGGGCCAGGAGCGGGACATGCGGGTGCGCGTGCGGAGCTGGCACGGAGTCGCGTCCTGGCTGTGGGTGGCGAACGACGAGAACTGCGGCATCTGCCGGATGGCCTTCAACGGCTGCTGCCCCGACTGTGAGTGCGGGTCCGGCACCGACACCGGGCGCTGCGCGCCGGGCGGGGCTGACGGTGTGTCCGTGCCGCAGGTAAGGTTCCCGGAGACGACTGCCCGTTGGTGTGGGGGCAGTGTTCGCACTGCTTCCACATGCACTGCATCCTCAAGTGGCTGAACTCGCAGCAGGTGCAGCAGCACTGCCCCATGTGCCGCCAGGAGTGGAAGTTCCGCGAGTGAGGGCGGCACCGGGCACCGGGCACGGGCCGTGACCCACCCCCGGCTGGCCCGGGCCCGCCCAATAAATGTGCGACGTCAGTCGCGTCTCCGTGTCTGTGTCCGGTGTCCCGCGCTCGGGGTCGGTGCTCGGAGCGGGGCCGGGCAGTGGCTCCGCCGGGCGCCCCGCGGGCTCCGNNNCGAGGCGGGACCCCCGCCCGGGTGCTGCTGCCGCGCCGGCACCGTGCGCGCTGCTCGTGCTGTGCCTCCCTGCCGAGCCCCGTTCCTGCGGACGGCCCGGCCCCGCCGCTGCCCGGTGGGCAGGGCCTCGGGGCCGCTCTCCGACCTGTGCCTCTCGCCAGCTCCGACACCGGCGGCTCTGCCGAACCCGACCTCGCTGCGCTGCTGCCCAGCTCGGCCCACTGCCCCGGGGCTCCGCACCGCGGTGAGGACGGGGCTCGGGCCGGGACGGGGCACGGTTCGTGCTCCCAGCGCAGGTTCCGGAGCCCCCTCAGCCCCGCGGTGCTGTGCAGCGAGCGGCGGAGCAGGGGGCGGGCTGGGGCTGCCCCTCTCTGCCGGCAGCGCTGCCGGCTCAGCCCCCACCCACCCGGTGTGCCGGTGCTTCCGCAGGGGCTGTGTGTGAGGTGTGGCCGCGGAGCTGCCAGGAGCTCCGCTGTGCAAGGCAGGCCTGACTCTGTCCCTGGCCCCCGTGGAGTGTGTGGCTGCCTGAGCGGGGCTGGTGGCTCTGGGGTGACAATAAACGTGCTTGGGATGGCTCTGCTTGTCTGTCCTTGCTGGGGAGGGGGGAGCCCACCCAGACCTGGGAGCTCTGGACTGCTGAGCCCTCCAGTCCCTCCTGTGGTGCTGAGGCTGCTCAGCAGAACAAAATCGCTGGGGCTTGAGGGCGCCCAAGGCCCGTGGGAGCTGCAGGGCACAGTGCAGGGCCAGCAGGGACAAGGGGCTGTGCAGGGTGGATGTAGGCACAGGGCTCCTGTCCCTGCGTGCCCCCAAAGGCCCTGCTCCCCCTTGTGCTGCAGGGGGCCGGGCACAGCCTCTGCCCAGCAGAGACACAGACTGGGGGGCAGTGGCTGGCAGCTGATCCCTGGCAGGGGCACCCCTGGGTCACCACCTCCCCACAGGGTGAGTCCAGAGCACACACCCAGCCTGGCTGCAGTGCCCATGCCAGTGCTGCTGCCAGGACCTGCCTGGCCCACAGGGCTGCTGTGCTCATGAGGAACAAAGCCAAGGAGTGCCCCCAGTCCCACCAGTGCCCCTGACTGCAGTTCTGAGACACATGGACCTGCCCTGCTGGGCCAGCCAGAGCCGAGGAGGGGCCAGCAGGGCTGAGTGGTGGCTGCCCCGGGGCTGAGCAGCCCTTGTGCCACGGAGCTGCAGGGATGCAGTGAGTGTGGGGCCCCCTTTCAAGACCAGTGCACTTGTGCCCTGTGCCCCCCTTCTGCTACCTAGGCTCCAGCCCCAAAAAGACCAATGCACAACTCTTCAAGATTTTATTAATGATCAGCGACAAAAGTTTACAAGAGAGAGAACACCAGACAGAGCCTGGAAGGACCATCTGGCACAGTGCAGTGAGCTGCTCAGGATACCCAGCACCGTATCCTGGAATGTAAGAGGCAAAAGGGGCTCCCAGCTCAGGACCCATTCTTGCAGCCTGCACCTCCCCTCAGAGGCAGGCACACTGCATGTCAGCCATCAGAAAACACCCCCAAACCTTCACCTGGCCAGGTCCTGCCCTCAGGTAATCCATCAGCACACGGTGGGCTTTGAGCACAGCCCACACATGGCATCGGGTCCTGCTGCCTTGCAAAGGGAGAGCCTTTGGGGAAGGGCCCCAGGATCCCTGTGCCTCTTCTGGAGAAATGCCTGGACCCAGCAGCACCTGCCCTGTCAGCAGCTGCCACCAGCAGCAAAGGATTTGCCTTTATCCAGCTCAGCCCAGGGCAGCTCTGGGTGTGGGCAGGGCCAGGAGCTGAGAAGAGGCAGCACAGTGAACCCCAGAGCCCAGCACCAGCTCTGGCAGCCAGCCCCTGGTTCCTGAGCAAGAGCTGCAGGAGGAACCCCACGAGCCCAGTCCTGTCCCCGAGGCTGCTCTCAGTGCCTGTGCAGCCACCCAAGCCCTGCCCAGAGGCTGCTCTGCAATGCAGAGCCCAGACAGGACAGCCACGGCTGGCAGGGCAGGGGGGCACGGGCAGCTCCTCCACTCCCCTCCTACTAAGAGCCAGAAATGGCAGAAGGTAAAAGCACATCAACATGTTAAAACATTAGTTATAATTAAAACCTTTTTGTTTTGTCAAATCTCCTGGGAAAAGGGACAGGGACTGATTAACGGAGATAAAACTAGGCAACGGAATCCCAACTCGTTATGTCTGCATAATTAGTGCAGGAGGAGCTGGGACAGCAGAGGGTGGGACAGCACATCCTGCGTGCCAGCAGGGCTGCCCCCCTTCAGGGGCCCTTTCCTGAAGAGCAGCTGCTCCCCCAGAGGGTGAAGCTGCAGCACTCTGTGGCTCACACACGCCCGCTCTGCAGCCTAGTGCTTCTCCTCCTCCAGCCTTCTCATGGCCTCCAGCACAGCCAGCTCTTTTGCTTCTTTCTTCTGGTTGCGAGCTTCAAACTCCAGCCTGCAAATATCACACAATGCCCTAAGATTCTCATTCACCCCTACTGCTTGTAGACAAAAGCACCTGGAGCAGGGGAGCATTGGCTTCTGTGCTGCTCAGCTCTGAGAGCACCTCAGAAAGCCCCCAGAACCTCTCCCAGAGCTTCCCATGGCTGTTGCCAGCAGTCTGCAGTCCTGCACTCCCACACTGGTCACACACGACCTCTTTCTCCCTCTGTGGAAGAAGCTGCTATTCCATTCTTGGGCTGTCCTGGGTGTTGTAACACCAAAATCAAATTTATCACTGATGTGAGCCAAGGTGCTGAAAGTGAAAGACTCAGGCCTAAACAACCAAAGCTCTGAAAGAAGCCACATGCTCTTTCCCCGGGATACAGCAAAGGAAATTTATCATTAAAGGAGAAAAACCAATAAATGTGCAGTGCAGCACATTCTGACACAGCAGAGTTCAGCTGCTCCTTTCCCTGTTCAGCTTGGTACAATCACATTTACAGCCTACCCAAGCCATGGAAGAGGAAGCCAAGTTTGCTGCTCTGTGCCTTCAGATAACACCTTCTCTCCCTGTTTGGTCCCATCCATCAGTCCCCAGACACTCTGGATGGAACAGTATGTGACAGAACCAGGAGACAAAGAAATCCAACCTGTTCTTGATGATTCTTTGCACAATTAGATCAGTGGTGAGATTGCTGCCACTGTCCACCAGCTGGAAAATGCCACGTTGCTTTGGTTCCTGCAAACAGACACAGACAGGGCTGTGGAAACATGTGGGACCTGGGTGTGCAGCTGAGCTGAGCTGAGCCGTGGCAGGGTGACAGGCAGGATGCACAGTGATCTCCTTGGAGGCACAGCAAAGGCTGAAAGCAAAGCTCCACATACACAGGAGCTGCCCAGGACAGAGAGCCAAGCACACAGGATTTCTCACTCTGCCGTGAAGGCATCAGAGACAGGCAGAGCAGAACAGTGCTTGGGAGAGCAGAGCTGCTGGGAATGGTTTACTGAGTGCTCCACGAAGCTGCCCTCAGGGGTGGATGAAAAGCTGCCAAAGCCTCCTCTGCAGTACACCTCAGACCAGGAACACAACAGAGCCAGGGTCTGGCTATCAAATACTGACAAAGCAACTGGCACTTTACCTCATATGGATCAGAACCGTCCTTGTCCGGCACCACCTCAGTCATCCCATGACAAACAAGTGCTACCTGAGGGAGGACACAAAAGTCACTGACAAGATCCAGAAGATGACAGGGACATTTCCTGCCACTACTCCCACTAAGCACAGCCTGGAGACCAGCAAAGCCACCCTCCTGCACAGCCTGGCAGTCCCAGTCTGAGCAGGACACCCCCTCCTTGCACCCCTGAGCTGTCCTGCACCACTTCAGCTCCCCACACACATCTTCATGTCCATCCGTGTGCAAGGACTCACCCTGAAGTGATCCAACAGATCAGCAGTGACAGCATAGGGAGCTCCAATCACCACCTCTGAGACATACTGAAAAAGGAACCAGGTAGAGTCCAGATTTGAAAAAAAAACCCCATCAAACAAAAACCCAAAACCCAATCCCAAGCCAGAAGCCAGCTGCTTCTTAAAGAGACCTGAGCAGGTCACCTGGCTACAGAGTCAGAAGTTCAAATAAAGGAACAGAGAAGTGGGTTCAGCAGCAACAGCTTGCCACACAACAGCTTTTTGTTCCTCTACAGGATGTCCTTTTTGTGCCTATAGAGCAAATCCAAAAGTTAATTGCTCCAGGCACACATTTTTGGGGCTCCCCACGAATTTGTCCCAGCATTTTCTCCCCTGCTGCAGGGAGCAGAGTTTTCTAGTGGCACATCTGACCACACAGCTCCCTCCGTGGCATCCAGCCCTGTCACTGCCAGCAGAGCAGCTGGATGGGCACCAGCTCGGATCAGCCAGGATGGCACGGGACCCCAGCAGAGCCTCCCAAGAGGATCAGCACCTGTGGCAGCCTCAAGTGATTCATCTTGTCTGTCTCACAGGGCACACCACGGAGCTCATGCAAGGTCACTGAGCACCAGTGACCACCAGCAGGCTCTGGGCAGCTCTCAGAGTGCAGAGACACCACTCACCCTGCAGGCCAGGACACTGAGGGTTCTCTCGTGGATGTTCATGATGGGATAGTTCTTCCCTTTGTAGCGATTCACCTCCTAGGGCAAAGCACCAGGCAAGTCAGAGAGGAGACAGAGCAACTCCCTTCCCTCCTGCTCCCCCCCAAAAGACATCCCTGTCCTGTCTCTGGGAGCACAGCCTGCCTGGTTCAGAAAACAGGTCCCAGCTGCTCTGCCTCGGGTCAGGTTCTACACAGACCTGATCGAAATGCAGCCCAGCAATGATGTAGGGCTTCTCTGCCAACTGGTGAACCTTCTCCAGGAAATCCACGTGACCAACATCTGCAGATCTGTTTAAGGAATTGAAGCTCACATCGAAAATATAGGAAGGAAGACAGAAATAGTCACCCAAAAACAACAGTGGGAGAAAGGAATCACTAGGATTTTATTCTTGCACTAATTTTTGCCTATTTCCAAGAACAGCTGCTGCCTCCCTCCTCAGGTTCCACTGGCTCTGGGCAAAAGCCAGAGACTTTTTCAGCTCCCCCTTATATGGACTCAGCTTTGCCTCTATCCAGAATTTCTGCTTGTCCCAGATGTTCTGGCACAAAGGCTCAAAGCCTGCCCCAGGCACGGCGTGTCAGCTCCAGGTGCTATGGCAGCCAGTCCTCACCACAACCATTAGAGTGAGGAGAGCAGCCATCTGCCTTCCTGAAATCCAACAGCCACAGGGTGCTCCACACAGGAGCTGGAGCTTCTTTCTCAGCATCCTGTGACTAAGAAACTGCCAGGAAGAACTCACTCCTGACTCCTCCCTCACATGCAGCTACAGAAAAGGAAAAAAAAAAAGAGGCAAATATGCAGCATGGTGCCTCCCAGCATGAGAACATCAGACAAGGACCAGTGGTGCAACCCAAGAGAGTCAGGGATACGGAACAGGTCGAAGGCTCCAGCCACGTAGATGATGGTGTCTCCTGGCTCTGGCTCCTTCCCCGAGGCAAACTGGATGATCTTCTGGGATGTCTGCAGGAACTGCGAGACACCAGTCCAGGGACTGTGACCTTTGGGCCCCTGTGGAAACATACACCAGACACAGCTTCTTTTCAGGCTCTGGAGGGGGTTTGGACAACACAGAGCACAGTGCTGGGCAATCTGCTCATCTGAATTTGCTGGCAACTGTAACAACTCCCAGCACCTTGGACTTTCTACATTCCTGGCATCAGTGTTTAGATAATTTCGCAAAAGCCCTTTACGCCCTGTCTAAATCATCACCTCAGCAGACAGCTCAGGAGATGCCAAGAGGAAAGCTCAGGAAGGAGGAAGACAACAGGGCAGGTTTGAATTTCCATGAGAAGCAAGACACGTGCTCAGGAGACAACACCACCGACCTTGGCTCTGCCAAGCCCCAGGGCACCTGTCTGGCCCCTGAGCTCTGGGACAGAGCTCGGTCCCCACCACGTGGCAGCCACGAGTCACCTGCTCTGCCACCCAAGCTGCTCCACGGGACTTGGCAGGACACACACACTGCTGAGGCCAGAGCAGGCCCTGCAAAGGGCAGCACGCAGACAGCTCAGCTGGCAGGGTCACGCAGGGTACCCAGTGCCCTGATCCATCCTACCCATACCCCAGGAAACAGCCATGCTAGAGCAATATGCCCCAAAACACCTACTCAAAACCCCCAAAATAGTGGGGAACTAAGGAAGATTCAGACAGGTCAGCAAATCCCCTGTGAGTAAAAAAGACTTGCTCAAGCTGCTGGTGCAGCTCATTCAGCAGGGACAATCCAGCTGGAAATAAACAGGGCTGGCTCTTTAGGAGCAGTGTGAGCTTCAGGCTGGACCTGGCAGCTGGAGCACTGAGAGGGCTGTGCTGCCCTCGAGCTCTGCAGCAGTGTGTCCACACCTCCCAAACCTAATACAGCACCTGCAAAACAACACAAGCACTGAGAGGAGCATCCACAGAGGCTGTCCCAGGCTGGAACCACGGGCACTTGGGAAGTGGCAGGAAGGAATTTCCAAGCAAGGAGGGAGCCCAGCACAGGCTCAGAGGGCACAGCAGCCCTGTGGTGCCACTGAAGGACAGCTCATGCTGCCCTGTGCCACACCTGCCCATCACACCCACTGCCATGTGGGGACAGCAGGCGTTCACTGAGACATTACTGCTACGTGTGGGAGGACACACAAGCCTGCAACAGGCTGGAAAGCACACTGGGAATCCTTCTCAGGCAGGACAACAACCAGACGTCCACAACCAGAACTCACATTACCTTCCCAAAGTTGTCAGTGTGCTTCCGATAGTCTAGGTCCTCATCCTGAAGGGAGATAAAGAGTCAAAATGTTTAAGCACTTGCACAGCTCATCCAACCAAGACATGCTTGTGTGTGGGAAGTGCTGGGAAGGCCAGGCTCAAAACCAACACCAGGGATCCGGGCACTGATTGCTGCCAAACTGGTTAATACCTAAACCAGAGTCCTGTCCCACGTGAGTCAGAGGAAATGTGTCCTCATCTGATCCCAGCTTGGCACCAACAGCAAAGGTGGTTCTTGCCCAACTTGCAGCCCCAAGAGTGCTGCACAGCTGCATCCTCCCTCAGGCCAGCACGCCCCTGACAGGACAGCATCCCTTTTCCTGCCAAAGACCCTCACAAGAGGCAGGTTCAGGTATCTGCAGCAGGCAGCAGCACCGGGCAGATCTCGGTGTCAACTCCTGTGCTACAGCGAAGCCAATTTAACAGCTCAGCCCACCAAAACATCTCCCTCTGTCCCTCAATTCGCCTGTGGGTCACTTGTTTCTGCAGTTATCCAGGTGAGTCTATTCCTTAATTACTCAGTAAATTCAACTCATTACCTGACATAAAACCACTGACTTTACTTTTCCCTGGTTAGGTTAGCTCCCAGCCAGAGAGTGAGCTGAGGAGACTCAAGAAAGGTCTGATCAGATTAGAGACAACAGAAGGCAGAAGCATAAAGTTCAGTGGGAAGGGAGAGGAGTTTCCAACTCTGGCAGCACCTGGCTGACAGATCAATGTGCCTGCACTGTGTTGTTTTGCCCTGGGAGGAGTCACGGGCTTGCCTGCAGCTCCCCTAATGTTCCCGAGGCCCACACTGACCACGAGGCATCAGAGTCTGTCCCACCACAGTGTGAGTGATCTCAGACACGCTGAAGCAAACATGAGCAGGTTGTTTTGCTGCCCATTCTCCACACAGCCGGGAGCCAGGCCCAGGAGCTCTGCTCCTGCACTCTGCTCCGTGTGGGGCAGCAGAGGAGAAGAGCTGCTCGTGCCCTGTGCTCCCCCAGAGCCCTGTGACTCACTATGAGCCCTGTGCTCCCCCAGAGCCCTGTGCTCCCCCAGAGCCCCTGACTCACTATGTTGCTGTGGTGGGCCTTGGTCATGAGCAGCATGCGGCCAACGAGGTCCGTGGTGGACACGCCCTGGGTGCGTCTGCATTCCCTGCGGGAGACAAGCAGAGGGTGAGGCAGAAGGCACTGGAGCAAAGGCTCTGTCCTCCCACCACTGTCACAGGGCACCTGTGGCACTGATAAACCCAAACCAGGGGCTGTCCTCCTTAGCCTTCCTTCTCAAGAACAGCATTTCTTTGCTGAGCCTCTGCATCATCCTCACGCCACAGCCACTGCTCGGGTGAACGCTTCCCTCACCCAGGCTTCCCACCAGAGCCAGCTCTCAGTGAAGCTTTAAAACCAGAACCAGCCTCTGCCAGGAACCAGACAGCCCCACTGGGCAGGAATGCTGCCCCACTTCCCTGAAGCCAAAATGCTGGCAGCAACTGAAGCTCTGACACACATACAGCCAAATTCAGGTGTGACCTGAAGAATGGTATGTTTCATGTGACTTCCCTTCAAGGCACAAAGTCTAACCCTAATCCAGAAACTCTGCCCAAAACAAGATAAACAGGTAATCAGGAGGTTACCTGTATCGCCCTGATGTCTTTACTTCCTCATAGGTGTCTCTGCCATCGATAGTTAAGGTGATGTCATCTGCAGAGAGAGAAAAGCCTCAGAACTGTACCCAAGCTCTCCTGCACAAAAGCAGCAGCTGGGCAGGTCCCACACGCCTACAACTCTGCAATCCAAATCCCTGTGCATCCACAGGGGACACGTCCTGTGCCCCACAAAGATGTCAGGGGTTTTTAAGACTACTGTGTCTGTGGAGACAAGGATATTCCTGGGCATGAACACCATCACCCATCTGGTGCACTGCTGGGTGCCCTGCAGCAGCAGGCACAGCTGATTATTGTCTGAATGACAATAAACAAGCACTATCTGTATCGATGTTAAAAATGAACCTTTTAGCTCTTCTGGGACTGGTTTTAACCCTTGGCTCATGTTACAAGTTTTCAGTCCATGAAAGAGTTAATCCAGTGGAAAGTTCTTCCTCTCAGTGGCTGCACTCCCACAGTGACATCCAGGACCCTTCTACAGAGGCCATTCCGGTTCATCTCTGGCACATGGCTCCCAACTCCCCCTGCAAAAACACCTCTCATACTTTTGGTGATGGTGCAAAGCCTTCACAAGCAAAAGCTGAGCTGGTTTCCCTCTGCCAAAACAGCCAGAGGGCAGCCCTGAGTGTGGCTGCACAGTGGGGTGCCTCAGTCCTGCTCAGTTCCCCTAAAACCCCAGAGCCTCCCCTCAGAGCCCAGGAGGGCACACACTGCCAGGACAGCCTGGCGTGCCAGGAGGGCACACACTGCCAGGACAGCCTGGTGTGCCAGGAGGGCACACACTGCCAGGACAGCCTGGTGTGCCAGGAGGGCACACACTGCCAGGACAGCCTGGCGTGCCAGGAGGGCACACAGTGCCAGGACAGCCTGGCATGCCAGGAGAGGCACACACTGCCAGGAGAGGCACACACTGCCAGGACAGCCTGGCGTGCCAGGAGGGCACACACTGCAGGGCTGCTGCCACCTTCTCAGGTAAGCTCAGCCAGTTCCAAATTCAGCTTTTGCACAAACACAACCTGGCAAAGCTGCCGGTGCAGGGTGCTGCTCAGGAGAAGCATGGGATGATTGTGACAGGTCAGCAAGGGGCAGAGGGGACAAATCCAAGCAGCTGGAGCAGGGGCCACGAGGCTCCTCTGCTGCCATAACCCCTCAGCACCCCTGTGAGGATCACGTACACCTAACACACTCAGGGCAGGCAATGAAGTTAATGAGGAATTTGATAACCACTCCATCCACGTGAAAAAGGAATATTTATCTTCTAAAGATTAAGGATTTATTTACACTTTGTGAAATACTTGGATTATCAACAGCAGGTGGCTGGGATCAGATGAGAGATACACGAAATGAGTGCAAAGACTACTCCTGGTCAAAGTAACAAAATTGCTTCAGAGGGGCAGGGAAGAAGGGCTGAGGCTTAATGAGCATTGGCAGCAGCCCAAGAAGGGACAGAATCCCAGAGCAAGAACATTTCCTCAGAACACTGGTTCTCTTTAGCAGCTGTATACCAAAAAGTGTTCACACTAAGAACTAGGTCTCTGGCCTCCTAGTCAGCTGAGCCACTGAACAGCTTATCAGCTGGATAAAGAGAGAAGCTTTTCGGATCTAACCTTGTTCCAGGATAAGTAGAAATAAACACGGTTGTATTTCTGCATGCTTTCCTTTTCAATAGTGTTTTTCACACTTAAGTTTTGTAAATGACTTTCCCCTTTGCACAAATTTCTGCTGGTGCTAAGGGCAACCTCGGGATAATTTTAAATGACACATTTCACCTTTGTAAGTTAAAACCAAGAGCCCTGGCCACTCCCGAGATTCTGAGCACACGGATGTTTCTCCAGACCATGAGACCAGAAGCAGCTGTGCAGGTGTTGAGAAGGCAGAGCTCTGCAGGCAGCAGAAAGCCCTGACCCTGCTGATTTGCAGCAGGGCACCTGGAGCACACCTGGAGCCCCCAAGGGCCCACGTTAGCACAGCCACTGCCCCATCACCACTCACCCCCGTGCACGCAGAAGTCACAGTTGTACTTGTCCAGGGTTTCCAGGGTGGTGACATAAGGAGCTCCAGGAGCAATCTCATCCACCCACTTGATGGCCTGCACCATTTTGTACCTCTCCTCCTGTGTAAAGACGGGGGGACCCTTGTGCTTGGCAATCTCCTCTGGGGGAGAAACAAAATTCCAGTTAGAAGCATGTTCTGCAGCTACAGTGACTCTCAGTCACTGCCCCTCTCATTTCATGGGCAGGTGAACTTCACTGCAGGCTTATCCTCAGATTTGTATCAGTCTGTGGTAGCAAAGGAAGCCCCAGCTAGATCAGAAAATATTTTGATTCAGTTGCATTTCCTAAACATTTAACAAGGGCCCTGAAATTCACTCAGAGGGCAAAAGGTCTCAGTACTTCCCTGTACCCAGATACTTCTTCCTGAAGGGATGAGCTGGGCCTCCCAGCATCTCCCTAGGAGAAATTTCCCTCTTAAACAGTAACTTCATACTACACCTGGTTCATACTGGAAATTCTGCATCCATAAACCCATTTAAAATACATCTTCACATGCCAGAACTTGTTTCTGACACTTAACTTCCAGATGGCCTTGAAATGAGTTTTCTCCATGAGGTAACTTGTTTTGAAATGTAAATTCTGCACCTCCTACCAGCAAAAGCAGACTGATTCTCAGCTGTTTTTATAGCACAGAAGGCAGATTAACCCTCGGAGCCTGCAAGATCTGACCCACCTAATCCCCAGTCCAAAAGTGTGACAGTGGTAACTCCACTCCCAGAGAAGGAACATCTTTCTCTTGGAGGCTACTGATCCTGGAGCGGATGCAGGATGAAGCCTGACCCTGTAAAGAACTCTCGCTTCTCCTGGGGCTAATGCTGCTGGGCAATCTGAGGGGCTGCACGAGATGAATCCTGGTAAAACCTCTTACCATCCGTGTGGACCCCGACGATCAGGTAATCGCCCATGGCCCTTGCCTGGCGCAGCTGGTTCGAGTGGCCGTAGTGCACCATGTCATAGCTGCAAAGAGAAGGGCCGGCTCAGCCCGGGACGCGCTCCCCGCAACCGGCGGGCGACCTGCCCCGGCTCCGGGCTCGAAGGTCTCTGCTGCCGGGCAGGGCTGTGCCGGTACGGCCCGGTCACCGGAGCCCGCAGCAGCGATGCCTCCCACCGCCACCGCGGTAAGCCGGCCCCGGTGCTTCAGGGGCCGGTCCCTCCGTGCACCTGCCCGGCAGGCGCTGCCGCAGCCCGGGGGAGCGGACCGGCCGCACCGACGCCCGTTAAGCGGCCGAGCCCAGGGGCGCTCCCAGCCCCGTTGGCCGCCGCGGGCCCGGCTCGTCCCTCCGCGGTGACACAGGAGGCGGAGGCACCGGCGTAGCCAACACGGTTTATTTCTGCGGCGCCACGACATCACCCGGCCCCGCGCCCGCCCCACTCACCATCCATCGCACCAGACGCGCACGGGCCGGTGGCCGCCGCA
>JAYDZK010000057.1:225123-238281 GCA_034509185.1 Euphonia xanthogaster | reverse complement strand
ACCGCCCCCCGTGGGCCCGGCCGCCCTCCCGGGCGCGCCCCCAGCACCGGGGCGGTCCCGTCGGAGCGTGGCGGTCCTGGGCTGTGGAAAGGCCGGGCCGGATTGAAGGGTTCCTGTAAACCCAGGCAGCAGGCGGTGATTTTTTTTCCTAAGTATCATCTTACCTCACTGGGTTTTTTTTTTTGTTTTTGTTTTTCTTGCTTCTTCATTGACAGAAATAAAGCTCAGTGGTTTTTCTGGTGCTAAATGTTCCTAAACGTTGTTCTTTCATGGGTACTGAACCCCGGGCTTCCAAAAAAGAAAGGAAAAACCCAATCCAAACCCATTAACAGTTCCAATTTAATCTGTCCATGCTGGAACCCTCTGGGTGCTGTCTAGATTGGCTGCAGCCACAAGTCCATAATTAATGAACAGACATAAATCCTAACTTTAGTTTACCAAAAGAGGTTGGGAATGGTTGGTGACTGTGGCAGCCTGGTTCATGGGGAGCTACTTGATCATCATCTGTTAATTAAGGGGGGAGATGCACTGGAAATGAAGGGGGTTCGGAGAACTGAATCATGACAGAGCTGGTTGGTAAATCCTGATGAGTAGATATCAGATGTTCTCTGTTCTGGATTGGGCAATCTCATAGTTTCCAATGGTTGGGGAATATTTTAACCACTGGAGCATGAGGTTTTGATTTTTTTTTTTATTATTTTTTTTTCTCCTAAAAGAGAGGATTGTTGTCCACATGATCTTTTTTTTGCCATTTTGACCATGTTCACATTTTTTGCTCAGTCTTTGGCTGGCAGATGAGAAAGCTAAATCTGAACACACTGTTCTTGGCAATGACTTGTGTTTCCACTCCTCCAGTCAGTGGGATCATGATTTCCATGTTAAATTCTCTTTCCCCTTATTGTGAAGAAGCTCCATTTTGCCCTCATTGTTTCCCAAGTACCAGTTCCCCTCTGGCCCTTTGACCCTGGCTGGGTGTAAGTTGCATCAACCCAGGGCATTGTCAGTTTTACCATGTTTCTATTCTTGCTCCTACTTGGTGCAAAATCTTCCCAGCAGGAAGCCAGGAGTGCCTGCTCAGCCACATGCTGTCAGCCAAGGAGCTTCCCAGCAGCTGCTGCTGCCTGAGCACTGGGGGTGCCGTGCCTGGGGACAGGCACCCCCTGCCTGGGCTCTTGCCTCCGCTGGCCCCCAGCCCCCCAGAGCCACACCAGGATGGGGCTTTCCTCAAGCAATGTTCCCGGGCCCACTGGGTTGGGTTTTATACCAAAAGCCATGGTCCTTCACAGGCACCTGTTTGGTTTTTAGCGATCTGAAACAACAACAACCGAAAAAAAAAGTAATTTCCAAGTGTTACACAGCTAATTTATCCATATTGATGGGTTTAACAGGAATACATCACAAACGCTCAAGGTCCCTTTGTATGCAGTGGCTCTTGTAAATTGACTCCTCCAACACAAGTGGATTTCCTTTCCCAGTTTAGCATTTTGTTCTTGTACAACCCATAATTTGTTTGGGTGGCAAGAAATAAAGCTCCTGGTTTATATCTATAGCAGATAGCCTTGGGTCTTGCCCTGCCAGCCTCCTCTTGGACCACATCTTCCAGATTTCCTGCCCTTCACTGGGACTCACAGAAGAGAAAACTCCCTTGGCAAGCTGTTCCTCTGTGCTGGATCCCAATTCTTGTCCCATGTCCTGGCTGATGCTCCCCACTGCTAAGGGCTGGTCCTTGCTCAGAATTATTCAAAATTATCTATCCCAACAAGTTTTCCCTTTGCTTTTCAAACCCCACACAAAGCAGTGATTAAAAGTAAGTTTGCTTCCTTATTCCTGGGTCATTCTGCTGTAAAGAATCCCCTCAGAGGTCTTGCTGTGCTGGGTCTGTTGTTTTTTGGGTCTGTGCTGAGGCTTTGCACAATGGAATGAAGTGAGCTCTGCCTTCATGCAGGAAGGGCGGTGTCAGCTGCAATGAGTGTGGAGAGGAGGATGACAGCACACAGATCTCAGGAGATATAAGTGTACATCTGCCATTCAGATTTATTTTGTTTTGGTTAAAAAATAAATCTTGCTTCTGACAGGCAGCTACTGGAGATTTTAATCAAAGCACTCAAGTCTGCATGTGCTGCACAAACACTTGGACACTCTGGCTTCTGCCTGCAACAAATGAAGATTCCTGTGGGGCCTGAAATCTGAGCTGAGAAGTGTGGAACTTTAAAGTGGGTGTTTTGTCAGGGGTGGGGCTGGGAAGTTGGCCTCCCCAGTGATGCAGAGTGCTCAGGAATCCCGAGCTGCTCCGGGCTCAGTGCTCAAGTTCTGCCCTGTCCCGTCCTCTCCGTGCCCCCTCCCCGTCCAGCTGGATCTCTTGTGCAGCTCTGTGAGATCAATCAGTCTCTGCCTCCCCTTTGCCATGCCCCAGAATTTATCTTCAAGCCTCCAGAAAAAAACCCTTGACCCCAGTGTAAAGAAATGGTGGCCCCTGGATCAAGGCAGAGCACATGGCGAGGCATTTTCTGCGCTGCTCCAGGAGGAGGGCAGGTCACACTGGGTCGCTTTGCAGGCTGGCTCTGCTCTGCACCCTGATTCCCAGCAGTAGAGCCCCGACTTTACAAATTTTCATTTCTGTAGTGACTCAGTGTTTGCTAAATAGGAGTATTACATTAATAGGCCTCCTCCAAAGTGTGCACTTGAGGATATTCCTTTTATGTGCTAGACAGCAAAGGAGACGAAGGGAAAAGACTGGCAACCTTCAAAATACTGTTATGGCTATGATGCTCTTCTCAGAAACACCCAGACTGGAACTGCCCACACTTGCAGGCATTCCACATCTCCCAACACAGTCCAAACTAACCCAAACGGTGTTCCTTCATGCAGCTTTTATCTTTTCCACTTCNNNNGCAGTCACTGGCTCACCGCTAGGCGCTGGCTTAACAGTTTCAAAATCTTTGATGTCTTTCCTGATGTTTGGCTCAGTAACCCGGTAGCCTGCAGCCCCACTGCTGTGGCTACAGGCACTCCTGCTGTCTGCAGACGCACGTGGAGCTGTGCCATTCTTTTGTGCTGGCCCCTGGCAGGTGAGGCAGAACCGTGGGGGAGTTGGGCTGGGCTGTGTCAGCTGCAGCCCACCTGCTCCAGGTCATTAATTCTTAGCGTGGTCAGTCCTCACTGGAAGTTTGGCTGATGGTGGTGAGTGCATGCCTGCCCAGCACCTCTCTGCCCCTGTCCCTGTCCTGCTGCACCTGCAGGGATTCACACACAACCTCCCCAGAGGTTCAGATGTGTGAGACAAAGCGGATGCGCTGGGAGTACGCCAGGTCCAAGACGTAGAGCAGCAGGTTGATGTAGGTGAAGATGGCAATCACCAGCTGGCTGTCCCAGGGGCACTTGCCCTTGGCACAGAGGCCGGGGCGTCGTGGGGAGCCGTACTTGCTGTCAAAGCAGAACACCGGCCAGATGACCGCAGCGCTCGCGTAGAGCAGCACTGCCCCAAAGGTGTAGATGACCACAGAACGCTCAAAAGGGAACCACAGCAAGGCAGTCTTACCTGTGACACTGAAGGCCACCACCACCACTGTCACCACAAAGCAAAAGCTGTAGACAGCCACACACCACTGCGTGGCCACGTATTTACCGTACTGGCTGTCGTTCACCAGCGCCCCAAAGATGATGCAGGCCACAAAGGCCTGGACGATTTTCAAGAGGCCGGAGACGGTGGCCATGTAGCTGGTGACCTGTCCCGGTCTGGCCCTGGTTAAGAACACCTCGGCGGCGTAGGTGACGAACAGGAGCCCCGCGAAGACGCTGGCGGCGATGCGGAAATCCCTGACCTGGCAGCCGATGGGGTAACAGCCCAGCTGCACGAAGTGGAGCGGGTAGATCACGGCGGCCGTGAGGGACATGAGCGCGGCCAGCATGGCAAAAGCAGCTGTGAAGTTTCCCCAGGAGAGGCTCAGGCAGCTGTGCAGGCGTGTGAACTCGCAGGCCATGATGAACACGGTGACGGCGAAGCAGAAGGTCCAGACGAACATGCAGAAGGTGCCGTAGGCGGCACTGAACCCCCCCTGGTGGGCAACCAGGCTGAAGGTGGCGCATCCGAAGGTCACCTGCAGCAGCCGAGCTATTCCCACCGGGGCGGTCACCGCGGCTGTGTTCAGGTACGGCCCTCCCGTGCCCTCCATCGTCCTGCCGGTCCAGCAGACAAGGCGCTCCGAGCCTCCCCAAGGGTCCTTTCTGCCTCTTTGCCTGAGTCACACCTGGTCCCGGCTCGGCTCAAGCCCGGCTGGTCCCTCTGGCAGCACCGGGAGCCGCCTCTGACGCTGCATCTCTGGCAGCTCGGCACAGACCTGCGGCTGCAGGGAGCTGAGGGCTGGCTCTGCCCACTGCCTGCAGGCTCAGGCTGCTGCCGCTCGCCCTCCGCTTCCTCGGCTCTGCAACCTGCCCCAGGGCTGTCCTCCGGCTGCCTCCTTTCCCACGGGATGGTACTTTTCCCCGGAGGCTGACATTTATTCCATTTTAGCTCCGCAGCTGTAGCTTTCTGCTGCACCGTTCACAGGAACCTGGAGTATAAATAGGGGCTTTATTAATAGTTCTGGAATGAGTCCTGCCCCCACTCAGCTGTTGGGAGCCGGTGTTATTTAACACTGAAGCTGCGAGCTCCATCAAAGGCTCTTGGTTCTCCTTCTGCTGTTCTTCTGGAAGCCCCGGGGTCCCTGGAATGCTGCCCCCCGCACTGAGGGAGGCTCTGCTGTGGCAGGGGGCTGTGATCCAGCCCTGCCGCAGGAACCAGAGCTCAGTCCTGCAGACCCAAGAGCCCCTGAGTGGGGGCACAAGCCCAAAGGCAGCACAAGCCCCATAAAGGAAGGGATTTAGGCCAGAGGCTGAATAAAAGCTGAGTCACTTTGCTGCAGTTGGTCTGGAGCAGGATACATTTACCTGCTGTGCTTTGTGTGACAGCTTGTGGCTGTGGAGGTTGACAAGCACCCGTCCTCAACATTTCCTTAAACTCTTCCCTGTCTCTCTTTTACTTCATGTGGAAATCAGTTTCTCTTGTATCTCTGAATGCAGTAACTGAATACAACTGTTTTTTAAAACTTGCTTTGATATTCTTAGCACTGTTTTGGAACACAGATTTTAATAAATAGTGTCAAACTCTCCCTCCTGTGAGATCAAAGCTTTCACAGTGAGCCACTCCTGGTATACAGTGCCTCCCAGGCTTCACCTCTACCCAGAAGTCTCTTAATTATATCTCTAAAAGCCCCAAACAAAGTTTCTGATGTAAGTTCAGAATGGGAATGCAAGAATGTTTTCACGACAACATAGCAGAAAAATTCCTCCTTTACCCCACAGCAGCATTGCTGACTCCTCACCTGCAGTACTCATCCCAGAGTGGAAGCAGCAAAACTCCTCTGCTGGAATGGCTCACATGAGAACAGTACATCTTTTTGGCTGTAATGATAAAATGTGCCTGCCTTCAGCTTTGTCACCATCTTGTAACCTCAGTATCTCTTTCATTCATCTCAGTCCCTTCCATTTTCCTTTGAGAGCCCTCTGGTGCTAAGAGTACAAAAGCCTGCATTCATTTGGGGTGGAAGTTGCACAATTAACATCACAACAACCAGGAAATGCAGCAGGAGAGCTGAGGAACTTCAGGTGAAGAGGGTGTCATCCCCAAATTGAAATCTTGCCCTACCTGTCCATTAATCCTTCACCTCCAGCAGTTTTCCAGGCCTCTTTGGCAGGGGGTCACTTTGTGCCCTGTGGCACTTCCAGGTGCATCCCCTCCCTCTGCCCGGGCACAGGGACACTCCATGGCCCACCCGAGGACACGCCAGTGACACCAGGGCTCAGGGCAGAGCTGCTGCTGCTGCTCAGCTTCTGCTTCCCATGGGAAGTGGAGCCCTCTGGAGAGCCCTCAGCAGCAGAGTCAGTGCTGCCAGAGGGCAAAGGTCCCCGAAATCAGAACTCACACTGGTGGGGCAGTGCAGCTCTCAGAGCATGGCCGCTTTCCCCTCAGAAACAAAGAACCTGATCTAGTCAAAAGATCACAGAATACAAACACACGGCACTGAATCCTTCCAGTCTTGCCCTTTTGCCCAGCCTTTGCCCCATCTGGCTTCTGCACAGCAGAAAACAGATGGAAAATGTAGTCAGGACAACTCTACTTTTATACCCAAGTCATTAAAACATAAAGGATATCAGTAATCTCCAAACTGATCACAGGCAAACTCCACTGGTGTTTTCCTGCTTTTCAGTTTCACTGGGAGCACCAACCATTTTCTCTTTAGTTTTTCTTTATCTTCAGTCTGTGTTAATCCCATCCTGCACAGCTCATTGTGGTGATCTGTGTGTGCTCCTGCCAGACTTTTCCTGAAGTCCAAGAAGAGGAACCAAAGGGCTACAGTTTGGTTCATTTTTTGGGTTTACTTACCCAAAACAAGAGATCTCACACGCAGCACCACTGTTCTAACCTGGCAAGGTCTGAAAGGACAGGGAATTCTTCTCAAATCAGGCCCAAAGTCCCTATGGCCACTCACAGCAGGGCAGGCACACACAGGTGAGGCTGCAGCCATGCACAGCAGGGCAGGCACACACAGGTGAGGCAGGAGCCCTGCAGCAGCCGTGCAGCAGCAGCTGCTGGGGCAGGGCTCCCTTGTCCTGCCCTGCAGGGTGAGGCTCTGCTCCAGCCCCCACTGCTTCCAGCCCAGGAATGGCTCCTCTCCAGCCTCAGCCCTGCATTCTCCATCCCTCCCTTGTTGCCTCCCACTGCCATCAAAGGGGATTCTCCCTGCTGTGGTGGGTGTGTTCCCAAATTGTTAGAAGAGAAATATGTTGGTGCTTGTCTTGTGTTCTCTGCCCTTTCTGCTCCAAATGCTTCTGATGCTTGGATCAAACATTTCCCTCACTGGAAGAGAGGCCTCAAAGCCAGATCTCCCTTCACCTTACAGTGCAATGCCCTGGACCACCTGGGGAATCACAGTGAAAGTCTGCAAACATCAGGTGCTGGGTGAAAGTCTCTGTACTTCAACCTTATATTACAACCTCTTCATCAGAGAAACAATGACAAGGCACACTGCAAGGGGAACACAGAAATCTAATTAATACAAAACATCAACACCACCCTTAGCCCTCTCCCAGGCACAAGTGACCATCAGGATAACCCATCCAAATGAGCAGCATATACAACTTTACAAAGACATAGGTATGGTTCTCTGGTCAGCCCTTATAAATAGCGTTTTACATATTAAAATAAATATGTCCACGTTGCCAAAGTAGCAAGAGGTTTCTTCGTTATTTAAAAAAAAAATATGTTACAATATCCTTTATATTTCTCGCTTAGTTTAAAAAAGTAATTAAAAAGTCATTTTATAAAATAATATGAATAAACTGAGTACAAGAGTGTCCATCCCTAGCACGTGTCCTGGGTCTGTATACTGTGATTCAGCATGAGATGCTAACCTCCAGGAAGTAATGCAATCATTCCTCCATTCCTAGTTGGACAGAAGAAATCCAGTGCTTGCTTTTTTCACCACTTGTAACAAGTCTATGATGTAAAATTCATGGCAAGGGAAGATGTCCCAGATCTGGGGAAGGTTCTCATCGCTGCTATTTATGGCTTTGCTACTCCCTGTATCTGATTGCCTTGTGTAGCACAGAAGAGGATGTGACCAGCTGAAACTCAGCCCTGGAGTTTGGAGGGAGGGAACAAGTTCCAGCCAAACAGTGCAAGCAAGAAATTGCTGCTTGCCTTTTTTTTTTTTCCTTTTTTCTTTTTTTGTTTTCTTGACACACCAGAAGCGTGCAAGAGTGTGGGAGCATGTGAGTGCACGGTGTGAGTGTGCCATGGGCATGAGCATGCATCTGCCTGCAGGAACATTAGGAAGAAGATTAGAAAGTCTGGGAGAAGGGCTGAGAGTCTCTCTCCTCCTGATCTAATCTCTGCCCCTCTGACCTTTCTAGTTACCACTGCTGAGCATCCCCAGGAGTTTGCTCGGCTCCAGGCCCTGCTGCTGTGCCATCTTCTGAACATCAAAACCCATGTGCATGAGGAACTGGATCACATTCATCTCCTGCCCTGTGAACTGGTCCCTGATTGTGGGGCACGAGGGGTTGCAGTGAGGCCACGGACAGCTGTCAATCAGGTGAATTGGGCAGCCTTTCAGAGGAGCCTTCCCATTTTTGTTGCTCTCGTGGAGGCTCCGATCCCAGCAGTGCAGGGCACGGGGTAATGATGTCCCCTTCACCTGGATGTCAGTCCAGTGACTGAAAAGACAAACCACACAGATCCCATCAGAGGGGTCAGGCTGCCAGGACAGGGTCATTCCCATCCCTGTTCACCTCTGCAGGGTCTGCACAAGCACTTACTTGCGTGTGATGATCTCATGGGACAAACAGGCAGGAGCAAAGCTTGCACTAAAGGAAAACAGAAACGTGGATTATGTCTTGAAGGACAAAGTAAGTCCTGCTGAATTGAACCTTCCAGACTAGGGAAAGAGTGGAATTTTACACAAAAATGAAAAAGGCAAGATTCTTGATGTAGATGAACGAATAGTTACCAAATTTACAACTCTCCTTTTTCAGCAGAGATCTGAGAACACAAGGAACTAGATAAGAACGTCCCTTAGAAACAAATACACCAGGTTTTTCTCAATGAAACACTTACGTCACATCCTTCAAGGTGTTTCTCAGCTCTCTACCTAAATTCTGGATGTAGAGCCACTGCCCTTCCTGAACAGGCTGGCCAGTGAGGTGTACATTGTCTACAGTAAGCTGGGCCTCATCGAACAGCCACTGGACAACAAAGACTGGGCCTAGAAAGACAAAAAGGTTGGAAAAGGAATTGCTCCAAGTTACTTACAAATACAGAGGGAACCCTAAACCATTTGATCTCTCTCCTTTGGTACTTACATCGAAGAGTGGGGTAAATCTTATATCCAAAAAAGCAATTCCATTCCTCCCCCTCTTTAAACTGCAGCTTACAGCGTTCAGGAACAACACCATTCCAGTATCTAGAAGGCAAAGCAATAAAAGAATGGGAGGCGCAGGGCAATCCTAACAATGCATCCTCTCCATGTCCTAGTTCCTGTTCTGACTAGAATTTCACCTGATAGAACAGCTTTCTCGGCAGCACTGTCCCATCAACACATTTTAGAGCATCTGTAACTGTGCACATTCTTTCGCACATTTAGACTTTATTGTCTTTTCCAATAAAATCATTGAAAAAACACTGATGTAGACAATAACTCCTCCTTAAGTATCAAAATGAAGGAACACAGCAAAGGAGACATCTTTTCCACACTCTAACCACTCACAGTAGTGCACTCTAGAGCATCTGACTGTACCTTATTCCCCTCCTGATGGCCTCTGTTGGAGCACACGTTATGGTATCGATGCAGTCGGTCCTGCGGTACTGTTTGTTATCCAGGAACCACCCAGAGTCTGCCAAGCCTCGCACCTGAATCCCTTGGTAACCCATCTCCTCCAGCTGCTCTGCCACTCGATCCACGTTCAGGAGCACTCCTGTCCCTCCAGCACTGCAACAGCAACATCAGCACTGCAGTCACAGGGGCACACGGGTGTCACAGACCTTGCCAGCAGAACTCCTTCCTCAGCAGTGACATGCTCCAACACCTGCATCTACCACAGCAGAGACACCCAACCATTCACCACGAACTTGGCAGACACCACATTACTTCCTTGCTTTGCAACGCTCAGAAATAAAGCCAGTGCTGAGTAAAAATCTGGTAGCTCAGAAACAAAGTCCAGTTGTTACTCCCTTTCCTGGGAAATACATGTGCTCTCTATCATTTCCAAGGGGGTTGGCTGCTCAAAAATGAAAAGAATCTGAAGTGAGACAAATTCACTCTTGGCAACTTCTCTATTATACCCCTGTGTAATACACTGAGTGTACCAGAGCTTTCTGCAACACAGGGTGATCCACAGCACCTGTGTGAGGCAAGTTCGGTTTTTATTTCAGTGTCCTGAATCAATTCACAGAAGGTGTGTCTCATGATTTGGGCCTATAGGAACCAGAATTCTTGGTGCAGACACGAGAAAACTGACCAGAGATACAAGGTTTGCTGTGTTAGTGTTACTGTACTCCTAGGAGAAATGTTTCAGGAGCTGCTGGAAATCCTCCCTTAACAGCTTTCTACTGTGGAAATCTCCCTTCTTCACGAAACAGAATCTTGTGGATACCTACCTGCTCCCTGCTAGCAGCAATACTTTCGCAGTGCTCAGACCTTTTCCCACCAGCTCCTTTATAACTTCCTGTATGATCAGTGCTCCCATGAAGGCATATTCATCTAGAAGACAGCTCAGTGTCAACAAAATTGCTTCCTGTCCAGGCTCAGACTTCTATTTCCTCTCTGAAAATGCTTAAGAACTTCCCAAAGGGATTAGGAACCCAAACTCAAGCTCATTTTACCCATCTATATGAAATACACCTAACAAGAGATCTTCCCCCACCTTGTACAAAATGTGCTGCCCTGAAAGAGAACCAAGTGAACTCAGTTACACAAGTACCTTCCTATGACCCTGCTTAGAAATGAGTAAACTTGGAAAAAAGAGGAAGGTCCTGGAGAAACAAACACAGACCTTCCTACCACCTGGAATCTCAGTTCCAACTTCCTGCTTCCCCTTCTTCCCAGTTCATCAAGCCAATTCAGAGAAGCAACGCTTCACAAGATGTTACATGTACGAAGACACTGCTTCCATCCGTGGTTGCTGATGTGTAACTGCTCCACAGGAGCAGTGCCAAGGAGCTGGGATGGAGTGGAAAGGTCCCTCCCTTACTGTGACACCACCGGGGTGACAGCAGATGGCAATGCAGCCTGCATTAATATGAACCATGCTGCTTCCCAAAGAAACCTGCAGACAGATTTAGCTTGACACACAGCGGCTCCTGCCTAAGGCCAAATGTCCTCCTGATAAAAGTCTGGTACTAAATTCCCAGTCCTGCCTCTCAGGTCAGCCATGCTAAAGTTACATGCAACAGTCCATGGCCCGTCAGCTACAGCAATTAATTTGCTACGTGCTGGAACCTGGAGATTCATCTAAAAGGAATTCTGGTCTTCTAATCCTTGCATACTGCATCAGTGTAACATCCCTTCAAGCAGTGGCTCTGAACTATGTCAAAACAGCCTGAGCTAAAGAGATCAGGATGTTTTATCTGGAAGTAGCTTGATATTCTTTCCTGCCCTTCAGCAAGAAAAAGCCTGTTTCTCGTCCGCGTGGTTTCACAGAAGTCTGGCCACATCCTTTAATGTGTGATGTCTGGGGCAGTAACAGCCCATCAGCAACACTCACTTTTCTCAGACTTGGAAGAGGCACCGCTCCAAACATCACTTGAGCAATATGGGATGAATCTGTAAGAGAGGGCTGTGTGAGCCCTGCTGTGCCTCTGACACGCACAACAGGGTGAGGATGCGGTCACTCAACTGGAAGAAAATTAAATCCTGGGGAAAAGGGAAGGGGAAAAGGGAAAAGTTTCTGTCCAGTTTGACAACTTACCTTCCTGCACACCAAGTGACAACCGTAATTTTCTTGAATTTTCTCCTGAACACTAATAGTTTTACTGAGTTAAATCAATAAATAACATGTCTTTTATCAATCTAATTGAATCACTAAGCTCAGCGGACAGAACGATGGAGCATGACTTTGCTCTCAGCTATTCTGCCAACACAGTGCATGGCCTGTCACAGGGCAACTCTCTATGCTTCCGTTTTTCACACGAAAAATGAGAAGACTCTAGTCAGTGCAGTGTAAATGCTGACTGCAACCACTGGAGGTTTTTGCAGGAATTAACTTCACATGTCTCTGTTTTGCAGAAGACAAATTAACATCCCTTCTGTATAGATGCATATATAAACTGGTGTCTCTCATTTCTCTTCTTTGAACTAGGAGAGCTGCTCCACATTCTTCTCAAATTGTCAGATGTGTAACACACTATCAGCCCAGCACTCATGACGGATTCACCACTGCAGCTGTTTGAGAAGGCTCTCTAAGCTATCCCCAGTTTTTCTTCATTAGATTACCCTACAACTCCAAGGAGATTGAACTTGAGTTTCTCAGCCTTGTCAGCCCTAAGTGTTAGAGAGCTGAACTGCAGCAAATGAGGAATCACACAATCTCCTTTTCCAAGTATTAGTCTTAACCTGTCTCTGCAGCACTCTTGCTAGCCTAAAAGGCAGGAGATGCTGTTTAAGTATAAAGCTATTTCCCTCCGTTGTCCCTCCTTACACCATGTTTGCATTCCACCAGTGGGGATTTTCTTCTGGCTGAGAGGACAGGATCCCAGTTCCTGCAGATGGGCACAAAGAAACAAGAAACATACAGATGACAGTCTGTGATTTCAGAGGAATCGTAGGAGCCTCATGCAAGACCTCTGACCACACAGAAAACAAACATCCATGATGAAAAACATTGGCAAGGGAAGTGGAAGGAACATTTCTAAATTTTCCCTTAGGCAGATTTGACACTCAGAATTTGATTCATGCTACAGATGAAGCCTGTCTAGAAGCTTCTTGTAGCACAGAAAAGACCTGTGATGGCTATTTAAGTACCTCGCCAAAAGAAAAATCCTAGCAGGTAAATTCCAATACACTCAGCTAGACGATCTGTGTGAGTGACGGAGGTTTGGGTACCCAGGAGGCTGCAGCACGAGAAGAGAGCGAAGAGAGCAGCACCCATTACCGGCGATACCTGCGCACCCAAAGCCTGCCCGTGCCCGCGGCACCGGCTCATCACGGGGCAGCAACCGGGCACCTTCCACGGTGGTGACGGCGGGCGCTGCCTCAGCCCGGTCCCAGTCCCTCGGGGCTGCCCCACGGGGTGGAGGGGGCGACTCACCCACGCGGGTCGCGGGCCACTCCCGGGAGCTCATCAGCCGCCGCATGGTGTCGTAGCGGGTGTCGCAGTTCTCCCTGTTGAAGCAGTACCACCCTCCTGGCGAGGGGACAGGGGTCAGCGGCCCCGCGGGGCAGGGGGCTCGCGGGCGAGGGACGGCGGCCCTCGGGGGCCGGGGCACCGAGGGCAGCCTCGGGTCGCCGCCCCGCTCGTGGCCGCCGTTGCGGAACTCGGGGGCGCCGGCGCTCACCTTCCAGGAACAGCAGCCACCGCCGACTGCCTTTGGACTCCTTCAGGTAGTAGCTGCGGGCACAGACAAGG
>JAYDZK010000057.1:177201-214185 GCA_034509185.1 Euphonia xanthogaster | reverse complement strand
TGGGGCCCGGCACGGTCCTGCTCCAGGTGGGTCCGCAGCGGGGAGGGGGCTGAGGGCGAGGCGCTGGCAGGGCCCCGCAGGCCGGCCGTGACACCTCCGTTCTTTCCGCAGGTCCTCGAGGAGGTCTGCAGGAAGCAGGGCGGCAGCCCTGGCGAGTACGGCCTGAAGTGAGTGGCGCCGTGGGGCCGGGCCCGGCTCCGGCTGTGTCCGCGGCGGGCGGTGGGAGTGCGAGGGGCCGGGACACACACGGAGCTCTGGTCACGTCGGCTCGCCCCGGTTTCCCTGTGCCACGCTCCTTTCGGTGCTGGGACACACGGCGAGGCCCCATGTCGCTGCCACGGGACACCCACGCGTGCACCTCATCCAGAGCACAGAGCAGCAACGCCCGTCTCCCCTCTTACCTGGGGGTTTGACCTCCACTTTTATGGTGTCTTAATTGCAAACTCGTTTGTCTGAGTAGCACTAAAAAAAAAAAAAAAAAAGTACATTGGTATTTAACCAGGCTTGGTTATGTTGGTTCCTGTTTATCCCTTAAAAACCTTTAAAAGAAGAACATATTTTTGAGTATCTTCTCTGTGACTTCTGTGAACTGGTATGCAGAATAGCTTTTGTTGATGATTCTTCTACAATTGCTTATATAATTGCCAATTGTTCATTAATGAATCATGTTCTATGGCTTCTAGTCAGCCTCCTGGGAATTCTCTTGCACAGTACCTGGACTTTGTATTGCTCATAGGTTGTGTTCTCCTTCAGGTTTCAGAGGAATGTGTTGGACCTGTCTTTGCAGTGGAGATTTGCTAGGCTGCCCAACAATGCCAAACTGGAGATGGTGCCAGTCTCCAGCAGAGCAGGAGCTGGAACCACGGTATGGTCATTTACACAGTGTGACTTGTTTTGTTCAGTTACCATTGTGCTGATAGGATCCCATCAGATCTAATGATCAAGAGCACACGCCGGCGTGGCCAGTGCCTCTGTGAGAGATCAGCTGAAGACTGGTTGCAGGGCTTTTGAAAATAGTAATTAAGTAGCTGGAAGTCTTTACTTAGAGTCTGCATGAGCATGGGATACCAGCTGTGCTAGGGAAGAGTGGGGTGGTTTGGGGAGCTGAAAAACTGGTGGTCATGGAGAGCTAAGAAGTTAAACATCAGTGATGACTAATTCAGTTCCCTTTCCTAATTTCTGTTTCAGTTGCTGTTGTCCAGCTCTGGATTTTGACTAAATCTCAGATTCTTACAGAATCCTGTTTTGCTGCTTTCCCAGCATTGGTGTTCATGGTGTGTTTACACAGTTTTAGAGTCTTCAGTGACACGTTCTGTGTTCATCAGTGGCCAAATGTCCCTATTTAGTATTATTTGGAAAAGACTTTTGGATGGTGTTTTCTCTAGAAATTATGGCCACTTTTAGGAGTGTGAAAATCTTCTATACATACCCCTGTGGCCATAGGCCTAACTTTTCAAGCAATGCGTAGGTGTTACTGAGTGTGAACTTTTCACAGTGTAAAATTGATGTGTGGTCTTAAGTAGTCTGGGAATGGAAATTTGTCTCTCACTAAGTCATCTTGCTATTTGTTAACTTCCTCATAGGAGGTTTCTCCATTTTCATGTAAGTTTCAGGTCTGTTGGTGCTGATCTCTTCATGTCTGTCAGCCAGGCAATGTTAGTGTAAAACCTCTGTAAATGTTCTCTGTAAAACCTCTATGTTCTCTGCTTTGGCACTCATGCCTTATTTCTGATGTGGGGGTAGAAAGACATTTGTGCTTGAAATAATGTCTTTACTTAAAAAACTAGCACAAACCAGTAGCATCTGCTTAAAATCTTCAGTGAAGTGTTGTGGTGGAATGGAGGTTGTCTTCCAGAGAAAACCGTTTCTCTTGAAATGCTGCAGTGATGACTGTCTGACATTTGCATCCAGTTTGGGAGGTACTGAAGGAAAACACTGATTTTATTTTTTTCCCCCTGAACTTAGATTGCAAGAGAGGGCAAGAAGGACTGTTTACTGTTAGGAGAGGGGTTATAGTGTGGAATTGTTACACTAGATCACAAAAGAGAAGAGCTACTAGAAGTGTAAGTTGTTACTATTTAGTTGCAGTTCAACAGTGCAATATAGGGAAGTGAGGCTTCCTGGGCGTGCTGGTTGCTGTGTCATGAAGGTGAGAAGATGCAGCAAATGTGCATGTGAAGAGTGGAGTCTAAAGAGTCCCTGCCCTACAAATTTGAGCAGATTTTACTTGGGAGAATTTCACAGTGTAAGAAAAGACTTTGTAAAGAACAACTGGCTAAAAAGAATTCCTTCCCACAGGGAGTATGTGTTAAAAAATAGGGAATTCTGTAATAGCCAGGTGACTGTGACTGGGATGTAGTGGCAATTCACATGCAGACTCAGTCATGGCAGCTGGCTGCAGTAATGTTGGGATGAATTTGATTCTGTGTCTTTTGTTACTGTATGTTCTATTAAGATCATGTGTATGGAAGTAGCTGTGCTTTCCTTTAGTGACAGCAGTCACCCTAGAGACAGAATACAGGTTTTGATAAATCATGAGTTTGTTCAGCAAATCTGATGTTTTAAAAATATAAAGCTTTTGCATTTGCCTTTGCTTATGGAAAACATTGTTTCCTGTAAGAGAGTTCTATAGTGAAAAGTGGAACAAATTCCCTTTGTGATGGCAGGTGACACAGGAGCACCATCAGTACAGCTCTGGTGTTAAAGCTGTCAGCCTCCTCTTTAAATGTTTGTAAACTTAGATGATAACTGGCACTGGTTGTTGGAATTCTAAGTAGCACCTGGGGTTTTTGAAGAGATTTTTCTAATGGAGCGAACAGGACTTTCGTGACATGTTTAGCTTTGAACTGTTGCCCAAAAACTGATGCAACTGGTAGTCTGAATTTCTGGCCTGGATTCTTACAGAATGGTGATGTCAGCTGTCATCGCTCTGCTGTAGCTGAGAATGATCTAAAGCTTGTCTCTCATGTAGGAGAAGCCGGGAGATTGTGTTAGTGGTGGAATGAAATGACATTGTACTGTCGGCTCATTATTGATGATGCCACTGTTTCCTTTATGTAGAAAAATTCCTGTCTCCAGCAGATCAGCATTTGCAGTCCTGTGAGGACTGGTGGGAGCCAAGGCAGATGACAAATATAATCCTCCATGGGAATCACAGTGAATTGCTGGAACGTGTGATGTCTCTTTGCCAGCTCTCTGTAGCTCCTGCCCTCGTGCTTGCACACACACCTTGCCCTGGGTGAGAGGCTGCACTGAGAGTATTACTGGGGACACACGAAAACACAGAATGAAAGCACGTGGCTTTGGCTGTCTTGGGCTAATGTCCTTCTCAGGCTTTGAAATAAGGCCAGTTTTTGTGGACTTCTGAAAACTAAAGCTGACTGGAGAAACGAGCTATCTAGTGGCTACAGGACTCTGTGTGATTTTTCTTTAGACAAGTGAGCTAATTGGGAAAACTTAAGAGTTAGACGTTCTGGAAAAGGCTGAATATTCTCTAAAAGGTTAAGATAACACCTAAAGTGCTCTGCAGAATATTATTTAGAGAATAGATAATTCTCTATCTCTTGGTTAGCTGCTCAACTTTTCCCCTGGGACAGTCAGGAGTTTGAAGTTCTTCAGGACTGACCCCAGAAATGTTCACTTTAGAAATGTCTTGGGAGTTTTTTTTTGGGGGTTTTTTTTTGGTTTTTTTTGTTTTTTTTTGTGAGGGAGAGGTAGGGAAGCAAATCTCTGAAGGCTGTGTGGTGCCTTATAATGTATGTGGATGTTTGCATTCCAGGTTGGAAAAGACCTGTTAAAATTGGCAGCTAGCTAGCTCTTGCCTTTTTCTGCAGGTGTTCAAGAACTCAATAATTTAATGACCAGAATTATTGTTGAGATTTTTTGTTACTTTACTCTTAAATTGTATGTCAAAATGTGGTGGTTAAGAAGCATTAGTGAGTTTCAAGTTGCAAATGTCATTCCTTTGGACTGATAACAGTTGTTTAGGTTTTCAGGAAAGCAGGGATGGATGGGAATGTGTTCATTGTTTCTGTGTGTGGATATGCAAGTGAACTGTTTTGTCCCAGGAAAGTTGTTCTGCAAAATGATGCTGAAGTAGACAGAGCTGTGTTGGTGTTTTAGATGGTGCAGCTGCATCAGTCATGGCTGTGTTATTGCAATTTGTTTTATGTAGCTGTGAAGATCCTTACTGTAAAGTTTCACCTGGTGAACCAGAACACCTCTGTTGCTAATGATGGCACATTATTAGGGGTGTTTGCGTTGGCTTTTCTCTGAATATGTCCCAGTTCAAGATACTGCAGGGGAGAGGGGCCCAGGAAAGCTGGTTAGTATTCCAGGATGGCCTCCCCCATGCTCAGGAGCCATTCATCCCAACAAACAGGAATTCAGGCCTGTACTGATGAACAAGATGCACCAAAGTATTTTAAAAAGTTGTGAAGAAAAAGAAGTTTTCATTCAATTTTCAGATGAATTCATTGTGGTGTTCTTACAGGTTCGGATAGCGTTACAACTAGACGATGGCTCCCGTTTGCAAGACACCTTCCTCTGTCAACAGACCTTGTGGGAACTTCTCAACCACTTTGCAAAGATCAGGTGAGCAATGCAGTGAGAAAATACTTGTTTGGATGGATCTCTGCTTGCCACTAATTACTTGTTATGGTGACCCAGCTAATTCCTTCAAATTTGTAGAATTTACATTTACTTGATTGTGATTTCTCCTTTATAACAGTGATGTTTGCATTTTCCTTGCTCTTTCAGATTTGACAATCCATAGTTTTATTATTGTTTTTTATTCCAGGAGTACTGCTCCTGTTTCAGGGCATAAACTGGTAACAAACTGCTAAAGCTGTGAAGATACTGGGATACGTTGCACCACCTTCCTTTTACACAAATCTGTTTGAAGTCAGGTGACTGCTAGAGATGTGTGTGTCAAGCCTGGAAGATCTTGATCCCCAGTATTTCTGTGCTGCAGTTCCCTGTAGTGCAGGGGGTTCTTTCGTATGGGTTGCTGTTGCTTTTGAGGCTTGCTGTTGTGCAAGTTCTTCAAGGAAGTCTGAGGCTCTCAGCAGGTTAATGTGGAATCCTCAAAAGTCTGATTAAATCTTGTTTAAATGGAAGAATTTCTCGTTCTATATTTATCAAACATGTGCGTGGGTTAGAAATCTTATTATTTTAGTCCAGTCTACATTGAGTGCTACCTCTTGTCTTTAGTTTTGATTTTAGAAGGCTGTATTGTTTTGAAATGTCAAGCTAATAAACTTTTCTCAGAGAGAGGCACTTCTTTTCTGTTTTTCATGGTTTGGAAGAGGAAGCCTTGAAGCTGTGACAGCCGTTCTGTTTTTAATCATGGACCATGTCTACAATGTGACATTTATTCATAAGTAAAGGAACAGTATTCATGTAAATGCTAGAAATAAAAGAATTATTTTTTTTTTAATTGAGGAAAGAGGTAGGACGAAGAACACAGGTATCATTTTCCTGAGTGTTTTCAGTCCCCTCTTGTCCCTTACTACATCCTCTGTGAGGAGAGGAGTGCTTGCTGCAGTTTGGGGACTGCTGGACTGGTGGAAGGTGGTCATTACTGACAATGACAACCTTTGTGTGACTTTCTCACATGTTAGTTGATTGTTTCTTTGGTTTAAATTTTGAGGTTTTCATATAGTTTTGCTCTTTTGAAGTGGTTTTATTGGTTACAAGTCATTGTAATACTACTAGTTCATATACATGTTGCTCTTCTTAAGCTTCTAACTGCTGCAGTGTGCTAAGCATTCATAACTTCAGAACACAGCTGCTCTTTTCTGGCCTCTGGAAGCTGACTTCAGCTGTTTGGACTTTACAATCTTGATGAAGTTCAACAAGCAGCAAAGGTGCTGTGTGTGGTTTAGTCACAGAACAAGCTGGATCTACAGCCATCTGTATGGATTTCATGGGCTGAGTTGCTGTTCAATGTGTTTTGATTCAGTTGACTAACCAGTCAGCTAGTTGTTGATGTTTGCTGAATCCTTCCTTGGACTTTCCAAGTGGAGACGTTTTCCTGGAATGCTCGGCTGCTCTAAGTGCGTGAGGGGAAGTATTCTAAATCCACTGGAATTTCCCCTGGGTTTCCAGCATCCATCTTGGCTAATTGGGTCTGAAGAAGGTCTGGAAGCTATTGTAGGGCTGCTCCTCCTCTCAGCGTGTGGCAGTCCTTGCACAAGATGTTTACAGGCCCTGTCAGATCACTACATGAAGGAATCTAATCTGCTTGCCGTTCCCCTTCTGAAGAGCAGCACATCAAAGAGAGGACAGTATGTTTGATGTGTGTGCTTGCCTCAGTGGGTGCATGTAATGGATTAGCAGCAGCTGGAGGAGGAGCCTGCTGCTTCCAAGAGTTAGACAAAAATAAGTCTCTGGGGATCTTTGTGTGGAGTCTGTGCTGCAGAGGCTGGTTGAGGCCACGGTGTTGTGTGCCCTATGAGCAAGAAGCCTGCATTTCTATCTCCCACTCTTGCCTGCTTGCAGCTTCAGCAGCTTTATGGGCTGTTCTCCATAGAGCAGTTGCAATTCAGAGACTCAGAGACATCCTTGATAGTCATTATGATTCCTCACTGCTTCTTCACTTCACTGCTTCACTGCTGCTTCTTCTACACTGCTCATTCATTTGGTTCAGATATTTTCCACGCATTTTTAGAAGACTCTTCAGAGAGTTGCTTGGATTGAAGTGGAAAGCACTTTTTGGAAAAATGAATGAAACTAAGTTCTATAAGTCAAACTGGCTTCCTCTCTATTGGTCTTTGGTGAGGACATGTTCCACTCTACCTAAGGCTTTTTTCTCTTAAATGGTTGTCATCCACCTTTCCTGACAGACAGCAGCTTGAGGTCCAAGCTTGTATTCCGTGGCCTCTTCTGTCTGCCTTTTCTGTGATTCTGTACTGTTTCTCTGTGTCTCATCAGTCCTTTATCTTTTGTGCACCATTATTGAGGATTGGTCAAGGGGTACAGCTAATCTTAACTGGAAGCAAAACCTATGGAAAATAAGGTGGAGATGAGTATCTTTCCTGGATTGTCTGGAGAAGGCTGAGTGCAGTATCCTGCTATGGTGTGCTGAAGGCACTCTCTGGTGATCTTTTGTTCCAATTCTCCAATTGAGACAAGATTTTTTTTCCCCTGCCTTTCCCTGCCAGTCAGGCATTGGCTTTGGGAATTTCCTCAGGTACTGCTGCCAAAGGAGTGAGGGAGGTTGGAGCCTGGGTCTTATATCACAAGACAATGTTCTTTTCTATGAGCAACTTCATCTCTTGATTCCTGCAGAGCATTGTATAGTGTGTTTTGTTTCTGAAAGAGAATAACTAATTGCAGAATCACAAATGGAGGCAAACCTATTGTAGTGTTGGTTTGGTTGTTCACCTTGAAGTTAACTGTGTTTCATAATCTGAAACTTGAATATAGTATTTTGGATGCTCTGGTGTGTCTGTTGCTTTCTGCACCATGGGATTTGTTGTGGTGGCTGGGAGAAGTGTTCTGAAATAGTGCTCTTACAGTCTTGGTACTATAACTCCCTGGAATATGTTGCAACTGGTCTGGAAGCAGTTCTCAGCTGCTGACTTTCCTAAAATAGACCTGACCCTCAGGACTGGTTTTATAGTTTGCTCTATTTGGATTTGCTCTACCTCTGGCTTTCATAGTGACTCGCCTTGTCCCATACCACTGTGCTGTTGCAAGCTTTTAACCATTTGATCAAGATGGCATATGGACTGCTACAATTAAACCAGACATCTCAGTTGTGGTTTGTGCTTAACAGATTTAGTCCCTCACATCCTTCAACTGGAAACCATTGATGTTCTCTGGCTCTTGAGAATTACTCAAAGATTGAGCATCATAATTTTCCAATGGCTCTCTCGATCCTGAGTGGCTTCTGGTTTCACTTATATGTCATTGTAGCTGAGTTTTGAGTCTCAGTTTAAATGTCCTTGATGAATTTTCATGGAATTTAATGGTTATTTCCCTTCATTTTCCACTTCTTATGCTGGTTGACTCCCTCTCAGTTCAGTTTCTTTTGTCCTTCATGCTGGGCTAAGTTTGGTTATGCAGACTCCAGTCTTCTGCTGGGCAAGCAGATTGTTCAAGTGCAAAGGGTGATGTCCCTGTTACCATAACAGAAAATGCTCCCTGTGTCCTAAGGTGGTCTTTCCCTGCTGGCTGGGCATCCTGCATGTCTGTTTGTGGAGTTCCAAGCTTTTCTAAGAGCAGCAGGCAGACCGTGTAATGTACAGTCACTTCAGAACCACACGCTTCATTGGCTGAGTGGATTTTGGCTGTTGCTTAAGGGATCCTTTTCCTACATAACTCCTTGACATAACTTTGTTTCTAGTAATATTGCATCTCAAAATATAAGTGTTTAAATTATGTGATGCTGAAGGCACAGTGTTTTAAGTGATGGGGCTCTGTTCATTAAACTCCTTTCCAGGAAAAGTCATAATGCAGCAAGCATTGATCACTGGCATCATGTTCTTGGAGTTAACCCTGTTCCATGCCCCTGTTAAGATGCTCACAAATTTAGGCACAAGATAGGGAATGTACCCTGAATGTACAAGTGTAGGTATAAGTGATGTACTAGATAGAAGCAGTCTGAGTTTCTGCATAAATTTTGGGACACTTGAATGCTAAGTTGATCAATGTTTTGCAGCTGTATTTAGGAGAAAGTGCAGTTATTACTGCTGCTGGGGAATTACAGACAATGCAGGGTAATGTGAAGTAGAAATATCTTTCCAAAACTTCTACTTTTCAGTGAAAACTACTGGAATTTTTTTCAGGCATAAAATGGCAGGCTGACCTTGGGAACTGCCTCCAGAGGTCTCAGGAGGTGAGCAAGGATGGGTCATGTTCCTGGGCTGCCAGGTGGATTTCCTCATCTGCTTTGCAGAGAGGTGGTTTCTCTTCAAGTCACAGGTGCTGGGTGATGGTTTCCTGGTGGGGTGAGTGGAAAGCCATTCCCTCCACCTACCCCCCAGACTGGACTGTAGAGAGCAGTAGGATCCAGGGAGTTTACCATGAGGAGGAGCTACAGCTGTTCTGTGTTTCATGATAAACCAGCTGTTGCAGTGCAGGTGGGATATACAGCTCTTTACCATGGGATATCCTGGTGCAACTGCAGGCACAGGGAGTTTGAGGCAGAATGTGCTAAGAAGGGCTGCTGAGGTCTTTGGAGAAGGATAAATCTTGCCAGTTCTCGTTGTATAGATGGGGAATACTGTGGGCAATGCTCTTACCTCTTGTCATTTCCCAGGCTGATTTAGGCTGAAATGTCTGAATCTGAAACTTCTGAAAAAATGCTCTTGAGAATTCAGACAGGTATGTCTTTCCAAACCAGCAGTGTCTTAGAGTGGACAGTGTTTTTCTGGTCACCTCTTAGATTGGCATGCTTGGGATGAGAAGCAGAGTATTCTCCTCAGTCTCACGTTTTACCCATTCTCATCTGATTTCAGTCTGAGTTGCACTTTCCTGAAGGTGGAAACCAACGTGACAGAGCTTCTTCTGGTGTTGAATCTAATGCTCTCACTGACTCCAGTGCTTCAGCACAATGTACTGGCTAATTCTGTAAGGCTTTCTAATTTTCTGTAGGCATCTGAGGTTTTCTTGGTGAAAGTGTCATTCCTTTTTCTTCCCCTTTTGAAATCACATCGTCTTGGCTGGATGAGAACTGAGAATTCAGTTCTCATCCTGAGAATTGCTGCGATAGGCTGTGATTGTCCTTTCCCTGTCTGTCTTTTGTATTTGATCAAATGAGCATATAATAAAGCTTCTCTTTTACTGCAATGTCTCAGTATTGCTTATCTAGAGGAAGATGGAAAGAGTAGCATCTTACCCAAATTTCCCCATCTTGATGCTAAGGGTCCTTCACTTCTGTCTTCCTCTGGAGGTGGGCTGTTGGGAGTTTGCATCATTGCTCATATGTGTCCTACATCACTGAAATGCTTAAATATGGCTTGATTTTCACTTTGTCTACAGTGGCAGCCTTTTATTTGGCTTTACTTGTTTCATGGTCTCCAGAATCTGAAAGTTTATGCTCTTTGGTTTTGTTTGTTTACTTTCTCTTTTCTTTTTTAAAAATGATACTAAGGCAAGTTTCTTGTCTTCAGTCGATCTGCTTTAGAGTGGTATTTAATTTTGTTTGTTGCTGTGTGTATGTGAAAAGAAATGGACATCTCCCCAGTGAGTTCAGTCTAAGCCGTAGTGAAGTCTTTAACTTGGATTAAAAAGAGCAAATGTAACTAAATAATGTTTCAGATTGGGTACTGAGGCACATGAACAGTGAGGAGTTTAAATTTATCTAGTATGATCAGCTAATTTCAGAATTTACTTTAATTATTTCTTTGTTTTTAAACTTTTAGGCTGTGTTTAAGGAAAAGTGAATGCATTGAAGCAAATTGTTTACTTAATGTCTAATAGTGATCCTGTGAACTGTGTAGTGGTTATTGCTGGAGCAAAAGGGAGGACAGTGTTTCCTGCTGATCTCACTTTGTGCTGTTACCCTGCGCTGGTTTGGGAGGGGGTAGGCTGTTCTGCAGATGCTGCAGTGTTTTGCTCTTTCTTGCAGGCAGTTGATGGAACAGGATGGTGAATTGTCTCCAGTCTGTATTTACATGCGGGATGAGGTAAGGCAGCAAAGGCCTCTCAACTGTCTCATGTCCCTAAAACATACGAAAACTTCCTTCTGCTTTCCAACCTGGAAAGTGTTTCTTTTGAACTTTCTTGAGAGGGGAAGTAGAAAAATGTTGGTCTTTTCAATGCATGACGTGTCTGTATGGAAAAAAGCTCTCTTGGAACGTAACCTTGTGCCGTTGAGACCTCTGAGCCCATAAAATGAGCTCAATGACCTATTTGTGTTTTTCTTTCCAGCTTCTTTTAAAGCTTCAGTCAAAACTGTTTTCATTTTAATAAATATTTGCTTTTCTCTGTTTTGATCTTTTGCTATTAATGTTTTGTATGTGGGTATTATGGAATTTGCTCTCCCTAGCTGTCCTCTTTACTTCCCACTGACCTCTGTGGACAGATCTTCTTTATTCTGGAATAGGTCATTACAGACAGATAGGAGGTGTATGTAAGGGAACTGTCTGTCTTGCAGCTCTCAGATGTTGCCTGTCGTTTAACTCCTGACATAAAAGTAGCTTTGCTGTAGTTGGATCCCACTTGGATGTGTGTATGGGATGAAATTATATGTAGGTCACCTTCCACTGAGATGATTTAGTAAGCTGTGAATTTGGTGAAACAGTACAAGTTGATACAGATGGATTCAGGTCTGATTTTCAACTGCAGGAGTGTGTTTTCACCTGTTTCTTGTGTTGTGTGGTGTTTCTTTGGATACAGGTTTCTTTCTGTAAAGAGCTTTACATGCTTTCCTGGGCAATTGGAGGCCATAAGTACTCTCCTCTGGTTTTGTTTTAGATATCAGGAAAAGATGCCCTGGAGAAGATAACACTGAAATCACTTGGCCTGATTGGAGGCAGTGCCATTATCAGGTTGGGAGAAACAAAGTTTGGCCTCTTTATTTTCCCTTTCCACTCTGATGGTGAATTTATTTTGTTTCAAGTACCACAAGAAAGACAGAAAAAAAAAGAAAAGTCACAAGAAAAGACAGCAAATTAAAACATTGCGGCATTCAGAAATTATTGCATTTGCCTGTTTATCTCAAACTGCTGCCCAGATGTGCTTAGCACAGCAGCAGATGCTGGCACTGACCAGTCATGTGCAGATTAAAAGAGCTTGTTTGTTTGTTTCTTCTTTTTTTCTTTTTCTTTTTTTTCTTCCTCCTTTGAGTGGAACAGACAATTCAAAGTTAAAAGTCTCTCAGAGAGGGTAATCAGCTCCCACTTCATTCTTCCCAGCTCTGGCTCTCAGGCACTTAACTCCCAGCTGCTGCAGGCCCTGGTGGCTGTTGCAGGGTGAGTCTGGGACAGGGGCAACCTTTCTGTGATCTCCTGACCAGCTCTTTGCAGTATGTACAGAAGGCAGGAGTGATTGGAAGCTAGGCTGGTTTTCTCTAGAAGGCAGTTTTCTTCCAGAGGAGTGGGTCCCTGTTCTGTTGTTCTGCACAACCCCCTGACCCTCTACCCCACACTTCACAGCAATTGGAGCTTGTTCTCTGTAAGCCTCTGGAAGAAGAAAGTTGTTAAATCAGGGTGTATTTGAGTCAGCTGCTGTCTTTGTGTCATGGACGTGTTGAAAATAGGGAGGGCAGTACTCCTAGGATTATGATTTTATTTTTATTCCTTTTGGTGTCTTCTTCAAGAGTTGTCATGAAGAAATGCAGTTCATCTGGTGGGGAGGAAGTTGTGGGTGCCACGGTGCCTTGTGATGAGCCAGCAGGGAGGCGAGGCTCTATGGAAGAAGCAGTGGATGTGCCTCCACCTCAAGCAAACACATTCCCAAAGGACTCGGAGCACAGGGATGTGGCTGTATCTTTAAACAGCTGCACACACAAGCAAGACTCCATTCAAGATTCTCATGCTAGCTTGGAGGAGCCGTGGCATTCCCCAGAGCCTGAGCCTACCCCGTTTGTCCCTTTTTTTGGAGATGGAGAGCATCTGGGGGACTCTCCTGTAGCTGCACTATCTTCAAAGCTGCCAACAACTTTTTCAAGCCCTGGAGGTCCTTCTAAGCCAAAGAAGTCTAAGAACAGCCAAGAACTGCAAAAGGAGCAAGAACAGGTAAGGGAAAATGTATTTGCAGTTTGGGCAACAAGGGCTTTTTTTTTTATCCTGCCTTGCCTGAGGTTGAACTCCCACGAGGAAAAAGAGGTTTCCAGATTGAGGACTTTTTCCCTGCATCACAGGATTTGGTGCCTTAATGACACACAGTTCTGCCTGAGTTCAGAAAGGAAGTAGGAAGGATTTGAGTTTAAGAATTTGCTGTCCAGAGTTAGGCAATAGAGACAACACAGCTGCATTAAATCACAGTCCAGAAGGTCCTACACCTCAGTGCCACAGATTTCATGAACAAATGCCCACTTTGTTACCTGACCCTGTGACTTAATTTTCTTAGTATTGCAGATGAAGCAGAAACCTTCCATCCTTGTCCTTTTGTACTTCTGCTTGCTTATAGAAGTGGTTTTTGTCTTAATCTACAATATCTTGCCTCTGAAGTAGTCTACCTGTCTCTATCTCCCAGAAAGGCAGATTGCACATCTCACCATTGTTGATGTCTCTGAAATCAAGCTGTGTTTGTTAAAGCTAAAAGTGTTTTTGCCCATGTTGAGGTACCGAACTGATGGCTGAAAAGTGCTGCCATGCCATCCCAGAGTCACCTGGGAGTGACACTGAAGTGTGTTTTCTGTAGGGCAGCTGTATGGAATTGAATGCCTTCAGGAAGGCTGGGTATGTCTGGCAAGTAGCATAGCATGAGGTACAGGAGCCATTTAATTAGTAATTTACTCCTTGTTATTATGCGCTGAGAGTTTCCCATTCTGCATTCTCAGTGAGCACCTCTTTTCTTGCTCCTTTGGCTCATCACTGGGCCACCTTTCATCTTCAGAGATCCCCTTTGTTGTTTCCAACTCTTTGGTACCTCCTAGAGTTGGAGGTTTGAATCTCCTCTGGTCTGATCCAGCCAGGACTGAACAATAGAAAGCTATAAGTGGAAAGAAAGGATGCCTGGGGAGCTTCAAAGGGAGCTTAGTCCAGGAGGGATTTAGCAAGACTGTGGATGCTTTCACGTTGATGTAGAGACTCTACCTTAGTTGACTTCTTTGTGGTTGCAGCCTATTTTTGATGAGTTCTGAATTGTTGAGGAACAGAAGCCAGACCCTGGAAGGAATCTGGAGCAGTTATGGACTGCCCAAGTTAGCAGAAAGAGGGCATGCCAACCTGCAGTGGTGAATATTTGAGTGTATTAGAAACATCTTTGGGTCTGTCTAATCAGTGTTATTGAACCTTTTGGAGCAGGCCCTTAACATGGAGAATTAAACAGTAGGCTGGGTGATTTGTCCAGTCTCATGTGTTGCTTGCTTCAGTTCCACTCTTGTCTATGAGGGGTTTGGAAAGGAGGGGTTTCTGCTGTGTCTGGGAAGGGAGAAGAAGTGCCAGGGTTTGTGGGGGTATCCTTCACCAGTCTTGTTGCCCACACTTCTCTGTGCCCTGGTGGGAGAGGCAGAGCTCCATCGTTTCACTGCCTCCACAGCCTGGTGTGTAGCTGTGCTTTTGGGCATGGTGGTGACTGAGGGACTCACATGGAGCAATGTCTTTCTCAGAGTCACAGTCCAGTTCAAGCCACTTCTGGAGCCAGCTGCCCTTCCACTCCGAGAGCAGCTTTGGAAGCAGCTGCAGATTCTGTTGGGGGAGTTGTGTCCTTGTGTTAAACAGCATGTGATTTTGACGGCTGCTTTCAAGCCCTTTGATCTCTGGTACTTTTGCTGGTGATTGATTACATTTTGTTCCCTCCTCCACTCCTGCCATCTTCCACTCTCCTCCCAGCGGCAACAGCCAAGTAGGGCTAGCCACATGGCATCTGCTTTTTGTCCTTTTTCAGTCCTGAGGAAAAAAAAAAACCCAAAACAAAACAAATTATTTTTAAACATCAAAGGTCCATTTTTGTAAAAGAATCTTCCCATTAATGCTTTGCCTGTGTGTGGTTTTTGAAGCTGAAGAGAGGCTGGATAAAATCTGTGCCGGCATCCCTTCGTTTCTTGGGCTAAAGATGGTTTACAGACAGCTGCAAGCTGACTTTGATGTCAGAATGTTAATTATTAGAAGGTAACTTTAAACCAGATTCAGCATGAGATTAGAGCTCCCAGAGGTGGTGGGGAGGAAGTGGGTCTCTGGGGAGAGCTTGCTGCTGTGGAAAGCACAATGACCCCTATTTCACTTAAATCACAAGAGTTTTCCTCAGCTTACCTGCTTCCCTGGGAGCAGGATGGTGGCTGCAGAGTGAGCTGCATTCTTCCTGACACCTGGCACGTAGATGCTGCTGTGAACATACAGCTTCAGCCTCACGGTGGAAAGTGCCTGACATTTCAGCTTTGGTGGAAGAATAGACTTTGAAGAAGGAAGATGCCAAACCTTAGCACAGCAGTTTTGGCTCCGGAAGAAGTAGGACAGCAAAATGCACAGCTTGCTTTCCTCCAGTTTACATACTGGAAAGTAGCACATCCGTGTGGTGGCCATTTATTGTTACAGGGGATGGTTACCTTTTATCACAGTTGCAGAAAACACTGTGTGTGCAGTGGGCTGGGAAGCGGGTTAGTATTCCTGGAGCCTCTTTCGTAATCATTGTGGGAAGTTAATTTTTGGATCCTGTCCACGCTTTAGGATTGTTGGAACCCACAGCAAGGAAGAGGAGGGAACACTTAGGACTGGAATATATGTCTGCCTTGTGCCATCTTGTGATTCCGAATGCCTTGGCAGATGCCACTCACTGTCACCATAATTTGGATGGGGGCTGGCCCTTTCCCTGTGGAATCCCACTGCTGTTGGGATTAACTAAAGTCCTTGTTAGAGCCAATACTAAATGGTAACTTGAGGATTTGCTAATGCAGAGTTTGGATACTTTGGAGTTCTCTCCATCATCTCCTAGCACCCTTCACAACACACCACAGGATGTGCCTCCTCAGTCTTTTGGGTTTGGGTTTTTTCAGAAGACATCTGTTTTCACTGCATGTTTATTTAGAATGAAATGAAACTCCAGCCTGTTTGAGGAGGTTAAAGTACACTGGGTTCTTGGGGAGGCCTGATTAATCCTCCTCTGGCCTCTTGACACAGATGTGCCCTCACTGGGGCATCAGTGGGTGGTGGTTGGATCATGGTGCGACCTGCTTGCCTGGAGATGGTCCTGGGCACTTGGGGTCCTTCCTGCAGCACTGGCACCCCCAGCCCAGGCCTGGGGAAAGCTGCAGCCAGGCTCCTGCACCCGCTTGTTAGGGCTGACCCTGCTCAACTTTCTAAAAGTAGCCAAAGGTCCCACCCACACAACCTCGATCTTTTAATTTCTCAAATTACCCTTTAGTGCCCACAAGCAGAGTGAACATTGCCTTGTAATTTGTGTTGTGCTTTAGACAATTGAGAAGACTCCTGTTCCCAAGTGGCCAGTGCCTGGGGGAGGGGTGAGTGGATGGAGGGAGGACATCTGGGTGTTAATTAGGATTGGAAAGAGTATATGAGAGAATGAGGGGAGAAGAAATGGGCAGTGAGTTCATTCACAGAGCCTGTGGCATTGTTAAGCTGGCAGCTGACTAGGAAGAAATGCTGGATTAACTACCAAAATGTTTGTTCCTTGAGCCTCTTCAGCCACGAGCTGTGTCCTCCCTGCATCTCCTGTAGCCTTCAGTATGCTGTTCTCTGTTTGCAAGCTTTGTTCCTTGAAACAATTTTGGAATTTAAAAAGTTTGACTTGTTTGAGATCCAGGAGGTGTAACTGCCTCTCCATTGCTTGACTCTGGTCATGGTTTGTATTCACACAGGCACAGCTGCTGCTTTGGGCAAAAGAGAGTAGGCAGCACACAAGCTTTCCTGGGGAGGGATCCATTAAAGTCCTGCTGCCTGCAGAGATGGCAAATGCTCTTCATCTCACTGCTTGGGGCTCCAATTTGGGTTTTTTAGGGGATTGTGGGTATTGGCTTGTTTTGTTTTGGTTTTTTCATAACTGCAACCACAGCTGTAGGCTAGGCCCAGTTGCACTGGAAGGTTTGTCATCATGACACCCAGTTCTGGGCTCTGGAGGCTGGGAGAGCAGGCAGCCAGGCTCTCTGTGCCCTGCTGAGCAGGTGGGAAGGTGGCTGTGTGCAGCTTGGAGTGCCTGCTCTCAGCTCTGCAGTGTAGGGAAGGTGGCCAGTAGATGTTCTGAGTACCTTTGTTGCAGTGATACCTGGAGAGAGCTGCTCTCCTGCATCTGTGTGCTCTGGTTGCAGCAAAGGCTGATCTGTCACTTTGTAAGTGCAAAACAAAAGAGTTCCACTGTTTAAGGTATCTTTCTGCACACAAGAAACCAGGGTAAAATTTTAAAAGGTGTGCAATGAAATCCTGCAGTGGTTTAGTTCAGAGAGCTAAACAGGTCAAAAGACAGTTTGTAAATACTGTCCTTTGACTCTTTTTCAGGAACCTTATAAGATAAGCAGAGCAATGCATTTAAAACTAATTAGAGCTCACTTTTTTTCTGTAGCTTGTAGAACGTGAGCCCCTTATATGTCACCTGGACCTACTGGAACAAATTCCTGATGGCCCAGAAGAGCTTCCTGATGAATTTTTTGAAGTCACAGTGGATGATGTACGGAAACGTTTGGCACAGCTGCAGAATGAGAGGCAAGTTCCCCTTCTGCTGTGGGTGAGATTTGCTGTGTCCTGTTGTTGAGCAGAGTGACAGTGATCAACAGAGCTTGTTTTATTTTTGGCCAGTCAGAAACACCTTATCTTCTAAGTAACAGATTTAACCTTTTATTAGACCTCATCAGAAAGACCGAGTTAGCCACAAGTCCAGACCTGAGAATGTTTGGAAGAGGCATGCACACACACACACACACACAAGCACACACTCACACACATATGGAATTTATAGGAAGCTGACTAACAATGTATTGCACTGTTCAGGTAGCTTGCTTTCAAATATTCATGATTTTACTTCATCAGACTTCAGTTCAGTAAAAGCTCAGATGAAGATAAACTGCCCTTCCTGTCACAGCACCATTTTGCTGTCTGTGTGTTCCTTGAAGAAATTAATTTCATGAATGTATTTAGTTTCAAGTGGGTCAAAGCATTCCTTTAAACATTGCAATAACTCTCCAGGACAGTGAAACAGTCTCCTTTATGCTATAGCCAAGTCCAAGTTGAACTTTTTACTTAGAATTGATTTTTTTCCCACAGGCCACTGAGTACACAGAATATGGCCTGAAAATTGCTCTGCTGTTTGTGGGTCTGGAGTATTTAGTGGTACAAATGTAGAGTCATTTGGTTGGGGATTACTGGAATACAGGCCCCCCAAAAAGACCCAATGTCCAAATTTGCTGATGGTTTCCCCTTACAGCCAGGGATAAAAATAAAGGCAAGTTACACATCAGTTACTCAGATACAAAGAAAATGTACTAAAGCTGAGCACGGGATCTGTTGGGGCTAAGCTAGTTTCTTTGCTTATGGGAAAATATGTAATTATTTTCTTATATTTATTGTTTCCTCTTAAATACAGGTAGATTTTTATTTTGTACCCACTATTTATTTTAATAGCCATCTACAATGCCAGTTCTTGAATGATCTGAAACTTTGAATTTCTTTCCCTGTTACTAATTAATACTTCTTAATTTTTTGTGTTGGCATTGTTTTTCAAGTTCAGTAGCTCTTCTGCCCCTGTGGAGTAATCATGTCTGGTTTATTGGGTTAATAAGTCCACTTCTTCTTGAGTAGTCTAAGCAGATTTTCCTGTCCTCTTAGGATCTTTTAATGCGTCTGCTCTCATGAACTTGTACAATAAAAGTAATTTTATATTGTATTGTTGCTGAAACTCAGTAGTTTCAGGAGGTAGGGACAGTGCTGTGAGAGATGCATCAAACAGTTGAGCAGTTCTCATCAGCCCTGCTTGGGTCTTCTGCTAGCTTAATAAAGTAAAAATACATTGTAAAATTACAGGCAACTTGCTTCTTCCCACGTCTGTAGGAAACGCCTGGAAGAAGCTCCACTGATGACAAAGTCCTTGAAGGAGTCCCAGCTGAAGGAGAAGTTGGAGCGTTACCCCAAGGTGGTATTTGTTCCTTTTCCAGTCCCTCTGGCGAGTCCAGACTTGGGGATTGAGTACCTTGGGGTTCAGTTGTGATCAACAGGCCCTTAAGCTACTTAGAGGGAGATTTTTCAAATTCCCATCCCTATTAATTGTTTCTGGACTTGCATAACAGTTGTGCCATGGGAAAACAGCTGTACTGTGATATGATAATATGTCACTGGTTGAGTGACGGGCAGTGGAGTTGCTTCTGTTCTGTTCCAGATGTCTCAAAACCTTTCTGTTGTGCACACATCAGTCTGCATGACTGAGCCTTCCTGCCTGCTCTCTGTAGACATTTTGTTAGAAACTCCTTGAAAGTTAAATGAGTCAATTTTACAAGTTGGGTTTATTTTACTCTGCAACTCTGATCTTTGTGCAGTTTCCAAGTGAGGTGCTTTCTGACCAAGCTGGAGGTACAAAGGTCAGAGGTATGTCAGGAGGATTCCTACTGCTGTGGACACATTAGGATGCCAGTAAACTGTCTGCACCTGTCCATGAGGGTCTGTCTTTGGTGGTGGTGCATCGTTTAGCACAGGGAGCTCCCACTCTCTGATCAAGTGCTGCTGCATTTTACATCACAGTGCTTTGGCAGAGGAGCTCCTGTGCCCCCTCTGAAAGCCAGCCAGCCCTTGTTCCCTGGGGAGCTGCACAGCACTGTTAGCCAGGTTGCTCTTCTGTCCCTGTAAATACCTCAGATCTCCCCATTAAAGAAAACCAACAAATAAACAACTTGCAGGTTCTAAGCCAAGGACAGGTGTTACAGAGCAGTGATGAAGCACTGTCCTGATGGGCATTGTCTCTGCTTCAGGTGGTGGTGAGAGTTCGTTTTCCAGACCGCCACGTGCTGCAGGGCTGCTTCCATCCCACTGAGACTGGTAAGAGCAATCAGTCCCACAACGGGCGTGTGTCTGAACAGGTCACACTGTGGCAAAGTAAAGCTGCTCTGAAGCAGCAGCAGGTGGGAGTTACACTGTCATTGTTGGGCCCTGAATGGACTAAGGAGGGACTTTGGGCTGGTTCAGTTAGCTAAGGGCTGCTTGGTGGAGATGGCAAAATACTTGTCCTTGTGTGGACAGGAAGCTATCCCACGTGCTGTCCTCTTGTTTGGGTCTAAATGATGTGGTACTGGGATGCATTCGGGGACTTCCTCTGAGTTAGTGTGTAAAACGTTTTTCACCCCCTTCCCCAATCCAAAACCTACCCCAAAAAGCAGGAAGGAGGGAAAAAAAACAACTTCAGCAACTCTACTAAGAGAGGATGTGCCTTTATGGTTCTGCCAGTTCCCAAAAGGCAATCAGACCATGCACCAAGTAGCTCTTACTGTTATTACTGGAGATCCTCTTATTCTCAGCTGTCAGCTGTGGTTATCTGCACAAACTTTTTTGATAATTTCGTAGGCATCCTGAGATTTTCCCAGGGGACCAGCACATCAAAGTGACTTGTTTTGTTTGATTTTTCTACAAGAATTTTTTGCGAGCAGCTGTGTACTTTGGAGTAAGAGGCAATCTCCATACCTTCGAGAGGGCATTTCTGCTGTTACAAGTCAGTCTTCTTGCCCAACATTTGAAGAACCAAATGTAACTTACAAACCTTTCTCTCCTTTTTCCACAGTTGGCATTTTGAGAGACTTTGTAAGAAGCCACCTTGCCGATGCAGAGTTGCCATTTTACTTGTGTGAGTGCTGTTGGTAATATTTGGCCTTACTTTATAAAGCCTGTTTCTAGCTGTGGGATGGTGATGCCTGGGAGATGGCCCGGAGGGGAATGCCTTCCCTAAAGCACAGCTTCACAGTGCAAAGAAGGTGTCACCTACTCCCTTAGCCATGTTATGCTTCTGTCTAAGAAGCAGCCTCTGTGGGCATATGAATGTGTCACCCCTTCAGAGAGCAGGGATGCCTTCCATACCTGTGTTTGATCTTCTGTTGCTAGGTGGTCCTGTTTTATAACTTGTTTTTTAACTTCAGTTGTTGCACCTCCCAGAATCATCTTGAAGGACGAAAGTCTGACGCTGTTTGAGGTAAGGACTCCCAGGTGGGCTCTGATTCTCTCTGGTTTGTGCTCCCCTTAACCCTGCCTCAGGCTTTAGTTACTTTTAGAAGAAGCTGGGTAATGCTGGAGGCTTCTGCTCAGCCCAGGCCAGTGGAACCAGGTGTTCTGGAGCACAAGCTCTTCACCAGAAGAGGTCCACCTTGTGCAGCAATAGGCAGAGGCACACTGGGGCAGGGCTGGGGATTCACATTGTTTGGTACACACTGCAGTTAACCTGGAATGTGATTGTGAGAGCTGGGCTGAGCTGAGTGTGCTTTATCTGTAGCTGGACTAGGATAGTAAGAGATGAGACTCAGTGTGGACAGGGAACTGTTTTCAATTGCTACAGTGGGAGCTAGAGGCCCATATTAGACAAAAATCTGACTTCTCTGAAATCACTATGTGTCAGTCAATGTGCACTGAGGGATATGCATTCTCTTTTGTAATTCTTCTGTGAAAACACTGAAATACAGGTGTTCAAAGTCTGATTCCTGGAGATTTTTTGCAAGGGTCAGATAAGGTGATCTTGATGTCCCTGGCCAGAGACTATTGGCTGTGTTGATCACACATCTACATTAGGAGCAGTCGTGTGATTTTGCCAGTGACTTTGCCCCAAACTCAGGCTGTTTAAAATATTCTGTCATTCAGAGCTGCATGGACCATTCCAGGCTGGTGCACCAGAGATCGTTCAGAGTAAAGGCTCACTCAGCACATTGAGAATTCTTGTTTGATGCCCCTGAGGGAGCAGAAAGGCTGGGGTGAGGAGAAGGGATAGAGAAAGGGACTTTTCAGGCAGCATGTGAATTAGGTAGTGATTAGCATGCCTTGGAAGTTGTTTGCAATGGAGTTTTCCAAGTTCCACAACTTGCTGACCAGGCCATGTGGAAGATATACATATGCAGATGCTTTTAGATGATTGAATGTTCAGACCTGTCTCTGCCTCCTGATGATCCTCTGATGCTGGTTCCTGTCTCCCTTGTTAACCTTGGTCTGTTTTCTAAAATGTTCTAAATCCTCTACTTACTGTCTTACTTACTGTTTACTCCTTGCCTGCTTCCCCCATCTGCAGTAGTGTTCTTTTATTTTCTCTTTCTCAGTGCACATCTCATGTTTCTCTGGATGTCTCCTGAAACATGACTTTTTCAGTAAAACACCACAGGAATAATTACATCTCGTTGTCTTTGAAATAAGAAACCTTTTGGCAGGAATTTGTGTCATTTACTGCATTAAAGCCTTTGCTCTGTACCTGGCGCCGTTACTGGTGCTTGTTATACTTGTGGCAATTTCCTGGTTTCCTAGTTGTAGCATTTACTGTGAAATTCATTCTTTGTGGCAGCTCCCTGAGACATGAACACATGTTAAATTAGTGCTCTTTGAAGACTTGGAGGTGCCTTACAGCCCAGTCTTAGGGACTTCATTAGAGATCACAGCTTTGTGAAGAGCCTGGTCGATGTTAGTGTCAGACATCTCCAGTCTGCAGTGGCTTTCCATGGACTGCAGAGCTTGCTGTGGCACGTGGCAAAGGTGCAAAGCCTTGGCTTTGATACAGAACTGGGACTGCTCAGGATGCTGTGCTCAAAAGTGGAAAATTCTTTGCAAATGGACTGTTTTAAGGAAAATATTTTTTCTCATATCCTCTCTGTCATCGTGAAAGAGGAATAACATCCAACTAAGATAAAGGGTGTCAAATCCAAACCTGATTTAAGATACGTTTTTATTCATGCCACATGTAATCACACCATAGTCAAATTAAACTAGTGGTTATGTTGAGAATTTGGGTGTAATTAAAGTAAAATGGAGTTTTAATCTTAACTATACAGAATCTGTACAATTACTTTGCCAAATGTGGAAAGCAAGTAAAATCTCATCCTTAGAATATTTTTTAGGGATTGTGACATGACATCACAAAGAGATTACTATCACATTAGTTAACAGTTGCATGACTTTGCATTTTTGGCTTATCCAGCTAGCTCAACATAGATAAATGTGATGATGTGCAGGGAAAGTAATTTGAGCTGCATACACAGCTCAGTGAGCTCTTGCATTGATCATTATGGCTTTGCAGCAAAGTCTTAAGGTGGTGAATTCATCAGCTCATTACTGAATAGCAGTCAAATCTAAAACAGCCTCCTTCCAAAAGCAAAACATTCAGAACAAAATAGAGAACACCGCTGTGTATGGACCAGGGTTTGCCTGAATAACATCCAGATCTTCAGAAGGAACCTCACATCTTCAGAAGGACCTGGTGAACGTGCAGAGAGGGGGAATGAGGTTCATCAGAGATCTGCAATGTCTCCCATCCAAAGAAAGACTGAATAGGTCAGGACTTGCCAGTCTGTAAAAGCTGGGACTGGAAAGGGAATAACGTGCCAAGGAGAAGCAGGAATTGTGTTGAGTTCTTGAGTATGAGTGAGTGGCATCAAGTGAGGCAAGCAGGAGCTGGAATAGGTGGAAGAAGGTGGTTGGTCGTGTGTCAGAAAGCTGAGGTGTAGAATTCCTTGTCACAGGGTGCCATATACTGAAAGGATGTACTGATTTGAGGAAATTTGGACATGTTCAAGGAAGATACTTAGTAAGTGTGTCTTAATATGTAGAAACCTTTTCAGGAAGCTTCTAAACTGAAAACCATTGCTAGCTAATCACTCACAAGCAAGGATACTCTTTTTTGTTCATCTAGTTTTTGTTCACTGTTAGGGTACTGGCTGGATTGAATGGACTTCTGCTCTGCCTGTGATTCTTCTGTCCTTGGGGAGCTGTGTTTAATGCCAGTGGCTGTGCAGCCTGTGTCCCTTGCTGGGGGCCCTTCAGCCCTTTCAGGTCACGGTCTGTTATGGCAGGAATGATTCTGTGTGTTTATAAACATTTTACTTGGATGAAGCATCAAACATGAAAGAAACAATTCCTGACAAGAACTTGCCATGCTTTTCTGGTTCCCCAAACTGCTGTCAAAGACCACAGACCTCTGACCTGTGAGGATGGTGCCTTATCCCTGTTTGGCCTGGCTGATTGTGGGAGAAGCTTTGCTGCTGTAAACCAATGTAAATCCTTATTCCTCTTGAACTTTCACCACATTAGTGCAGGCCCCATGCCATCATTTTCCTGCTTGGGTAAGTCTTCCCTTCTGCTGGGGTCTGGGTGCCTGGGAGAAAGGGGCTGAAGAGCCTTTCTGCTCTGGACAGAGACAGGTGTGGGAATCACTCTGGCTGTTGTGTCCATGCTGGATCATTGTTGGATGCCCTGTTTGGAGGTGTCTGTTCCCAGTGAGGCTGCACTGCCTGAGCCTCGGGGCTCCCAGCAGAAGTAGGAATGGAAGAGGTAATCTTTGTGGTGCTGGGGGTGGGACCTGCTCGTTGCCTCTCCCATGAGGCTGTGGCCTTCCAGACTGAGAAATGTTCAGTCTGGGAAGAGGTTTGTGTGGGCCAAGGGTCCCCACTGGCTGTGAAACCGCGTGCTGTAGAGCAGGCTGCAGTGCCTGACTGCCCTGCATGGAGCTGGGCTCTGTGCAGGGGGGTTTGGAGAGACCTTTCCCTTTTCATTCATCTTGTGGTCCATGGAAGGGAAACATCTTGTACTTTAGTCAGAGTTCCCCTTCTGTTCCCTGGTCTGGAAGGAGGGAGGTGAAAGGACAAAGCTGCTCTGTAAAGACAGGAGAGAGATGGTTCAGGTACTTTGTAAAATAATGTGCCTTTGGGGGTGGGGATGGAGGAGCTTTTGCTGTAAGGTGACCTGGCAGCACCCCTGAGGTGAGAAAGCTTGTTCTGGAATAGCAGTGTTGTGGTGTGTGGGTTGTGACTGTGAATGAAGGGCTGTGGAGTATGCAGTTCTTCCAGACATCACAGGAAAAAGAGGGCTTGGGTAAAGTAACAGTACAAGTAATTGCTCAAGTTTTTTGATGTGTCTTTGTTGGGTTTGGAGGATGTGTGAAAAGTTCTGGAAGAAATTTGTCTTTAGTGGTAATACATCTCTTCAAGGGTTCAGGTTGTATCATGCAACTGCCAAAATTCACCACTTTGCCCCAAATGCTGCGTGTCACTCCTGATAGCTGTGCCCTCTTGGGATGCTTGGCACTTGATGTGCTCCCCTTGCAGAGATGCCTGCACATAACCTGACTCTTGATTTTTCCAAAGCAGGTACTACCACAGTGTATCTAGCCATTCTGGATTTTTTTCCAACATTTAATTGTCATGTTATCCCAGGTCCTAAGCTAGCAGTAGGTTATCCTCCACTCTAAATACTATGTTGGTGTTGTTGGTAAGGAAAAATGAATGGTGTCTGAGGCAGTAATGTGGGCACATTTGAGCATTCAGATATTTATAAATTACTGAAATTTGTGCTGAAGCCAATAGCAGAAGTGACTGCAGATGGTGGATTACCATATTACCAATACTTCTGCTCTTTCCACCCTCTCCCTCCATTCAAGTTGACATGTTTGGCACCACATTCATTACATTTGATCACTTACAATGAAGGGAGAACCTTTATGCTGCTAGCAAAACCAGGAAAAAAGACAACTGTTGTTGACTTGTTTGCCAAGATACTTGGAATGAAAGAACTGTCTGAAGTGAATGCTCCCAAAATCTGTGTGTATTTACAGTATAGTGAACACACAAATTGGCAGCAATGTGGAGTTTTTGGAACCCATAAAGACTTCAAGGCATTGCTTTGATTTTTTGTTGTTGCTGTTTTTGCTGGCAGCCTTCTCCTCATGTCCCTTGAAGTGTTTTATAATGTTCCACTCTCCAGAGCTGATCAACCACAGGCTTCCCTGTTGTAGCACTTGGCTTTGGGTTCCTTGTAGCTCCAGTGGCTTGTTTGTGATTTTTCTAGGCTGTCTGAGCTTTTCAGAGTTGCTTCTTAGCTTCTTTCTCCTCCCAGAAACAGGCAGTTTTGTAGTGCATTTCTGGGGCGGATTAGTGGAAAAAAAATCATTGGTTGCTGTGTTAATACTAGGAAAGATTTAGCAGAAAGTAGGAGTACCAGCCACTGGAAAAGTCAAGGTGGCAGAGGGCAGGAGGCCATCCTCTGCTTGAGGAGCTACAGGAATCCACAGGCTTCCACGTAAACACTTGGGTTTTCTAGTCAGATCTTAGAGTGCACTGAGTGTTTCCTCTGTCACATACCTTGAGGCAGAAATCCAGATGAGCTCTTTGTTCCTTTCTTTGTCTCTGGTTCTCTTTCCATATCCTATTTATTAATGCCAGTTTGGGCAGTATGCCTGGCGGGCTTCTTCAGTGAACCTGACTGTGACTCGGGCAGTACGAAGCCTTCTCCTTTGGCAAGAGTCTGAATGCAATTTCTGAAAAAATTATTTCATCAGTCAGTCCATCAGAGGCATTTCCTGTGGCAGGCCTTGTGGTTATTGCACTCACTGGCAAAGAAAATTGCAATTAATACTGAAATTCATCCAGCACAGAGGATGGCATTCACCTAAAGGTCTTGGTCTTCTCCATCCAGGATTGTATCATCTGACTGCATTGGGTAGCAGTCTCACCTTCTGTTTGTGGTGAGGTCTGTTTTCTGCTTGCCTCATGATGCTGGCTTCCAGGACAGCTGGGTTCTTCGGTCCAGGGAGAGGCTCCTTGCACAGCTGAGTTTGAAGAGGAAATCCTGCCCAAAATGTTCACTGCTACTGTCAGTTTTGAAGGCCAGATCTTTCTGATCTGAGCTATCAAGGTCTCAATGAATGCTCTTTGTACTTGCATGCCTTCATAAGTAGCCTTCTCAAAACAATGTTTCTAAATCTTATCTTTGCCTTATGAATTTTAAGGGTCCCCTGCTCTAGCTGGATGAGATCTCCATGTTGGCCACAGAATATCCATCTCTTCTGGCAGCTGAAGCCCACGTTGGGCAGCTTTGTTCTCAGCTTATAAACTTGACCCGCTTGATCTGCCTCTTGCACCATGACTGTGGTGTTTATTTCTGTCTCAGCAATGCTGTGCAGTCTTGCTGGAGAAACTTTTGATCCACCGGCCTTGCAGTTGACTTTTCCAAGAGCTGGTTTATGTGTTTGGGGTGTGTGTACTGTGCAGCATTTCATGTTGGTAGCTTGGATTTCTCCTTCCATGCGCGTGTTCCTTTGAAGTGCTTATGTTCTTATTCATCTTCCTAACATCAGTCTAGCAGCAGACCTGTGGCACTGTGATCTTCTGGGGTTGTGTAACGGAAAGAATGCTGCTCCTTCTGGCAGCTGCAAGCTCTCTTCAGCAGCAGCCTCTGCCTGGCTGACAGCATTGCTGTCAGAGCAGAGAACAGCTTCCCGAGAATAATGTGCATCATCTGCAATGCTCTCTTCTAGGATTTTTTTGCATATGTATGTCTGAGAAACAGGAAGTATTGAGGTGTTTTTTGGGGAGGGTTCTGCCTGAAATATTTTCTGCGTTCTAGAGAACAAGTTACTCAAACATGCAGTAAAACAAAGCAGAAATGTCTCTCTGCTGTGTCACAGCTGGATCCACCAGGGACTGTTGTTCTGAAGGGGATATTTTTATTGTGGAATGTGAGATGCAGCAGCCCCAGTGCCACTCCACAGCCAGGCTGCCCTGCTGTCACAAACCACGCTCACCACTGCAGAGTCTGTCCGAGGAGCTGTTCGCTGTATCTGGGTGAAACTGGAGTTACTCAGCTGTAGTTTCAGACTAAATGGGGCTTTATGAGTAACAGGCTGGTCTGCAGAGCTCTGAAATAGAAAGTGTTCATTTAAACTTCTGCAACTGAATCCAAGCAGATGGATAGAGCTGTGGTACATCTTTTTAAAATCTGAGGAGATTTTTAAAAGTAAGTATCATTTAGAATGATACTTATTAAATGAGAAGGGTAATAAACAGGACATTGACTTCCTTTCCTCCTTGCCTCAGTGACTTTCTAATCCCTTCAGAAGAACACGGTCCTGTGATTATAACTTTGGATGGGGTTCTTGAGACTTGCATGCTTAGTTCTTATTGCTGCTGCTGCCATCCTGTGTGACCCTGAGTAAGTTATCTCTTTAGGTCTCAGTTTTTCATCTATATAAAAAAGAAAAACCCCAAAAACAAAACCAGGAAACCCACAAAAATAAAAACAACCCACAAATTCAAAGTATTTTTATTTACATCACATCTGTATAATTGCACGATGGGACACCATTTTCAGTTGGAGTTCTAGGTATTGGTGCAGTAAATCTGACTGCATGTTGTAAATACACCTTGGACAGTGTGATTTGAACATTATGGTTCAGTGGATTAATAGCATCTATTTCCCCAGTCAGAATGGCAGGTTTTTTTGGCTGGAAATCAAAGCAGCAAGGAAGAGAAATGCTGGGTGTTGGAGTGTAGTAACTGGCTGTTGGCTCAGTCCTATTGTAGTAATTCTCTGCACATAAGTGAGTGGAGTTTTTTGAGTTACTTGTTCTGAACATCCTTTGATTCTTTTGGTCAACCTGGCAGGCTCCTAAGAGTTGTCAAAATCTGCTCTGATTCACAGATGTTCTTGCAGGAACCCTATGCAGTGAAGAACTGCAGGGTTGTTCTAGAAATGTTGTCAGATGCATTAGAACAACTGCAAACATTTTAACAGCTGACCTGAGGATACAGTTTTCAGGTGATGGTCTGCCCAGTGTTTGATCATTACATGTGTAGGTGTGTTAGAGAATGCTGAGGGCTTTGACTTTGGGCTCCTGTGTTTTCATGGACAGAATCTGCTAAAACCTTCTCATCTTTATGCCGAGACAGTCCTTGGACAGTGGATCATTCTACTGGTCTGCTTTTAGTTTTTCATGTGAAAAGGCTGCTGACTTGAATACTTCAGATTACAAAAAACCCTGGGACAGTGTTAGGTCCTGCTGGTGACTGCCTGGAGAATTCCCAGGTGAGGTGCAGCTGGCTGCCTTCTGTGCTGCACCCTCATGGGGTGCTGGGGTTGGGGTGGTACCTGACAATTCCACACAAAGAAAGCTAGACCAAAGGTTCTGTGCATGAGCAATAGTCTGTTTGAATAGGAGGAAAAAACCTTCTTGGATGGAGGTTTGGAAAGAAGGGACTCCCTGTTGGCTGACCCCTAGGAAAGGCTAGGGATGCAGGTAAAGGAGCCTTGGGAAGGATGTTGCATTCTGTGTGCTGCAGGGCTGCTCTCTAGCCCCTTTAAGTTTCTTTCAGTTAAGATTTTGAACCAAAGCATTCGAACTGATGTTTTGCCAGCAGTAGGAAATGATTGTGAACGTGGATCCTGAAACTGAACCGTGGTTATTTGATGACCTGTGAGTAAATAGGGTAGAGGTTTATATTGGGGCACAGTCTGTCTATATGTTTGTTTGTTGAGTGAGTCTGTCGAGCTCTTGGTCTGTATTTCTCACTCTCTTTCTCTCTTTGTGCCTCACACAGGCCCTGACATGAATTTTCTCTGACCCCTTGGGGCCATTCCCACATAAGGCTTTGATGTGTGTGCCCAGAGCTTGATTGACAAGGAGGTTTCAGTGGCAGCAGCAGGGAAACGAAGAGAAAAGGGCAGGGCTTTGAACTAAAGGGCTTTGAGTTCTGAGTTTCTGTGCTTACTTATCTCCTTCAGAATGTTAATTATTTACCAAGATAATTGGTCGGGAGGCAAAAAAAAGAGAGGGGAGGTTATTAAAAAATTCCAACACTAACACACTACAAAAACCTCATTTTCCAACTTGCAGCTGGCATGAAAAGGATGTTGTGTGTAAAAGGGCTTGAGTGTATGTGTGTTGAGGGGGGGCTTTTTTTAAGGCACCCATTTCCTAAATAGACGAATGCTGTAGGAAGAACATCAAAGCTCTTTTGAGAGTTTTTTCTGGGATTTCTAAACCATGTCTGGTAGTTTGTAATTAAAAAAGTTTATGGAGAGCTGTCTTTGTGACTGGAGCAGGCAACCTTAGGCCCTGTTGATTGAGGAATGAAATGTTAAAAGACCTAATAAATAGTTATTTTGCTAAAATGTCAGTTCAAGGATGTGAATTTGCCTGGATGCCTTAGCAGGAGCTGAGTCTTGGAGCAGAGTGATAAATGTCTCCTCTTTCAGCCTAGCGTGATGTTGACTGTGCTGCATGACACAGTCTCCTGTGGCCTCTGGATTAATGTCAAAGAAATGTGTAACACCATATGCTCTTCTGAAGCTTGGAGGCAGGAAGAGAGGTGAAGCTATTTCATTTTGCCTTCAGTTAATACAGTTTTATTAGTCTCCATATTAGGCAGGAGTCCACAGCCTCCTCTGTGAAGATCAGGGTTCTTTTGAGTTCTGGTAATTGCTGTGCTGGATTGGGTCCAAGGACCATCATTCCACTATCCAGCTTGGGCTGATGGTGGCAACAGAGGCTCAAGAAAACTCCAGAGCAGTCGTCTGCCCTGCACAGTTCCCAAGTACATATGAGTGATACCAAGTGGGGCAGTGCCTTGCTTTTATCTGGTGATTTGTTTATTGGATCAGTATGACAGGTTTAGTGTTACCATTTTGCCAGGGAAAATGTAGACCATTAATTAACATTTGCTGTACAGTTTCTGACTATAGTGGTACTTGCCTCTTACACCATGATGATTTGGTTTCTTTACCTGTCTCTTAGTACAAGGCTTCCCTAAAGCTTAACAGAATTGTTTCAGCTAGTTATTCTTTATCTGGTATTATACTGGCATATAATGCATGTAATAAATATGATGGTTATTTTTTCAGGATCCTTTCTGGAACAGCTGGTTATGCCATATCATATTAATCTTCTGCATATCATACTCTTTTAAAAATCTAAGCCTGAGCTTGCAGTAGTGTCTGTTTTTAGGATGAAATTTAATAATTTTGACTCTCTTGCTCTATGTTTCCCTTGGTAACACTTGGCTTGAACTCCATGAATTTGTCTGTAGCTGTCTAACCTGCCTCTAATGTGAACTGTGAAAGCATCTACAGACAGTGATAGCTTCTTTTCCCCTTTTGCTGCAGGCTAACCTTTTCCCAACTGCTGTCATTCATTTTGGATCTGAGGAGCGCAGGGGTGAGTGCATTTCCTTTCTCATGCAGCTGACTCTATAGTTCCTGCAGTAGAGCCAGTATTGCATCCTCTCTGTCAGAGTTCTTCTGTCAAAAGAAACTGCAGTCCCTGAGGGTGCTGGTGAATGTCCCCACTCTGACTGGCAAGAGCTCTCCAGGGCTGGTTCGGTCAGCTTGAGCACAGATGTGGACATGGTACCTCTGTTATGGGATTTCACAGGCTGGGGGGAAGGCATTGTCTGCCATGGATCAAGAATAGTGGAAGAATGACTCCACAGGAAAAAAAATCCTGTTCAAAATGTTAACCAGACAACTGCCTATGAAATGCTTTTGGGAGCTCCTGTGGTAGTGGACTGGCTGGAGATGGTAGAACAGATCTGAATCTGAGGTTCTTTGGCATCTCTGGTTTATGCTTAGGATCCCTGCTGCTCCCAGAGACCAAAGTATGCCGTGGCTTCACAGAAAACTTCCTGAGATGCAGTGAGCACTGAAATGCCACGGTCTTGAGGTTTGAATGATGAAATAGAATGCCTCTGAGGCGTGAAAGAAACTGGCATGGTTTAGTAATTTCTGTGTCATTTGGAGGAAGGTGATGTAGGTTTGCTGTAGCATACAGCAGGTATTTTTTGAGCTGAGAGCTATGTGATACTGTGGTGATTGATGTATCTATGTTACCAAATAAGTGATTTGGTTTCATTTCTAAACAGCTTGTTACCTGAAATCAGACCTGCTGAGCTCAGCAGTTTCTCCTTCTGCAGCTGATTTATTAGTAGCCAGGTATGTTGGGATTCAGTAGAGTTGCAAATGCCTTAGTATTTCAGGAGTGGGAAGCATGAAATGAACCCATCTTACTACAAAGAGAAGTGCTTTGAAGATAGTAGGACTTCCTTCTGTCCAGAAGCAGTTGTACTGTCCTACTTGACTTCATAGCTTTGTGAGTCCTTTGCAAAGTAGGATTTCAGTGACTTAAGTAAATACTACTGCTTCTATCATGGAAAAAGAAGAGCTTTTTCAATCTAACTTTAAAGGTGGTGGTGGTGGTGGTGGTACAGGGGGCTATTATGAAAAATGAAGCTTAATTCTATTTGCTTATTTCCTTTCTCTGATGTTTGTCCAGATCACTAGTTCCTTCTGCTTCATCAACTTTAGCATCAGTGGTTCCATCCCTATCTGAACCAGAAGTGGGAAGTGACAAAGAGACCATTGAGCAGCGAGAAGCAGCCAGCACTCAGGGAGCTCCACAAGTGCTTAGAAAAGCCCCTGGGAAAATACCCAAATGGCTGAAGCTTCCAGGTATCAGTGAATCATAGGAGAGCTCTGCTCCTTCTGAACTGCCCCAAAAGGCAGCCTCCTCTCTGCCAAACGTGTTGGATATTGATGGCATCGTTGCAGATGTCAGCTTATACATTTGGTTCACTGCTTGTCAGTCACAAATTTGTTGGTGACCTGAACCTCAGCCTTTACTGGAGACGTAAATGAATGCAGATTCTGAACACTGGAAAGTCTGATACCTGATCCATACGCTTGTAGCATTTTTATCTGTGTTCTGCACTTGGTGTGCTGAGCTCTACACTCTGCTGGTGTAGTTCAAATACTAATAGGCAGGATATTCTACATACATGGTCCATGTAATCTGTTAAATCTCTGGCATAACTTTCCTTTTGCTGCTGTAGTCTGTTTTAATACTTTCACTTCTCTTGAATTTTTTAGTTGATCTTCCTTTTTTTAATCTTCACTGCAAACCAGTTGGGGTTTTCCATAATTAAGATTGCAACCAAGTGTCCATTATAATTTTTTCTTGTTTTATTGAGAAATGAGTAAGTGATAAGTACATGTTAAGTGTTTCAATGGTGCTGTGTTTATTTTGTAGGTGGAAAGAGATGAAGCATCCTGAGCTGCTGGATCACTGAGTTGTCAGCTGTGCCCTCTTCTCCATGAACTTACTAAGAATGTGTAAAAGGTGTTGGTGGCCCTGGAGAGATCTAATCTGTATGAACATTAGTTATAAAAAGAGAATGGCTATTTCAGATACCAGTTGCAGCTGGTGGAGGAGTGGAGGGCCTGTTTGTGGTCTTTGTGACTACAGAAGCAGGGTTAGAGGTTAAATGTAAGGTTTCTTGCATGCAAATAATAAGAATAGAGAATTAAGGGGGACATGATTCCTCTACACTTTCTGCAAAGGACTTTGTTTCTATCCATATTTTTAAATTCAAATCCTCTCAGTTCCACCTTCAGAGGTCACTTGAGTCTAGCCTGTATTCTGGTGGCAAGATAAAATCTGGTTCAGCTTTACCTATAATTGTCAAGTGGTGCCTAGAACAAGACTTCTGCTTCTTAGTGATTAGGGTTAGTGCTGCTGATAATTCTGGACATAGATGACTGGAAAATGAATGAAGAGGAAGCACTTAAGTTACTTAAACCAGTTCAGATCTGTGAACTTTCCTGTGAAGCACCCGGGCTGCTGCAGTCATATTGTGTTCAGTTGCCAGAATCTTGTTAACAAGGAACACAGGTGTCTGTTCATGGAATGCCTGTTGAGCTTGTTTCTGCCCCAAGCACTGGTTTTATTTTAACTGTGTATAATTGCCATCTGTAATTAGTTACAGCCAGGGAAAAACACCCAGTTGAAGGGTCTCTTCAAATGACAGTTGGTTGGTGGCCTGAGTATTCCCAGAGCAGGGTGGCTGTGCTCTGCACTGCAGTTGGTGTACAGAGAAAAGGCCCAGTCCAGATCTTTGTCTCCTGCAGACATCGTGGGAGGATGAATATTGGTTAGAATTGCCCTTAGACTGGAGATGAACTCTGTTGTGCCCTGGCAGTCATGGTGCTGGGTTTTATTTGAAGTCTCCTCCATGGATCAGTGGTCTGTGGAGAGCTGGGGTTCCGTGGTACAGTAATACCATGTTTTCCATTTTCCTTGTTTCCTCCCTGCACTATGTGTGCATCTGCACAATTTGTGGATGTAATAAAGCAGAGTGGCCATGGGGGCCCTTTTGGTCAGTGCCTTTAATAGCTTCTTGCCCTGGCACTTGGTGTGTCTGTCAGTTCACAGGAACCTGCTCTCCTTTCAATTGGCCTGTCGTGCCTCGTTCCCTTCCTCTCATTTTTTTTCAACAAAGCAAAATGGAGCTTTGTACCATCTGAATGAACTTCAAAGTGGCTAGAAAGGGCACCCTGGGTTCCTGGCACTTGCCATTGTCTCCCTGCCTGGCCAACATTTCCCTTCAGGTCTAATTACTTCCAAATGCTCACAGATGCTTTGAAGAAACTTGGAGGGAGGGGGAGGCATGAAAGAAAGGTGGAAGAGGAAGAAGGAGACTCAAAGAAGAAGGAGTGCAGAATGCTTTAGCAAAAAAATGGATTGATTTCTTATATGACACCCAGCCATGAACAGGGAACGTGAGAGCACTGTGTACAGCTCCTGCACTCAACCCTCCCTGAGGAAAGCAAGCCCTTCTGCCACTTGATAGGCTATAAAAGACACACCAGAGCAAACAAAAAACCAGTCAAATAATGTTTAAAGCTTATTACTCTGTAGTGGATTAAGTGTGGACTGAGCCCACGCTGCATAGGACTGCTGGTACCTTGGTTCAGGTGCTGTATCAGGCTTATTCATGTCACACAAATCAGAGGTAGGCAGCAGCTAGAGCTGCCTTGCTCAATTTGTACAGGATATCCTGTGGGGAAACCAGAAGCTGTTGCTAATGATAGGTGGTGAAATACTTGTGCTGGTGTTTTTGGTTTCCAGGATTGGAATATGCAGAAGCAGTGTGGTTGGGAGGAAGCTGCAGTGGGCCTTCAGATGTGCTAATCCTTATTTTTTGAAGAGCACAGGTGACGTCAAATTATGATCTGCTTAACTGATTTTCTTAGCCGCTCTGATTGTCAGTTTTTGTAAAGGGTTGGGACCACAAGTATCCCCTGCAAGTACCTGACATGGAGAAACAAGTTTAGATACACAAGCAGCAATATCAGTATTCCTGGGGCAGTTTCATGGGTTAAGTGTAAGGGCTTTGCATTGCTGACTGTGTTCCCTCAGGCAGTTCTGCCCATGCTTGTCCCTTGTGTAACTCAGCTGTGCATTAAACCCAGTTTAACCACAAGGATGAAAAATTGCTACCTTCAATAGCTAGACAAGAGGTGGTATTCCCCTTCCCTATACAAAGAGTTACTTTTAGCTGCTGCTGCTGCTATTCAATTGCTGCTTCACTGTGCATGTCCACATCAGCAGCTCTCTGTGTGTGAGGGAAGGGAACTTGAGCCTTTTTAGGGCAGCAACTTTGGGACTGCTGTTTCAGTAGGTGTCAAGGTGGAGGCAGAGACAAGGACCTGAAATCTGGAAAAGGCAAGGAAGTAGGAGTGAATTCTTTAAGAGGGACAGGACACCCCACATTTAAAATGGTGGGCTCTTCACTAAGGGAGGGATTGCTACAAGGATTCCTGCCCTGCTCAAGAACAGTACCTGCATGATGAACTGGTTTTGTTTCAGGATCACTTCTGCTATAGTAGCTGAACTCATCCCTGCAGTTTTAGGGCATTCAAAGGTACTATCACTTTTTTTTTTTTTTAACAATGGTTGTGGGGCTGAAGACTGAACTAGGTCAGTTCCTTCATTGCATCTGTTGTACAGCTGAACAGTTGTTTTGGCTGAGAAGCTCCAGTGCTGAGGGCTGGGCACTGCTTAGGCTGGTACTGTCACAGAACATGTACTGGAACAGCAGTTTTTGGGAGGTTTCTAAGTGGTTGGTGTCCTGAGGGATGACCCTGATAGCTCCTAGCTCACAGTGCACAGTGACCCACTGAGCCTCTGCCTGTCACAGCTGCTCCTGAGCCAAGGACTGCTGGCTCTGGCCGCTCCTGCAGCCAGCCCTGCACTTCCAGCAAAGCCACTCGGGCTCTGGGGGTCCTGCCCACATGTGTAAGGTTTCTAATTTCACAGTGGCCCCCCCGCTGCCAGAGGGGCCAGGCTGTCCCGTGATGTGGGATTCTCACACATGCTGTTTGTTATTTTGTCCTTTTTTCCTTTCGTCCTACAAAGATTTAGGGAAGAGGGTGGGTAAGGGGGAAGCTCTGCAAGTCTTTGAAGCAACTTGACTTTTGATGATGAATTGCAGCAAAGAGCCTACACAAGGAAGGGAGACTTGTTTTTAACTTACTGATGTTTCTTTGTGAGAACAAATTTATAGCAGAGGGGGAGCAGCCTCTGAGGAGAATATTGAATGGTTAAAAGGTTTCAAGCATTCTTTGATGTCACAGCCCAAGAAGTACTGGAAGGTAGTGAGGGACAGACACTGTTTATTTATAAAATAAAGATCAGTTACCTGCTTTTGGCAAGAGCCTGTGACTAAGCTCCTGTTAATGACCTATTCATTAGGAAGGCTTGGAGCTGCACCTGGAGTTGCAGTTACAGCTGCCTGCTTGAGGCAGCTAGAGCCTGAAGGCTGGATGGTATTTCCAGCCATTAAGTGTTTCTGTTAATCTCTGTGGAGCAGCACCTCTTTCTCACATTAGCTGAGAAAGCAACAGCTTCTTACCGTGTTGTGAAATACAGGCCTCTATTACAGGAGTAAGGCAGCCATGAGATGGAATAGTTGGAAACCAGTTATGTACTCAGCTGAACAAAATAAGCCTGTGGCACCCTCTTCTCAAAAATGGTATGTGACAGCATCGTTGCTTTGGGCTGTGTTGTGCTTGGTAAAGGAGAGAGGAAACAGAAGCAAAATGGCAGAGGAAGAAAAAGTTGAGACTGTTTGTCCCAGAGTCTCTCTGAGGCTGAGACACGTGTCAGGCCAGGACTGTCTGCTGACAGGCGACATGTGCTTCGGGAGGCCTCTAGAAATCCAGAAGCTGCAAAGAAAGAGCAGCAAGCAAGTCAGGACAGAGCTCCTGAAAGGATGAGGATTAGGCTGTTCAGCCCATATCCTCCTCCTGCTCCTATGCAGTTCAGGCCCCCAGTTACATACCAGCTGTGGCAATACTTTCTCCAGCTGTTCAGTGTCCACCTTCTTCAGGTCCTCTGCCTGAGCCTGCCGAGCTGCCCGTGCCGCTGCTTCTGCAGCGCAAGTGAAAGAAAGGGAAGGGCAGTGAGAGGGGTCTGGCAGCTGCCACTTGGGCCGTCTCGTCCGGGGCCCCGGGCTGCTGTCCTGGGAGGAGGGAGGCGGCCCGGGGCCCCGGGTGGGTCCGCACACTGGGTCGGGACGGGAGCAGCGCCGGGCGGCCCGGTGCTCGGGAGGAGCCGGGAGCCCATCGCTCCGGGGCCGGGGCGGCCCTGCGCGCTCAC
>JAYDZK010000057.1:165161-176173 GCA_034509185.1 Euphonia xanthogaster | reverse complement strand
TCTAAGTTTAACTCTGCATTGTAAAAATAAATCCAAGCAGTTATGCTGCAACATGAGTTTGTCAAGAAGAGAAAGGATATTAAGAAACAGCTTTTTTTTTTTTTTTTTTTTTTTTGTCTGCTCAGGTGTAAGGCTTTTGTTGAATGGTCTTTGCACCAATACCACAGTCAAATCTTTGGATCTGAAGGTGAGTGTGTTTGAAAAGAATTAACAGTGTTCTATGGCGGAGAAGGAAAAACATAGGCTTAATGAGAAAGAGAACTGGACAGTCCTGGTGCAGGATTTTTCAACAAGATGCATACTTCTCTAAGTCTTTTGTTCTCAAGTGACTCAGTAACACCACGTCACAATTTTCCAAAATTACTTTGCAGATCATCTTTATCCACTTTTATTCAGTTACTTTATTTTGATAGGAAGCTATTGCTATGTACCTTTTGTCAGTTGCTGCTTGGGCAGGTCAGGCATACGTCGGCTTTTTTGGGGATTTCTGTATTGATCAGTGAGTTACGAGCTGTTCTACTTGTGTTTCTTTCTCTTGACTAGCGTGTGCTTTGAACTAAGCATCTGCCTTCAGATGTGGTTGTCTCTCTGCTGAGAGTGACTTTCTGTCTCTATTCCTCTGGCATACAGCTATTTCCACAGTCACAAACTGCATCATAACTTTCTTACTCGTTTGTGCTACTGTTAACAGAGTCCTTCTTGGTGAAGTGTGTTAAAATAGTTACACTTATCTGGAATCGCTGTTTTCTGCCCCATCGTGGTCCACGCTGATCCTGTGCTATTCTGTAATTTTTGCAAGCTCTCAGTCATGGTGCCCTCATAAGACCAGTGGTGTGTATGGATCCACTGTTCCTCCAGGGTTTTTCATTTTGTGGAAGGCTGATTGATATGTGAAACAAACCTTGACTGGACCATTTTTGCCCAGCTGAAATTGGCGTTACAGCTGGGATGTGTCTGGTGGTGTTCATGGTCTAGGTGGACTGGGACAGGCTTAGCCTACTGATCACCTGGGGCTTCTGTTTCAGGGAAATAACCTGCGAGCCGTGGGAGCTGAGGCTTTGGGAAAACTTCTTAGGCAGAACAAATCCATCAGGAGGTAAAAAAATGTATCTGCCTCTCTTTGTGCTATTCCTGCCAGATGGAGCACAGCATTTGAAAAGGGTTGAGGGTGTTTTTGTTGGGATGGGAGGAATGCCAAGTGGAGCAATTTCTTGTGAGGGGTGGGACAGGCAAAGGCATGCAAATTGGAGGTGCTCTTTTGGAGGATGCTGGGCCCTGGCAGCATCCTGCTCTCTGAAGGCAAGTCTGCTCCCAGAGCTGGGTGTGTGACTGGGTGTGCCATGATCCGTGTGTCATTCAAGTTCACACAGCTGTCCATTGACTCCACAAACACGAATCCTGCCTGATTTCCCTAGCCTGACCTTAGAATGGAACAGCCTCGGCATGTGGGAGGAGGGCTTCTCCTTTTTCTGCCAAGGACTGAGAGCAAACAACTTTCTTCAGCGTCTGGATCTGCGCAATAACCAGATTAACCATCAAGGGGCTGGAGAGCTGGCCATGGCACTGACACAAAATACTAGCCTTCAGGAGCTGGGTAAGAGTTCTTTGCCCATGTGTACATATATGCATGCAGACACACGTGTACCTTCAGGTTTCTTGCCTCAATTTCTTCCAACTGGTTGGTGTCGTTCCCAGTTCCTGTCTGGAGTGCTTTGCTGGCTTTGTGGAGGGAGTGGTCACAGCCCCATGGCCTTTGGAGGGTGGCAACTGAAAATGGAATCTCTGGAACCAAACCTACAGATGAAAAACTGTGTACTTGGGGCAGAACAGTCTTTAGTGGAGGAAGAAGTGTTTTCATTCCTATTTGTGGCATGCCTCATGGCAGACTCTTGATACTTATTCACACTCACTTTGTCCTTATATAGAATTTTGCTGGAATTTCAGGAGAATGTGGCTTTTGTCACTGATTCTTTCTCATCCACAGATTCTGTCTGTGGAAGGAAGGCTTGTGAGAGCCAAATGTGAGACACAGATTTGTAACTGTCATGGCTTCCTGCAGTTTACTAAAGATTTATCCTTGCCTTTCCTGCTTTGTCACTTTCTCTCCCTCTCATTCATCTTGAAAGGGGCCACAGTATTCACCTGTGTTTGTGCTAGGGCCATCTGGGGTCTCAGCAGATGTGTGACTGCCATGGTGAAAGTTTGCTTTCTGTGTAGATTTGCGGTGGAACAACATTGGGCTTCTGGGTGGCCGAGCTTTGCTGAACTGCTTGCATAGCAACAAGACCCTGAAGAGGCTGGAGCTGGCAGGGAACAACGTTCCTAGTGACATCCTGAAAGCTGTGGGTAAGTGTGATGTGTGTACAGTAATGAATCACTTCACTCCTTTCCCAGTCCAGTACTTGGGGGATATAGGGCACTTGCTGCAGCAGAAGAGAGCTAACCCTCTTTCCCTCCCTTTCTCACTTGCATTTCCACAGTGCCCTGTATCACCTCCTCTTGCCCTTTAGTGAGGGCTAATCAAGTTGGAAGTGTCACTTTCACCAGCAAAAGCAAAAAAAAAAAATATTTTGGCTTGAGTTATTAGAGATTGATGAGCCATGTGAATGTGGGAGAACCTGAGACTTGGTCATAGTTTGCCTCTGATGAGCCAAGTTTTGATGTGGCTTATGCAGCACATCCTGTGTCATTGTCCTGCCCACAGCAGAGTTAGCAGCTTTCCTGAGGCTGGGGTGTTGATTGCCCCACACACACTGCTCTCTTTGATCCCATCCCACCTTGTGTTGTAAGGTGAGTCTATCTCTACACTGGCCAGCCTGAGAAGGGCAGCTGTCCTGGTGCTTCTGATATCCAGTGGTCATCCTGAGTGCTGTCTCTTCCAGCAGTGCTTGCTATTCTGTTGCTTTAGAAACTTGTGCACCTTCTCCTGCTCTCTCTGCATCAGAACAAGCCTTGGATCACAACCAAGACCGTGAGGCTATCCTGAGTGAGGCCCAGAGCCAAGTGGACATCCTCAGCAAGGAGGTTTTGAGTCTGAAGGATGAGAAGAACAAGCAGGTCAGCAGATGTTGGCAGTTCAAATGGGGTAACTGGAATCCTTTGCTTTCCCTTGAGGTCCCCCAGAACACTCAGTGACAGTATTACTGTGCATCTGAAGTTGTAGGTGCATTTTTATGGGAAGGCACACAGCATGATTTACTACAATGAGGCCGTCCTCTGAGCTCGGTTATTCAAGTGACAGTGAGTATGGACACATCCCTGTCACTCTGGCTTCTGGAGGAGTTCTGGTTATTTGTGCTTTAGTTTCTTCTTTTGCAATTGGTTTGATATTTTCCAAGTGGTGTAAACCTAGAGATCAGTTTTTCCGTCTGACATCTCAGGATGCAGAGTCCCTGTAGCTGATGACCTTATTCAGATGTGCTAATAAACTAATCAGACTTCCAGTTTGCTTCCAGATGAGAAATGTCAAGGTTTGTAGCTGATGCAGTTAATTTTCTCACTGAATTTTGCCTTGCTCACAGTTCATGGATTTTGTGGATACTGTAGACAAGCAGAAGGAAGAAAGAGCCAGGAGTGAGAAGTGAGTTAGATTCTAAATGTTTTCTGCTCTTTGATGGCAGAATTGAGCCCTCTCCATTTCCTGGCAGAAATTGCCCACCTTTTTTTTTTCTTTTTTTTCCTCCCAAATGCAGAATGTCTGCAGCACGAGTCAGACAGCTGCAGGAAGCATTGGACGAGCAGTACTCCATTATGAATTCACTGAAAACCAAGTATGGAGGAGGAAAACCTTTGTCTTCCCACTGTTTGTGCTGTATAAGCAGTGCCAAGCAGAGCTTCTAAGAAGGGGGATAATCTTGTAGGGTAGCTGGATTACTATTTTGGTTAGTTCTGCAATAATATCCAGAAATTACAGTCAGGTCAAGCCTTTGAGTTTGCCACACTAGATACTTAGCCTGCTTTTAAGTAAAATGACAGTGCATTGGTGTAAGAGCAAGTGAATTACAGAGGGTGGGAAGAAAGAGAAAGGATTGTGCAGAGGGATGGGGACAGATTCCTTGCAGGGTTTACAGCCTGGCAGGAATTTCTGCCTGCTTCCCCTGGCAGCTGACTGTGTTCTCTGGGAGCCACTGCGGTATGGAGGAGCCTGCCTTGGGAACAATGAGGAAGAGGTGCTCAAAAGGAGTGTTAGTGTATGCAGAGCCCTATGCACGTGGCCATAGTTTGACTTCAAACACTGCTGAGCCTGCCTAGCTTAATTCTGCCAGGTAAAGGCAGTGTTTTATGCCATGCAGTGATGTGGACGTGTCCCTGTTGGACAGAACAAGTAAATTGCTTCTGCTACTCACATTTAAAATCCCTTCTCTAATTTTAAACAACTTTGCAGCGATACAAAATAGCCAGCTTTGTTCTGTGGGAGCAGGCAAATCCTGGAGGTGTCTGGGCTGGGAAATTGGCTCATGGAAGACAGTGCAGGGCAAATGCAATGGGCACCAGAACACCGGGCCCTGGGAAGGCCAGGTCACTGCAGTGCTGCTGTGTACAGAGGTCAGTGGTGTCCTTTTCCTAGAAGCACAGAATGCCTCATTTAGGTGGCCTGATTTCAAGATGGACATTAGCATCTGGTACCAGGTGGCACAGAGAGCTTGCTGCAGTGTCTGCCTTGGAAAAGACTCCATAAAGTGCTTTTCTTTATAGGCTGCAGATGACTGAAGCTGCCCTGGCTCTGTCTGAGCAGAAGGTGCACACGTTGGGAGAGCTGCTGAACGCCATGAAACAGGAACAAAACTCTGTGGCTGAGTGCCACTTCAGGGAGCTCCAGCAACAAAAGCAGGTGAGCTGGATAAGTCCTAGTCACATTTGAGAGCAGGGCTATAGGTCATAACTGGTTTGTGTAGATTTGGGGGATGCTGGATGCAATAGGCAAGCATGATTTTTACCCCTACTGCTTAGCTAAAACCACCATGACAAAAATTCTTGTGTAAATTAGATAGATAGTTGCCAGGTGTGATGAGGAGCCCTGGTGTTTATGGTGTAGGTTGGATTTAGCTGGGTGTGATGTTGGTTGGCACAGGTTGGTAGTGCAAGGACTAGGGGGAGTACAGGTTTTTCATTTTGGTTCTGTTGGCAGGAAGGCGCTGATCGGGAAGGCAGGCTTTTGCATGACTTGTCTGCTGCCAGTGAGAAAAATCTGCTGCTGAGAAATCAGGTAGGAAACCAAGTCCAAGTCTGAAAAGTGGCACTTGAGCATGTATAGCATCTGCTCCATAGATATGGTCTCTACTTTGATCCTTGGTTGGGTGTCTCTTCATTGTTCTGTACAGCCAACTTTTTGTGCTAATAGGAAAAGAAAAACCTTTGTGGTGGTTATTTCCTTATGTAGGTGGATGAGTTGGAGAGGAAGTGCAAAGTTCAGCAGGATCAGCTGTTCCAGGTGAAACAAGACTTGACCAACACAACAGCAGAGCTGAAGCTGCGGGCTGTGGAGGCTGAAGGTGAGTGGAGGAGTAGAAACAGCTTGTGGACACCTGTGGTTGGGATCATTGTTCCTGCACAGGCAGCCGAGGAGAAAGGGTTGGCAGAGTGTGACAAAGTATGAGTACAGCTGTGTGGCAGGCATGCCAGAGTTGTGATATGCCTGCTTTTAATCTGCAGAACGTCTGGAAATGGAGAAAAGAAGGTTTAAACAAAGCCTTGAAGACATGGAATCCTTTCGGGTAAAAGAGGTAAGGATGGGGCTTCTGCAGCATCCTGGTTAGTCTGTCCTTGGTCCTGACATACATCACCAGGGGAGGTCATTGTTTGCTGTAATGTGCTCTTAAAAGAGTTTAAAAGTTAGTGGGCTCAGATTTATTGTGGGAATAATGGGCCATTTCATCAAGCAAAGCCTGACTGAAGAGATCACAAGACTTTCTACCAGCTAGTAAGATTTTCTGGTTTTCAAGAGCATGGGCCAGAGTGGTATGTGATGCTACAAGAGAGGCTGGGAGGCTGGCCTTTGTTTTGGTCTGTGCACAGAGGTAATTACAAATAAGGAATATTTTCCTGCTTTTGAAATAAATACATTTTAATGTTTTAATTGCTTGTACAGAAGCAGTCCTTTAACAGGGCTCAGCATGCTAGTTCCTTCTCTGTTATGTTTCAAAGGGGGTTGTGTCTGAGTGTGGACAGGCCAACAGACTACAACCAATTCTCTTTGCAGTGTTACTGAGGTTTGAAATCTCTCCAAAATAAAATTGTACTAATAGATTTCTCTGAAGATACTGAAATCTTTAAGAAAAGTCACAGGCTGGGAAGATTTTACCAACATTACCGCTAGAAAATGAATCTGTTGTGTTTTGTATCACTTGACAATGAGAGCTTGGACTCCCTCCTTGTGGCCTGGGAGGGATCTCTGTCTAAGAATTCCTAGTTTCTAGAAGGCAGATGCCATCTGTACTGCTGTTTCCTAGTGGAGTTCTGGGGGAGGTAAGAATTTTGCTTTGCTGGTAGGTGGGTCAGTGAGAGGATGCTTCACTATCAGGATGAGTAGTCCTGCTGCTTGCTTTGCCTGGAGGTGGAATGGTTTCCTGTCACTTGCTGGTTCCTGCTGCTTTGCAGGTGGATCGTGTGGCACAGCAGATGGAGGCCAGTGAACGTTCCATGCACGACAGGATCCAGAGGCTGGAGGCCATCAGGATATCTCTGGACGAGGTGAGAAAAAGTGCTCTGGGCACGTTTGAACACTCATGTAGCAGTGCACAGAGAAGGCTGCCAGGAAAGCTTTGTGGAGTCTCTGACTGCAGACCTTTGTAAAGATTGTCATGTGCTGTAAGGAGGAACAGAAAACAGCAGTATACCAGCTAAAATGATTTTTACTGCTTTAGACTAAAGAAAAAAGTTCCAAGGAGAAACTTGTAAATGCACATTGAACAAAAGTAAGGATTCCATTGAACGTGGTTAGAGTCTTACTAAGATTTGATTTTACAGGATTCTCATGTTGTTGCAGGTAGTGTAGAATGTTTATCCATATCTATTTCCACAGCTACATCCAGCAGTGCTCTTTCCTATTCCCTTGTTTTGGAAAGGTTTGACCAATAGTTGCCCTCATATAACTGAAATTCACATTGAACTTAGGTTTGTATCTTTGTTTGCTTTTGCTGCCCCCGAGTGAGAAGGAGAGCTGTCATTTTTATAGCCTGTGACTGGAAGCTGCTCGTGTTTTCTGGTCAGTGTGGCCACAACGCAGCTTCTCTGTCTGGAATGATTTTCCATGTTTCTGTGGCAGGAGCTGAGCCAAGTCAAAGCAGCTGCCCTAACTGAGCGAGGACGGGCAGAGGAGGAGTTGATAAAAGCGCGGAGTCAGGCGCGCTTGGAGGAGGTAAGGACAGACCTGCCTGTGGGAACGAAGCGCTTTGGCTACCCAGGCTGTGTCTTAGTCTTGGGGAGCTGCTAACTCACTCGTCTCTGGGTTTTACTGACCCACAGATGGTGTGACTGCTGAGGAAAGAGCCCTGAAAATTCCAGTTTGAGCTGTCTTCAGTAGTAACAGAACTGATGTCAATATTGTCATGGAGGATTTAATTTAAGTTGCCAACAGCTGAAGCCAACAGCCAGATGTTGATCCTTCTTTTTAATGACAACTTTAATGGGGTGCTCCTGTTTCTCTGAACACTGAGTAATTTCTTCAGGTGGCTACTGCTGCTAGGTAAATAAAGTCACTGTAGTACTGAACTCTGTGAAAATGGCAGTGAAGTTAATATCCTATATAATGGGATATTAATATTAATTAGTATTCAGTATATTAGCTATTAATATTCACTATAGTAATAGTGAAACAGAACAAGGGATGAGGAAAATAGAAACGATTAGAATATTTACTTATTTGTAGCATCACAGAAGAAAATGCTTCACTGAGTTACAGACGTAGAAATCTGACCTGTGGGATCCAGCAGTTACTGTGTTGCATGCAGTGGTGCTGCAGAGCCATTTGAGGGATGGAGGAAGTGGAGGTGGAGCATTGGTTGTAAACACTGGTGGTGGCATCTGCCAAGGACCTGCTCCGTTTCTCAGCTGAGTGCTTTGGTCTCTGCCAGTGCCCTCCCTAGCAAGGGGAAGCAGCTTGGAGTCACTCCTGAGTGCAAGGAGCAGGACTGTGTCCTGTGCTTGTCAGTGCCAGTTGACTCAATAAAGGGTTCACTGTATTAGGAACAGAAAGGGGAGAATCTCTTCACAGGAATGAAGTGGGACTGTTTAATTTTCACTTTCCTTCGTGTCTTACAGCAGCAACGCCTAGAACACCTGGAAGAGAAGCTGCGGCTGATGACTGAGTCAAGGGATGAAGCTCAGAACTGCTGCCTTAAGCAAAAGGAAATGGTTGCTGAGGCCCAGACCAAAGCCAAACAGTTGAGCCTGTATGCTGATGGACTCAAGAGGAGGCTGGAGGAACTTCAGCAGGTAGTTTGGACTGGGGTACAGATAGTCACCACAGGGCCAGAACAAGTTGCTGAAGTTGTTTGGTTGTTCATGGATTTGTCTTTGTGTGTCAGGACCTGGACAGGAAGGAAGAGGAGAAAGTGACAGAGCTAAATAAGATGAAAGTGGAATTGCAGGAGCAGATTGGGCACCTGGAGGCTGAACGCACAGCCCAGGATGGGCTGAGAGAGAAGATTGCAGCTCTGGAAAGACAGCTGAAAGGTGATGGGTCCTCTCCTGCTTCTCCAGTGGTAACTCCGAGTTACCCTGCATTGGGCCTGGCACTGAGCTGTGCTCACAGGCAGTGAACAGCAAGTGCTTCCTGCCTGTGAGTACACCTATGAGTTGTACTCTCCACCCACGTGTATTTACAGGGATTCCTGCTCTCATTTTGTAGAGACCAAGACTCAGATGACTACCCAAAGCTGCATAGCAGGCAAAATTTGGATTTCCTGCACAGTGAAGTGTGCCTGCTGCCTGTGCCAAACCTCTCATGTTGTCTCGTGCAGCTCCTCTTGTGTGCTTGCTGGCTGTAGCACTTCCATTGCCTTTGGCCTGCCCCTATTTATTCTAGGGATACCAGATTTTCTTTACTAATGCTGCTTTTTCACAGCCCTATCCAGTAATCACCGTGAAGCACTGCTGGACAAGGAGGGTGAGATCTCTCTGCTGCTGGAGAAGCTGAGAATGAAGGAGGCTGAGATCTCCAGGATGAGGGAAGAGGAGGCCCAGCGAGCAAGTTTCTTGCAGAATGCCATCATGGCATATGTGCAGGGATCTCCCTTGGGAGCCCACAGTTCTGGCAAGTGAGACTGTGGCTTAGAGGATCCAAATATCTGCTGTCAGTCAGGGAAAGGGTGAGCAACTCAGGTACAGCTCCTTCTTGCTAAATGGACAGTTCTATCAGAGTGGGGTGACACAAAAGCTTGCAAATAGTCCAATGCTCTTGCTGTTCAGAAATCTTCCTCCTGACAGCATAAAGGAGAGGAAGAAACAACCGTTTAGGCCAGTGGGTCTAAGTCCATGGTGTCGAGCCCCCTCCCCTGCACTGCCACAGCCTATTGGTACAGGGGGTTACTGGGGGGTTTGTATGTTCCCTGTAAGGTCCTGCTGCAGCATTTGTTTGGATGCCAGGGTTGTTCACAGAGAAATGTGAGAAAAGGCAACAGGAGTATTTACAGTTCCCTGTGGGCCGGAACAACTTGCCTTGCTAATGGGATCCTGAAACTGCTGGAAACACCAGATATTACCCATTTGTGCTTTTTCACCCAGTGTTTACAGACAGAAGCACAATCTGACGGGGCCCTCTCTGTTTACCCTCCCTCTGTGGCTCTGGCCATGTTGGTGGGCTGTAGAAACACATTTGGCACAGGCAGAAGCAGCTGCACCGAGGGGCTTCGGTGCAGTGCTGTCCATGTCCCTGTGGGACAGCTGGGCTTTGGCAGTGGTTCTGCTTCTGCAACAGTGAGTGGCAGGGAAAGGTGAGTGGGTGATTGTGCTTCTTCACTGTGAACTGCAGCCCTTAGGTGAAGATGTTGTGGCCAGTATTGCTATAGGATTTAGTTTCACCATGGCAAATGGCAGAGCTGTTCTCCTGGCTTCTCAGGCACCCAGAACTGAGTGCTGTGGCCTTAACCTGGAGAGGAGTGATGCTTCTGGTGTGACACTGGGGAGTTGCTTCTCAGAGCACAAAGGGAGGAAGGTGGTTCCTCTCCTGACAGCGCAGGTCCTTGCGTGACCTGGAGAAAGGGAAGGGTTACTAGAGCCTGAATTGGAGAAGGCAGGAGCTGTTGTCAGGCCAGCAGTACTGAGCCTCGGGGGAGTTCTTCCTGAGTCTGGGCTGGGAACATATCTTAGAGTACATATTTAAAGAGACACCTGGAAAATGAAAGTTTCTGTGTGGACTAGTTGCTTTGTGTTAATTTTTTATACTGGGTTTTGCTCTGCTTAATAAAGAACTTTTGCATTTTGCCGTTAGCGCTGGGCAGTGGCGCACTGGATGTTTGGCTGATGTGGAGGGTGGGGCCTTCTGCTGCGGTACTCTCCTGAAGACCCTGTCAGCCTGTCCTGCAGCTGAAAGGCTGTTACCCGTGCATGAAATGGGGATGGCTTTGGTTCAGGACTATGATAAAAGCAAAGAAGCTGTAAAGCTGTTCCCTAGTCATAATCAAGAGAACCTGGGGCAATAGCCACTTAGTTTGTGGTGCTGGGCAGTGCCGCGGACCCACAGGTAAGGGAAAAGCAAAGGCTGTGGTTTGTAGACAGGGCCGCTGCTGTGGGCACCCCTTTTCCTGGCAGGGGAGGTGGGGGAAGCCGAAAGCCATCTTCCTGCAGGATGTTCCCTGCTCCATCTTTGTTCCTCAGCAGCTCCGGGCAGATGACGGTGAGCTGTGCAGCTACAGCGTCACCAGGTTTAAAGCTTTGTCCCCGAGCCGGCGGTCCCCGGTGTTAACCCCGCTGCGGTGACGGGCCCCGAGCCTCCCCTGGCGGGGCGGGGCCGCCGCTTCCCCGCGCCCGCGGCCGGGCGAGGCGTCCGGCGTCTCGCCGGAGAGCCAAACGCT
>JAYDZK010000057.1:132964-147921 GCA_034509185.1 Euphonia xanthogaster | reverse complement strand
AAGCGGAAGCGGAGCGGGAGGGGCGGGCGGCCGGAAGCGGCGGCGTGAGGGGAGGATGCCGCTGCCCGTCCAGGTCTTTAACCTGCAGGTATGGGGCGGCTGTGGCCCGCCGGCCCGGTCCCTCGGGCCTTGCCGCGCTCCGCCGCGTTCTGCGTCCCTCGCACGCGGGGTCTGAGACCCTTGCTCGACCGCGGCCTCCGGGGGCGCCGTGCGGCCTTCTCCTTGCGCTCCACGGGAAGGGAGCGGCTATCGGCTGGCCTTGGGCCCTCGCTCGCCCTTCCGCCGCGTCTGTGTCGCCTCCGCCGCCGTTCTCGAGGAGCAGTGCTCCCCCGAGCATCCTCCGGCACCCGTGGCGTCCCCGCCGCTGCGGTGGTCCTGTGTTTGACTCCCCGCGTTGTACGTGCCGTGGGCAGGGCTGGACTAGTGGCGGAGAGTACGGTGAGGTGGCCCAGTGAGGAGGAGCTGAGAGTCTGTAGTGCAGGGAGAGCCCCAGGAGCGCCGAGCGGGTCGGTGACACCAGGTCCCTGCGGAGGCTGTCCTTTGCAAGTTTTAGCAGTAACATATCTGTGTCAGGGTACGGGGCTTTGGGCAGAGAGGAGAGGATGAGGGACAGTTCAGCATCCAACTCAGCTCCTTCGTTAGTGACAGATCTGTACTGCACCCCGCCCAGCAACAGATCACACCTGTTCTGCCGAGTACAGCAGGAGAGGCACCAGCGTATCTGCTCGTGTGAGGCCTGGTGAGGTACCCTCAGCAGAGTACCCCTTGGGGCTCAGGAAGTCTTGGGGAGTGGCTGTTTATTATTCGCTCTGTGAGTAGTTTTTAAGTCGACCTTGCATCTTTCTTTCAAAATAAAGAAATACCTCAGATACTTTGTAGAATCAGATTTATTGACCCCTTAATTTTTTCATTTGATAATTTACCAAGCCAAATAAACTGCTCTGTGTGAATGCTAAGCCATGCTGCTGCTTGCACTAGACCAAGCATCGTGCTGACTGGTGGTGGTGCTGCTAGAGAAAAATCCTCAGCATATCAAAAGACTGAGGAGTGCTTTTTAATTTTTAAAATTTATCACATGTTTAAGCAAGTCCTTAATAGATTGAATAACATAGTTATTTCCTGCTCAAATGTAATAAGCTGCTTTTGGCCGCGTTTTGCTCTTTTAGGGTGCAGTGGAGCCCATGCAGATTGACGTAGATCCACAAGAAGATCAGCAAAATTCACCTGATATCAACTATGTGGTGGAGAACCCCACGCTGGTACGTGCTGCTGAGGGCTGTGGGTACATTTCTTGCCTATGGTCTCTTCCTTTAAGATTTTTGAAAAATACCCTTCTGAAAAATATTAAAGCTGATTAGTCTTAACTACAAAAGCATCATAACTGAAATTTTAAAAAGGTAAATTGTAATGTAGAGCATATTTCTGAGGAAATTACTTACGTTATTAGGAAAAAAGCAGACATGGACTAATCTTACTGATTTTTTTTTTGCCCTCCATGAGGGGGTCAGGTCTGCAGGAAAAGCTGTGCAGGTCACAGTGTAGTAGGCTGATGCAGTGTGTCCATTTTCACCTTCTGAGGCCAAGTTTTGTTGGCAGGATTTGGAGCAGTATGCATCCAGCTACAGTGGGCTGATGCGAATAGAGCGGCTGCAGTTCATCGCTGATCACTGCCCACAGCTGCGGGTGGAAGCTCTCAAGATGGCTCTGTCATTTGTCCAGAGAACTTTTAATGTTGATGTGTATGAAGAAATCCACAGAAAACTGTCTGAGGCCACGAGGTACTTAGAGGCCATGGGAACCTGGGGAGCTTTCCTGACAGAGTTAAGAGTGACGTGCTGCAGTGGAGGACTTTGCATGTAATACCAGCACGTACCTTACGCAAATTGTCTTTGCCCTTAGAATTTAATAGCAGCGAAATGTGTGTTCATGCTTTTTTAAAAGATAGACTACAGAAGGCATTATCTCATTCTGAAATCTTTGTGCTTTAAAAAGCTGCTGGTAGATATTGAGGTGAGTTTAGTTCTTGCAACTGCCTCAAATATTAATGAATATATTTGTTTTTCCTGAAGTAGATTATGGAGACTTGTTCTAGATGCTTTTGTTTTCATAGGTTAATACCTAATCTAACTTTGCCTTGTTTTGCTTTATTGTTTCCTTTCTCTTGCTCTAAAACAGGCTTGCTGTTAAGGATAACCTTCAATATCTCACTTATCCATCCACGCTTCTCATCTTTGCATTATTTTTGTTGCTACGCTTATTTCATGGTTTCTTGTCTGTTTTGCATGGGGAGTCTTTACCATGTGTGTGATAGTATGTTCATCCTAAGATCATTAGGATAATTTTGTGAAGTATTTGTAAACATCTGTGGTGCTTGTGTTACTGTTTGCACTGGATATTTTAGCAATATGTTTCTTTTTCCCCACTACCCTTATTTTCTCTTTGGTCTATTTTGTGTATGCAGTACTGTTTGTTAGTGTGGCATTGCCAGGCATTTAGGAGACTTCTGTTTTGTAACCTATTTAGCCTAATAGCCTCATTCAAATACTTTTATTTCAGAGAACTGCAAAATACACCTGATGCTGTCCCTGATAGTGGAATTGAACCCCCTCCTCTTGACACAGCTTGGGTTGAAGCTACACGCAAAAAAGCTCTTCTTAAACTGGAGAAACTCGATACAGATCTGAAAAATTACAAAGGGAACTCCATCAAAGAGAGTATCAGGTGAGATGGAAAAGGCTCTGCTAGAGCAAGGAAGAGCATTTTGTTCCTCCATGTACGTAACATGGGATGTACCCTTAGGTCAGTGTGTTGAGTTAGTTACTTGTTTAGAACAAACTGCCTTTGTCCCTTTCTGAGCATACAGTTCATTGCTGTTTTGATTCCCATCCTCCAGGAGAGGCCACGATGATTTAGGTGATCATTACCTGGACTGTGGAGACCTCAGCAATGCTCTCAAGTGTTACTCACGAGCCCGTGATTACTGCACCAGTGCTAAACATGTCATCAACATGTGTCTCAATGTTATCAAGGTAGGAGGATTTGTAGGCAAAGGTACCTGGTGTCTTTGTGATCCCTGCTGTGAAGTTGCCCCCCATACTTGGCTCTTGTGTCCGCAGTGATGCGGCTTAGCTGGGGAGCGCCATTTGTCCGTGCCTGCTCCACACTGTTTCTGGCTCTCTACAGGTCAGTGTCTACCTCCAGAATTGGTCTCATGTTCTGAGCTATGTAAGCAAGGCTGAGTCTACACCAGAAATTGCAGAAGTAAGCTCCTGCTCTTTAACTTGCATAAATTTTCCCTTTGTTTTCTGTTTCCAAATTTGTAAAATGATTTCTTCCTTTCCTCCTTTATGACTTCTCTCATGATATATGTGTAAAAAATCCGACTTATGGTAAAAATGGATACTTCCCATCCTCAGTTTTGCCATATTTCCCAAGACAAATAAGATTAAGTTATCTTGCCATTGAGATTGGCAAGTTGATTATCAGGGTGAAATATCCTGGGGACGGTTGTAAGCAAAATAGCTTTCATACTGCTTGCTCACTACTGCTTTGTTTCATGCTTTAGCAAAGAGGAGAAAGAGATAGCCAGACACAAGCAATTCTCACCAAACTGAAATGTGCAGCAGGTGAGTGAGTCCTTCAGCTTCCTGTATGATTTGCCTGTCTTTCTACCTGTTAGCTGTCCGTAGGGCTCTTGGGTTTATTTTTTCTCTCATATTTGACAGACTTTGTATTTTCATACCAGACATGCAAAATTTATTGAAGCTGGTGAGATAGAACTGCTGGGTTTTGCCATCTTTTTCTTCTCCCTGAGTTTCTTCAGAGAGGATACCTGTGTGAGTCAATGTAGTTCAAAGGATGCTTGATACAGTCTGAGGATCTTGTTTTACTTCACTAGTGAAGGCGCTAGCAATCATGTGGGGGCCTTTCCTACTCCCTAGATTTTTCAACTTCCCCGAATTTGTATACTGTCATAAAAAAAGGACTAACTTTTTCTGGTTCCTAGGCTTGGCTGAACTAGCTGCCCGGAAGTACAAACAAGCAGCAAAGTGCTTCTTGTTGGCATCATTTGATCACTGTGATTTCCCTGAGGTGAGGACCAAGAGGGAGCTGTGTGCAGGTCTTGGAGGGGATGCAGTTCTTCTAAGTATTAGGTTGTAAAATTCAGATATTGTAGCTATTCTTGCAGCATTCCTATATGGTTTGGTGGTGCTGTGAACTGTGCTGGTTGGTTGGTTTGTTTTTGGTTTTTTTAAGTCTCTCTTTTTGGCTTCTCTGAATGTTCTGTTCTAGATCACATAAGAGTTATCTGTGAGATTTATAATTCTGTGTTGCTCAATCAACCAAAAGCTCCTGAAATTGATGTCTGCTCTCTTAGCAGTGTTACTGCTCTGGCCCTGTCACCCCACACAGTGGGTGAGAGCAAGCTGAATGCTTCCACTGCATTTGATAACGACTAATCTTGTCACTGCTTGAAAGAAAGGCCTGGGGTAGAAGACTCAATGCCACCCTTATGCCATTTTGGTAGTCAGTGACAGCTTGCTCTCTGCCTCTCTCTGTAGCTGTTATCTCCCAGCAATGTGGCTGTGTATGGTGGGCTCTGTGCCCTTGCTACATTTGACCGTCAGGAACTGCAACGAAATGTTATCTCCAGTAGGTGAGTGATGCCTTGAGTGATGTTTGTATGTACTGGACATCTTTTGGAACATGGGACTTTGGTTAAGATTGGATTCTGGCAGGAGTATTTCTCTTACAGGAGAGAAAGAATCACTGAGCCTTAATTTGGCTTTAGCATTAAGTGCTGTTTCACTGTCTAAAAACACAGTGGTTAGTCACAGCTGAAATTTTCTTAGTATAAGTTTCCTGCCCAGGTTAAATCCAGCATCTGCATAGCCCAGTTGTCTGTCTCCATCAGTACTTCATATCAGATATTAAATTGAGGGACACAGTCATCTGTCAAAGGCAGCTGTTAGGATAACTTGCCTTCATGTTGCCCCTTGTTGTAGTGTATGTTAATTGTTAAAACAATTTAGTAATTATTAGTACACCATGGAGTGTAATCTAACTATGATATACAGAAGGTTAAGAGAATTACGGTCTTTGAAAGAAAGTGGATATTGAGTACTGTAAATTGAATTGCAATGACACTGAATTCCTGTCAGCTAGATGTACAGAGGCAGTAATCTTAAAGTGCTGTGGAAAAGGGGTTGTTACCCTTTTTTTATGGGCTGATGCATAGGGTGAGATCCCAAGGTTTAAAACTCTGTGATGGTGAACTGGGAGTGTGCTGAGTAAAAGTGTACATCCCTAAGATTTACCCCACTCACAATAGCTTGTTTCTCAGAGAAGTTGGCATGCTTGACTGATTTGTCTATGGCATGCTGTACTTAATGAAGGCTGTGCTTTGAAAGGGGACGCAGAGCTGGCCAGCACAGACTATAGCATGGCATTTGTTTGCCTGCTTTGGACCTATTCACATTCATGATTTTTGTTTTGTGTGAACAAACACTTCTACTACTTGGTTTGTCAAAAGTCTTTTGTCTTCCTTCATCACAGCTCTGATGCTGTGCTCTATCTCTCTGTGTTCCAGGCTCCCAGCCCTGGTGAAAATGGGCTGTCTGGTCTGTTAGAGGGTAAATTCTTGGAATCTTCGAATGATAGTGAGAGTTTTTAAGCTTGCGACTTGGAGTGATGAGGTTATGGGGTATTTAAGTGGTAGGTTCCAATGTCTGATCACTGCCATCTTTATCTGTAGCTCCTTCAAATTGTTTCTGGAGCTGGAGCCACAGGTTCGTGACATCATCTTCAAGTTTTACGAATCTAAGTATGCTTCATGCCTGAAGATGCTGGATGAGATGAAGGTGAGTTGCAGGAGAGCAGTGCAGAGCAGACCCTAAAAGTTCCCTTTGCCTAGCCTTTTGTGAGAAGCAGTGATTGTCAAAAGTAGATACTAAATGTTCAGCTCTTCTGTGTCTTCTGTGTCTCTTGGTGTGGTGCATGGAAATTAGGAGTAGTTTATTTGTAGAGAGAAATTATAAACATTTAAAACATATTCCTAATTTTTTTATTCATTCTTGTTTTATTGTATTGTCTTGCTGTAGTATAATATTCTTAAGGTTTAACTATATACGCATAAATGTTTCAGAACACAGGAATAATATATTTTTCCAGATTGCTTCTCAGCTTCTGATGTGGTTTATTTTTTGCACAGGACAACCTGCTGCTAGATATGTACCTTGCACCTCATGTCAGGACACTTTATACCCAGATTCGAAATCGTGCCCTTATCCAGGTAATTGTTCCTGTTATCCCAGAGGTGGATAAACAGGGAGATAGGCCATTTCTTTGCAATTGAGTTTCTTAGAGGGTGGAGTGTGCAACTGAATATCTTCTTCTTCTTCTTCTTCTTCTTGTTAGTACTTCAGCCCCTATGTGTCGGCAGACATGCGCAAGATGGCCACTGCTTTTAACACCACAGTGGCTGCTCTGGAAGATGAACTCACTCAGCTGATCTTGGAGGGCTTGATCAATGCCAGAATAGACTCACACAGTAAGGTGAGTGCATTCCACCCATGGATTAGAGACTGAACAGGTTTACTGAGTTTAGAAACTCTCCATTCCTGAGACACTCGGAAGGTGCATTCATCTCTTGGGCCTGATGAGATGAATCGGTAGGGGTGAGCTGTGTATGACCTGAGGCTCCATAATGCCTTAGCTGTTTTCCTGCTGTGGAACCCTGGCACAGCAGGAAACCATGCTCAGTTCTCTGTATTGGTTACAGATTCTGTATGCTCGAGATGTAGATCAGCGCAGCACAACTTTTGAGAAGTCTTTACTGATGGGCAAAGAGTTTCAGCGCCGTGCCAAAGCGATGATCCTGCGCGCCGCAGTCCTGCGCAACCAGATCCATGTCAAGGTATGGCCCTGCTCAACATGGTGGGACTTAAAGGCAGGGTTAAGATTTCTTATTTATTTATTTATTTATTTTAAGTAAAACTTAAAAGTGAAAGTTGGTGAATTGAGGATTCTGGAAGGGAGTGAATCTATCACGTTCCTGATTGGACAAATTCTAACAGTAGTAAATACTTAATATATAAGGAACAAGTGTTTTTAGCCAGTAGATTAACCAGTTTGTACAGCTCAGAATCTCCTTTGAAGTTTATATGGTTGGGTTAATTCTGAAGAACTCCTTTGGTCCAGTCCTTGGTAGACATATATATTCTCAAGAAAGATTGTTTTAAGTATTTTTTTCAGCAGAGGAAGTAAAAAAGGCATTAATTGTTAGGAGTATTCCTTCTGGATTGCAGTTGAAAGGGATGCCTTTAGGGAGGATAGGCCATCTGCACAAAATGTATTAATTTCTATAGTATATTAATCCCCATGATTACTAAATGTCAGATAGGATTCAATTTCTGGGGTCAACAGCACCTTGTACATAGTAAATAAGAGTGGCTTAAAAGGTCTGGTTTGACTTTTCTACAAAAAGTTTTTGTGAACTCTAGAAGTTGTTAATACAAAACCATCATTAATGAACCTGGGGCTATGCTCTCCCCCTGTTGCCATCCTGCTGTGCTTCACCTGTGCTTTATTTTGTCTCTCAGGAAGCAGGCTGCAGAATATTTACACATCACTAACTAGGATGTGTTTTGGTCTTGTTGCAGTCTCCTCCGAGGGAAGGTAGCCAAGGGGAGCTCACTCCAGCTAACAGCCAATCCAGAATGAGCACCAACATGTGAAAAACTTCGTGGACTACCAAAAGAAATGGTCCCTCAGGACTGTACCCAGTGTCTCACCCACTAACTGCTGAGCTTCACAAACTGTCCCTCTCTCCCTCACTTCTTGCTCAGATTGAGAGAGTCAGGGTTGGTGGTGGATAATATGAATATTCCAATAACTTCAGTTCTCCTTGAAAAGAAATTCTTTTTAAAAACAGCATCCCTGCAAATGGGTCATCATTTCAGTTTTGGTAGAAAACCTTCACTCTCCTTCCACCACTCCATAAAGAGCTTCAGGTTATCCATACAGATGCTGAGTTGAGAGTTTTTCAGCTGCTAATAGTTTTTCTTGTTTCAAAGCTGCAAAAATAGTTAGTTGAATGGACAGGCACGATATAAGATGAATTTTGCTGGCCTGAAAGTATTGCCTCAATTTTGAGCAATGCTGAGCTTTCTGTTTTCCAAATAAACTTACAAGTGCATTGCTCTCATTTATGGAGCTAGAGTTCTGATGAGGGAGGAGATTTCCTTTGAGAAACTCTTGGAGAATTTTCACCTGTACCAGAAAACATGGCATTGCTTCCATGCATTCAGTCACAGGCCTTTATTTTAGGGTTTTATGTTTACCTGCAGCCAGGTTCTCTCTCTCTCTGGTCTCTGTTTTCAAAGAACTGTTTCCTGATGTGTTTCCCTCTTGTGTGTGACCTGGCTTTAGGGTCCAGTGTTATCATAGCAGTAAATCTCTACTTCATGCAAATATTGCTGCTTGCCCAGTCTTACTGCCATAGTGTGTGATGGTTTCCCCACATGTGCAACAGTTGTTTTGGGTAGAATGGATAAATGCCATAAAACACCACTCAAGTCTTGTGGAAGCCCTAAAAAGAGCCAGTCTAGTGCCCACTCTCCAGGTGCATTTATTCTGCTTTTCTTTTTATAAAGGGGTTAAAGGTGGCAGCCCAGTGTATGTGTGTGTGTGTGTGTGTGTGTGTGTGTTCTTCCTGTGTTCATGAAAAGAGATATGCACTGAATTTTCTGAAGTCACTGCAGCCTTGTATCCATCTAATCCATAAGGCAAGCTGAGAATTTTGATCCAGCCCTGACTGGTCTGGCAAGTGACTACAGATGTTACTTTTAATGTGTTCATGCTTTTTTTTTTAATAAGTTGTTATATCTAGTGCATTAAACAGCAGGATTAAAAAACTACTGAGTATTTGGAATTTTGTGTTAAAGTTGGTTTTAGGTATTTTGATCTCAAGCCATTGATTTTTTGCTAAGCTTCATGATATTTCATAGGCAATTGTTTTGCTTTGTGATCTGGTTGGAGATGCAGCTTGGATGAAACGTAAAGAAAGAGCAGTTTGAAAGAGCATTTGAACAGCAAAATTCCTGTAGCAACAGTGGTCTCTCTTGGCTTTCCATGCTTTTTATTACTTAGGTGCTGAAAATGGAAGCAGTAGTTTCTGTGAGGTCTTTGGTTACATTTGCCATGGAAAAATTCTCCAATTTTTGAGGGAAGAACTTAGTGTCAAGCATCGCTGATGGCCAGTTTAGTGAGAAAGGCAAGTTGAGCCCTTGGGTAAATTGCTGTACATCCTTAGAAGAAATGCAGGGAAATACTGTTATGCTTTCTGTTTGTGCTGAAGGGAAGCTTTTCAGTCCCAAAATGCTACTCAAACATTCTTGCTTTCTTCCCCAGATAGGCCAGTGATACTGTTTATAAGGAAAAGATGTTACACTCTGCTCTTTAGGAAATGGTTTTGCATCCCAGTGAAGTGCACCATGCCAGGTGGCTGGCTGTGCTCCCGCTTTTGGGATTTTTATTTTATTTATTTATATCAGTGCTGGAGGATTTCTGCTGCAGGACTCCTCAGTGATGTCTTGAGCTGACTGGAGTCTCTGTACTTGGAGACACCAGCAGCATCACACATCCCTCAGCAGCCACAAGGGGCCCATAAGGTGGCAACAGCAGTTTCCAGCTCTGGCTGTGGCCCGAGGCCATTCTGTAGCGCTGGCAGGCGGCGTGGTTAAGTTTTCATCCCCTCAGACAAAAGTGCTTGCAGCCTCTTTGGGAGTGATGGAGCATTTCTCTTTTATTACATTGGCATCGTGGATGCCTTCTGCAGAATTACTGGCATGTAACTCTCTCCTTTAGCCTGTGAAAGAGGCTGCTGTTGCTTTTGGATCTTGTAGATGGGAGTCAGGGTTGTCCAGGCATGTCCAGCACCTGCCTCAGTCCTAACTGCCTGCCAGTCTCAACCCCACAAAATACAACACAGTATGGATATAGTTCTAGGTAAATTGCATTCATAAGCAGTCTCCCCCAGTAAAAATGAATCTTACCTTAAATTTCTTTCTAATTTCCCAAGTAATAAACGGGGAAATGGTGACCCACATAGATTGAATTTTCAGAGATTCCCTGTGACCACCAAGGTCATTCAGTGGATGAAGTTTTGTGGAAGGTGTAGCATGTTGGTATGTCTAAGATATGGTCAGAGGGGCCCATTCGTATGGATTTAATGAACTTGAGCAGCACCTTTTTCTTAAGGAACTGCCAGTGGTAGGCCATGGCAGGTTCCTCATGCAGTGTAAATCCTGCTTTCTTTACATGACCTTGCTAGGACTAACAGAAAAATAGTTGAAAAGAACCTTGTTCTTTTGGCAAAGGCAGTTTTAATTAGCATAATCACTCTAAGTGGTAATGTAGAAGCGGCCACTGTGAGATTTGTGTTAGAGTAGTTTGGGGTGATTGGTAATTATCTGCCCAGAACTTGTCTAGCACAGTGGTCTGTGTTGCTAAGTTTTGCAGGGGGAGGTCTGTTTAGAGGTAATTCTGGACCATGGCTGGTGCAGCATCGTCTGTGAGCTGCTTTTGGCTGAAAGGTGTCACTGGGTGAGGGAGAAAATAACAGAGCTCAGTCTTTGCCCCAGGCCATGTGGGTGTGACCTGTACATCTCTCCTGTGACTCTGCAGCAAAGGTCTCAGCACTGTTTCATCCTCTGGATAGCTCCCAAAACTGACAGTGAATAAGGTATTTCTGATACGTGCAATGTAATATAAACTTTCAGGGAAAGAAAAAAAGAGGAAACTTCAATCTGACCAAGACCCATCGTGTATTGGTAGAAAGTGCTTGTCAAGCACTGATTCATTTTTCTTTTAAAGTCTCAGCCAAATTAATTTGACTGTTTGAGATTCTTCTGCCATCTTCATTACTCTTTATGAAGCAGATAGCAGTGGGGCAGCAGTGTGCTGCATGGGACAGTGCTCTAAGTATTTTTTATACCATCTGCTTGTGACAGCTGAGACAAGTCAGTGTTTCACTTCTCTGGTATTCCATCAGCTGTGAATTTGCAGTAGGGTGAAAAACACCAGACTGGTGTGGAACTGAATTCTGCTTCCTCTGATGCTGTTAGAGAATAGGGAAAGGATTACTGTCTGCTTTGCAAATGAGCTTTGTACTTAATGTTATTTTGGCTTCTGTGTTCTTAAGGATGTCTGAACTCCATCCAACACTTCATAGGGTTGCTGTGTAGCTTTAGATTCTCTTGTAGGATAACTTGATTAGGCTATATTAGTTAGAAAGGGGAACAGAAACTGGCTAATAGGTCATGTCAAACTCTAAGAGAAAATGTACAAGACTGACTAATTAGAAGCTTGGTAAATTCATAATGCAATTAAGTCTCTTGACATCAAAGAAATAATTCAAGCTTAGGCCTTGGTAGAGTTACTAAAGCTACAGACTGAAGGACAGCTGCATTAGCAAGAGATAGTCTAATTCAAACAAGAACTCAAGTGGCAGGACCTGAAAAATCTGGTTTAGGGAGTAGATCAAGCTGGGTATTCTTTTTGTTCCTGACCCTACAGGTACCTCTGTTTCAGTTCTCTAAGCCTTCAGCTCTAGCTTTGACTGTTGTACTCCCTGTGCCTGTAGTCGATACAACTGTGAACCCTCTGCACTTCAAAGTTTGTACCCCATAAATACACGCTGAAATCTCGGAGTTTCAGTCTTTGTTTTGATGCACATTTTGTCTTTAATTTTTTTTTTTAGATTTTTGTCATATCTCATTTCATAACCAGTTTCTCAAATAAAGGCAATTTGCTTTCTTTTTTGGCAGGTGTAGTACCCCAGCTTTTCTTGTCTCCCTCTGAAAATAATTTAGATGTGAGAACCCATTTTCCTGAAGACTGAGCATCATTTTCAGCATCATTCTACATTCAGGGCACTACCTTTTCTTCCCCCTACTCCATGAAAATTAAATAGTGTATATCTCCTTAAGGGCCTATGAAACAGAAACAAAACAGGCCTTGACCTTGCCGAGCTGGCAAACTACAATTTTTGGATTAGAGATAAACAGAATAATTAGTATATTGCCTAGCCCGAAAGTTAATCCCTTGTTAGTGCAGGTGTCCTCAGTGTGAACAGTAAATGGCTTAGCTTTGCTCATGTTGTAATTGGGCCTCTGAGTTCACAGTATTGCTTAGTGAGCTGTGGCTCATCTGGACGGCTCTGCCTTAGTAACTGCAAGGTTGGCATCTTCTTTCACAGCTGCTGAAAGTTCAGGTTGAAACTTTTTTCCATTAGTGTGGTGATTTGTAGCTTGATGCACAGAGGTGGGTCTATGTTGCAGTGCCAAAATGAGCAGTTTTTCAGCCCTGTGTCAGGAGTGGGGCAGCCTCCAGCCATGCTATGGCCAGGAGTGGACAAGATAAGGTCTATCTGCATTTCTCCATTGTGCTTGTTAAGAAATGCCTTGGCATGGAGGGAGGGACAAATATACCTTAAATACTAATTCTTTATAGAAAGGTATCTAATTAGCACTCTGAAGTGTAAGGCCCCTCCTGACTGTTCCTTCACACTGGTGCTTCTGTGATGACACTGTATTTATGAGAGGGAGGTGTGATCTAAATCTCCCTGTCTGGGTAAGAAGCTGAACGTTTCACACAGCCCCAGCTCTCTTGTGCTGGACCTGGCTGTTTTGCCTTTGCAGACTTTGAGCAGGAGAATTACTGAGCTTTCTGATCTTTTTGAGAAGCTCTTAATGGGGAGAGGTCAATTAAACAGTTTGAAATTCTAGGATAATAAATATTTAGGTTTTTTACTAGAGGAGGGGGGAACAGACCAGGAAACTCAGAATACTTGACAGCTTTAGCATGTATGCCTGGGCGAGGGAAGACGTGGACTATTTTCACATGAAGTGGAAGAAGTTCCCATCTTTCAAAAAGGCATGTGTAGGACCTGCATCTGGCTTTGTCACACATCTGTCAGAATTTATCATGTGTGAAGGACAAATGATCACATAATGAAATATGAGACCTCGAGCAGGGAAATATTAATGGACTTGGTAACAACTTCCCACATATTTTTAGACAACCCTCTGTGTTAAAATAGAGATTTCATCCTCCCCCAACCTTTGGCTCATGGAAGACTGTTAAGTTTGATCATACTGTAACAAACTAATAATTGCTAATGTGGATATAGCAAGATCTTACAGTTTTACATTCACATTTTCCAAGTACTGCCACTTTCCTTTCTGCATTAAAAATGTGGCTTACTAAAACACTAACAAATGTGACACATTTTCTGTTAGTGAGGAAGTCACTGACACTGCTATTTGTAGCATGCCAGAAGGCTGTTCTAATACAAAAAATTTAGTTGCCAGTATTAAAAACAGAACATGAAGGGTTAATGAGCATACAGGAGGCAGAGTGTAATGGCAGCTTACAGAAATTTTCTCCACCCAAAAATGCAGCATTTTCTGTGTTTCAAATACAGCATTAGACATTTAATTGCATCTCTTTTATTTCAAATGCAGGATAATTCCCTGAGTAAGCAGTTTTTTTACTTAAATAAAACTTTTCCAGAACTTAATTATGTGGAAGAAGTTCACACAGCTGACAGTGAGCTGGAGATGACACATTCTTTGGCCCAGGGAAGTAGTGTAGTGGTCTGGCAGGAGCTCTTGGACTGTTCATTTCCAAAGCTTCACCCTGTACTGTCACCAGCCTCCTTCAGCACTGCTGTCTCTCCTACCTCTGCATCTCCTCTCTGACTGATCTCTGGGGTCTGAATTCCTCTTTGACTGTGCTGCCATGAAAGGGATTTTTCATACTTGGTCTTAAAAAGTAATCCATGACCTGAAAAAGCAAAAGGGGGAAAAAACCCCAAACCAACATCCTGAAATGAGATGACTACAGTGGTAAACAGAATACCTCATTTCCTGATAAAGAATGGGTCTTTACAGACTGGAAACTGCATCCCGAAGCTTGGGAAGCAGGAGCAATGACATACAGAGAAGGAAGAGCAGTCTTTTAAAATGGTACTACCAACTTTTAGATAGCATGTAGCATTTTAGGTAGTGTGTAGATTTTAACACCCACCTACACCCCATAACCCAAAGATTATTGAATACAGATGGGAGATGGATAAGATGTTTGCTTGATGTCTGGTAAGGCCAGATGCACTTACCTGGGCAATCTGCCACCTCCTTGAATGCTCTTTTCTTACAGCATCCTCGGCACATGTTAAACACACATTTAGTGCCCTGGGTTGGGATAGTGGTATAAAGAAGCTTGTGTCAGTGAAAATAAAATTATTACTGTTTACTATAATAATAACAATACAGCTCTGCACTTTCAGATCTTCGGGAAAAGAACCTGTGTACTCAGCCTAATGAAGATGATGGAGTTTATGTCATATTGGGCACTATCTGCTGTTTGCACATAAAGAACAAAAAAACCCCAACCAACCAAAAAAAAATCCACATTCAACTTGTGCAGCCCCCTGGGCAGCCCGAGTTACCCACCACAAGCAGCCACATGCCATAAGCCCTCTGGAACAAGCATGAACACATTTGGTGCTGGCAGTCTTGCTCTAGTTCTCTGCAGCATGAAACACATTGCTACCATCTGCAGCTATGCCTACAATATGTTACCACCAGAATTACTTCCCTACTTGCATCTTAAAATACACCTGCATATTTATTAAAGTATAATATATGACCCTTAGGGGACAGCAGCAGCTGAGTCTTGGCTAACTGCTGAGGTGGCAGAATGAGCCTGGGTCTCTGGGGTGCTTGGCTCACACACAGTTTAGAAAAGGGGGTTGATATTGTTTACCATGGTTCCCTTCACTCCAGTCAGAAAATCCTTCATGTTTAGGGAGGCTTTAGTTGAGTTATCATTTTTCTTCTCCACTCCCCCCCTCCCCACACCCCATTTCATGACATAGCTCAGAAACACATAAT
>JAYDZK010000057.1:75528-118878 GCA_034509185.1 Euphonia xanthogaster | reverse complement strand
ATGGTCCGCATGACTGAACCAAATGTAACAGCATCCATGACAATATCGTTCATTTTGCATCATTTTATAAAGCTACTGATCAGCACTAGGATGAGTACAGAGGAGGAGTTCTGCTTCTCTCAGCCAATACCTTCCAGCATATGAAGAATGCTCCATCTCTACTCCAGTCAAAACAGCAATGTAACTTGAGTTACAGGACTTCTTCAGAAGAGAAAAACTCCAGCAAAATCATGTAACAAAGCACCGTAGCCTAAGCAGAGTTACATGTAAACTCCCATTGCTCAGTAAGCCTGTTAGTCTATCCATTGACAAGCCCTCACGTTGCAAGCGCGTTGTCAAAGCCTCTATTTCCCCCCTTCTCCAGCTTTCTAGCACTCATGGCTGTGATGAGCTTGCTGCAATAAATTTTTCAAGCTTCTAATTATTTTTTACCATCTTTCATTACCTCTCTGCAGCCTAAAGAACGAGGTTGCTATTTTAAATATACAGCCTCTGCCCCCCTGCTATCAGCACTCCCCTTTCCTCTGATGAAACTGCTCCAGGGGTAATTTTTTCTTTCTTTTGGCCCTGATTTGCAGGCATGATGTCTGGTAACTTGTTTAAGTGCAAAAGAAACAACCACCTGCTTCCTATTCTACCTTAAATCTTTTGGGTTTTACTTGACCCTCAGCATATGAGAACTTCACTTTCTGGTAGTGCTATTTTACGTAACCAGTTCTATTACACTGTGGCCCTCCTTGCATTATTTTTACTGCTATCTTCAGCAAGAGAGGTGTATTTCTTTGCCTTCTAAAGTGGTAGAGGTGAAAATGAGAGGAAAATAGAGGAAAATAATAGCTTTAATACTGGTGACAACATATGCTGTGTGCCATACATTTTTGAACTCTTTCTATTACAGATTTAAGGTACATGGTCCTTCATTTCAAAATGGCAATATGCATTTGTGACCCTAAACAGTTCCCCGATCAGGGAACTGCTCTTCAGTCTTGAGATTGAGATCAGCATGGTTTTAGCCTGTGAGAAGCTATCTGAAAAGGATGGAATGCATCAGCTGACAAGAATTCTCCACTTCAGTTTCACAGAAGAGGGTAGGTATGAGGGACTTCACTTCTGTCCTTGTCTTCTCAGAACAAGAAACTGCAATATTGGATTTTGCCTTCTGATATTATTCTACATGTCTAATCTGATGGGCTACTGAGAAACAAGCAATACCAGCACTAATACTGGGGGGTTTTTTGGCACACTGTGTTCAGCAGCCAGTTATAATAATGGGTTACATGGCAGCAGCTCATAATCAGATAATTACGGGGGAAAAAAAGCCCTAAACATAACAACCTTCTGCTTTTCAAATAACAACCACAAGAACATGAACAGTATATAAGCTGTAAGTTATTCTTCAGCAACTTCTATGACTAAATTAGCATTTTCAAGCTCTGCTTAGATGAAACCATACAGATTTGTTTATACAGGGAGCTCATCAAACTCCGCTTCAACAGATGGGACAGCATTAGTCCTTGCTCCTTCCACACAGTCCATTCAGATGTTACACATGTTAGCACAGCACTATTGTATCTGTTTGCTTTACATTTAATCCTTTCTTATTCCTTCCAGTTTAACATAACCATCACGAAAGTAGGATTCTTTGCCCTTTTTTTCAGGCTCACTACAACTGCCAGTAGTTAAACCAAACCAACTAGTCCCCATTGGTTTTGTTTTATGTAGTACCCAATCCCAGCACGTGCAGCAGATGTCATGAAGTCCCATGGTGTATGCACACAGCTTACACAGCCATTCCAGTATCAGGATGCAGTATGCCTCACACAGCACACACTTTGCTCCTTCTGCTACTGTCTAAAACTTAGACATCATACCTAAAACTTCAGAGCATTTATAGCCATTGCCTAACTCTCAGAGAGGCCCTGAGGCAGACGCTATTGTCCCATTTTACATATGGGGAAACTGAGGCAGGAGTATTAATGGCTTGTCCAATACTGCAAATAAAAGCCCATATAAAAGGTCCTACTTCAATATTATGGCTGTAAATTGGTTGTATCTAAGGTACCAATATCATGGCAACAAGAAGCCATGCTTCAGAATACTAAGGCTTCATTGTTATTATTTTCATTATTATTATTACTATTATTATTTCTATAGACTACAAATCAGCTATGTTAGCAGCAGTTTTTTTGCTTTATACCAAGAAGTAAGAGACTCCAGATGAAACATGGGATTAAGAAATGATGGTAGAAAATAATTCAAAACCCAACCAGTGATGAATTCTGTTTACTACCAGGAAAGCCAAAAAAACCACTCTTCAGACCAAAAAGTATTAATTAAAAGGGAAAAAAAAAAGAAAAAAAGAACAAGACATTTCAAAATGGTTTAAGCTGACATTATGTTGTTTTATTTCAATTTCACAAAAGAAATACTTTATAAAACTAAAATCAGTTAACCCAGCCACTATCAACAGAGGGTGGTATAAGCAAAAGACGCTAGGTCAGAACCTGCAGTGAAGAGCCATCCGTTCCTGTCACTGGAATGCTCCTGTACCACCAGAATACTTCACAGGGGAATGGAGAGAAGAGGGGTTTTACAGCAGTTTGGAGAAGCACAATAGCTCCTCCTAGCTGGTGCTTTGTTGCTACCCAGGTCTCCTCTGTATCATAAGTGTATCAAGGATTTACTGATTTTGGAAAGGACAGATCCAGCATAGCAAAGGCAAGAAATTTTTCAATTCAATTTTATGCAAATTTCCTTTAAAAAGGTACTACTGTATTTTAAAATCAGACCATCAAACTGATTACTTAGCTAACTTATGTGGGATTTCCAGATTCATTACTGAAAGGAAAATGAATACAAGTCTTAAGCAAGCCCTGTAGTAAATAAAATATATACGGGCTTTGGGTAGATATTTGTATGTTTGCCTGAGCTTTCATTATGGGCGAGCAGGGATGGGAGGATTTGTTCAGTTATTGTTAAGGAATTCTATTCCCTGCCCTCCCCATTCCAAATTTTTAATTGGGTGGCAAGACTGGAGGTGAGAGGGACTAAGGTAAAGCAATAATCTTAGTGCTTTACTAAGGTTCTGATAGAGCAGGCTACAGAATCTTGCACAAATATAAACAAAGTACCTTCCTAGGAACAGCTTTGCCTGTTTTTATCATGCCCAACTTATGGCTGTTCAAGACAGCGGCATCTGTCAAACCATCCCCTCTATCCCCCAGGCCCCTCTCTCCCCTGAAGAGTACATGATGACAAGAATCCTTCCTTCTACCTAATGCTTTCTGAAAAGGGCAGGGCAGTGGGAGAAAGAAAAAAAAACCAACAAAACCAGCAAGAAATTAGATTATTTCAAAGATGGGCAACTTTCCCTTGTAGAATAAACCTTCCCCTCCAAAAAGGGATGTTTCTTTGCTCCTATAACCCACGATAAATTAAAACCAAGTAAGAAGTCTCTGGTTTGACACAATAAATACTTAGAATATAGCAAATTAAAAAATATAATTACAAAACCCTCAATGGAATTCTCTTTCTGACCTAAACTGCAGACAGATTCTTCACAGATAAAAAGTATCTCCAAAATCAGCTGCAGCTCCTCTCCTCTCCCTGTTCACTAGGCTTGGTCAACAAGTGCTATCAAATACCCTTTGGAATACTTTTGTTAAGACAAAAACAATATAAAGCACAAGAAATCTACTCCTAAATTTGTTTTTTTTTTATACTGCCAAGGGTGTAGGAAGCAACCATCTGTGGGGAACCCTCACTGCAGTGCACAGTGACAGAGTCACAGCACTGCAGGTAACATGGACAGGGAAACTAGGGGGAAAAACAGCCATAGGAAAGGAAGGAGATAGAACCCATAAATGTGGGAAAAGAAGAAGATAAGCAAGAAAGAGACAGAAAAAGACCAATTGAGTCCAGCTGGACTTCCCAGTTCTGGCAGCAGAGCAGATGAGATGTTGAACAGGAAGAGTTCCTTGGGGCCTGTCATAACTAGGAATGTTGTTGGCATTTTCTTCATCATTGACAGTGAGGAAGTAGAAGTTAACCCTCTCTGACACTGACACGTGGCTCTGCCAGTGAGCTGTGGATGATCCCAATAATTGATTCAACACCATTTCCCTCCAGCAAGGTGCGGTGATCTCCTTCAACAACGTGGACAGATACCTTCCCATCACATACCTGCATAAGTATGAAAAAGAAAAACTTTTCATTCACAATTTACAACCAGCTGGTCACCTAGCCACTTTGGGTTTGTTAGTCTTCTAAGTTACTCATAATTTAGACCACTGTCTCTATCGAACTCAGTTAAAAATGGCACCGGTTTTACTCTGACACATTTTTACAGATCAGTTGTGGTGCACTGTTTGGAACCAGTGTTTTAAAGCACAATAGTCTGACACTCAAATATAAGCTGGGCAGGAAGTTAACCAACAATATCAAAGAATGAATGATAAAGTAGCACTTCCAACCCCTTAAGTAAACAAAATAAACCCCCCCCCCCTTTCTCCCACCACCAGAAATCTTCCTTTAAGGTCATTATGTAACTTCAATAACATATAAGTTAGCCTGGAATCAATAATGACTAAGCTAGACATCTGAAAGGATAGGAGATGCCAGAAGCAGGAAGGGAATTCTGACAATCACTTCCTTTTCCCTGGTATTTGCACCCACTTAAGCCTTGTATGTGAGCGGGGGCTAAAGAACAGTGACCTTATCTGGACTATGGGCCAAACCCCAACTTTTTTTAGCCCACAAGAAACCCACTTCTAACTGCTAGCTTCTACATGAAAAAAAGGTAACTGAGAAAAAGCTGCCTTTATTGTCATAAGACTGACACTTGCTCTTCAGAAGGCTGCCCTCAGTCTGTGAATTAGCTTCAGGGTCTACAGTGAAAAGAGACTGCTCTCTTTTAACATCATTATTATCCAAATATTCTATTTGGAATTCTAGGGAGCTGCACAAATCAGCTATAGAAAACATATCCTATATACAGGCAAGACTTTCTGGCCCTCACTACCCACAGAAAATGCCTGAACCAATTAACTCATTTGCTTTTGGAGACTTCTAATTCTTGTTAGAGCACAGCAGTTGCAGAACAATAGTTTTGTCCTTTTTTTCTCAGTAAGAATGATTTCCCATGCTTTCCTTTGGCTTCCCCAAGTATCAGAAGAAATTAAACAGTCACCAGTGGGGCTGTGACTCACCTCTGAGAGTTTATAGTCTCTACCCAGACCTTCCTCGTATTCATTGCGAGACTTTGCCCGCATCAGTGTCACGTTCCCATGGTACTTGGAGTCTGGTATATACTTGTCAGCAGCCTTCAGCTTATGGTAAAATGAAGTAGCAGCAAAGCTGAGTGCTTCACGATTGATGTTTGTATGAACCCCAGTTATTAGGTCTACAGCAGCCTTCACACGAGCCTCCAGATCTTTCAGGGGCAGAAGAACCTCCAGCAGCTGGAAATATTAACATTTTTTTTCACATTAGTCTCAACAGCTGAGAATCCATCTCCATTAAACAAAAAAAAAAACATACACCCTCTTGTGCAATATCAAGACATATGGATCTTGAAGATAAGAAACAGTACCTTATTGTATTCAGTGCCCGTAAATTGCTGAACAAAGGCACACAATGCTTCAGTCTCCAGTGCAGCCTCATTTCCTTGGGTCAGTTTGGCTCTGTAGCTCTGGAAGAGAGAGGAGTACAATGTGAACATGAGAGGAATGTGCCTGATATTAAAAGTCAGATAAAAAACAATTATAGAACCAAAACTGTGAACTGGGAAAAAAAGGAAGGGGGGAAATCCCTTCAAGACAGATTAGAAAGCAAATCCACAGGTGGCAATTGCCAAGAGCCTAGTATTCTCTAAAGTCCAATGAAAATTAAAGGGAACCCTTAAGCAAGGTTTCCTCGCACCACTACAAGAGGATCTTGACTTGCACCAGGACCTTCCAGAAGACATACTAATATTATCATTTATCATAGCAAGAGCAACATTTGTGCTTGAACAAATGAAGATCACCTCTCATGTGCTTCTACCCTTCAGCCATCTCTAAGCATCCAGTGTCTACAGCTGTCTTCCAAAATCTTTGTGAATAAAAGTCTGTCAGCTTTTCAGATTGCTCATATCCAGAATAGTAAGCTTTGAGAAAAATGAGCCCTGATGAGAGAGGATGGTCCCCAGAAAGAAGATTCTCTTTGTGCCCCTTACCTGGGTATATGCTGCCACAAAGGAATGAGACCCATCAAAAAGGAATAAACTGTTGAGTGCATGGGAAGCATTTTGTTGTGCTTGCAGCTGGGAACACATTTCAAAGGCTACACAGGCACCAAAAGAATATCCAGCAATGCGGTAAGGTCCTTCAGGCTGTATCTGCTTCATGCAATCAATGTAATACGCTGCCAGGCTTTGGATGCTGTCCAAAGGAGCGGCTAGAACATGGAAGAGAGTTAGAAAGACTCGTGAAAAGACACTGGCAGAGACAAATTATGTTTTCATGCACTCAGAAACAATCCTGTTGGAAACATTCAGGTTACTTTGCAGGTAAGTTACTAAATTATTGTTAACAACTTGCATTTAGGACAAGTAATAGTAATATTGCTGCTTTCCAAGGACAGGTTGAACAGGATGCTTTGACTTTTGTATACATAAACTTTTCAATTTAATCTATTATTCCTCTTGATACCGGGGATGTTTGACATGACCCTCTGCAGACTAATAGGCCTGATACCTGTTCCTCCAAGTTTAATAGTCTAGAAACAAAGCCCTCTCTAAAAGCAACTACAGTTCAGAATGTTATGTTTGTAAATTCAAGATGCTGAGGAACTGAGATACCTTTTGTGCACTGGAGCCCATAGCAGGGCATGTGAAGTTTGGAGGCCAGAGTGTAGAAAACTGCAATGGATCCTTCAATGGGGTGAACAAGGAAAAGAGGGCGCTCCGTGCTCTGAACATCATTGAGACGAGTGATTGTTGGCGCTTCTGGGTTCACCAGTAAGATGTTCAAATCTAGTTTTGGAGATTCGCCTGGGCCTGCCTTCATCAGTGGGGATGACTTCAGCTCTGTGAAGGAAAGCACACCAGACAAACGCAATTAGCTTCAGGGTCAGTCTTGGTCATGTAGCCATACTCCTAAAGGACAACTTCAGGGCTGGGGCTGCCCTAGATTAGCCTGTTGACTCACTACATCATCAGGTCAAAAAAGCAGGAATCTTCCTACTGTCAGTTGCTCTGCAGCAACTGCATATGCTTTTAGCTTCCTGTGAGCATGACATCACATTGTTTATTCCCCAGACAAGTAAAAGGTCTCAAATTGCATGTCACAAATAGCTACATAAGAGGACTCATGCATGCAGCTGCTAGCCAAGCAAGAAAGCAGCTTGCACACTTGCCTTGCTTGTACACCTTGCCCCCAGAAATGATGGGCGTGTCCTAGTGGCCAATACACTTCTGTGACATGTCTGTCACTTAAAAGCTATTCAATTATAACCTTATTTCATGATCTGATAGAGGTTTATGTCACTAGAGATGAAAGCAACAGATTGGAAGCTTAATTATTTGGACTCAGGTAACTGGTAGCAACCTTAATCCAGACACTTTACCCTCTGCTGTCTTGGACTTGGAAGAAAGTTCACGCAGTTTGTTGATCGTAAGGAGTCGAATTTCTCTCATGGTCATAACAATGTCATAGTCTCTCTCCAATGTCTGGCGCACCTCCACACCCATCAAGGAATCCAAGCCCAAGTCAGCCAAGGAACTCTCAGCATTCAGACTACTCACATCACGGACCCCTGAGAACAAAAGAGCATACTAGCAAAAGGCCAATTTCTTTTCAGCTCTTGGCCTCTCTAGCAGTCTTCTCCACTTTCTTCTATCTCCTAAAATTTCAATAAACTGCAGCTGTAGGGCTGTTTCATAAACCACCTCTTCTACAACCCCCACCTTGTCATATGGGCTCTAGTATTTAGAGTACCTATTAATGTGCACAGATTTATGACAGGGGATACGTCAGTCCCAACTAAATAGCTGTGAATATTTTCACATCAGCTCTAGACCAAATACAGAACAGTCAGTCAACTAGACAGATTCCACACACTGGAGGCTCTAATTGAAACTGCAATCCTTGACCTGATCCTCAGCGAGGATGAAAGTTATCAGCGTCAGTGATGGTTGACTGCAACACTTGATGTCTACAACACTGGAGGAGGAGGTAATATGTTTAGGCTTCATTTCCCTTTTCCCTTCAATTTTCACACTGTTCAAGGCCTCTCATAATAACACCTGCATCTTCAGCTCTTTGTCCCTTCCTCCACCTTGTGCAGCCCCCTGTTGCCGCCCTTCCCACTATTAGGCTTCACTACTAGCTCCTCCCTTTGTTGCTTTCATACTCTCTTCTTCCAAACTAATCCTGTAGCTGGTGTGGTTTCCCAGACCCTTTCCTATTGCTTCTAAAAAGCCGCATCTGCTCTGAGAGATCAGATTTGCTGTCAGTGAGTTGCACACAACTCCTTAAGCAACACTCAGGAGACTGTCTTTCATCTATCAATACCTTTTTTGGTAGAAAACAAAGGGTCACTAGACAGTTCTGTCTGCAATAGAGACAACTGAAGTGGGACATAGTAGACAGAGTTGACAGCGATTATTCAGTACCAACACAAAAGTAAGAGACACAATGGTAAAAGAAAGCAAATTCAAGACAGACAGAAGGACATGGCACTTGTAATGCATAGCTAAGCTATGGTTACTAGATGTTCACCTGGGATAACAGAGCTGGTAAGTGAATAAAATACCAGTTAAGCAGTAAGTAGAGAAAAGCTACTTTTGGTGGCATGGGGACATATCAAGGTGAATGTTTGAAAGCCGGAACAGTACTCAGAAAGTTTGTTATGTATTTGCTACCTTACATGCTGTCCCAGAATTTTGCTCTTGGGGGTTGCTCCTGTTGATTCTCCATTTGGAGAAAGGTACCAGCTCACTCTAAATAAAACCCAAGACTCTGGAATGTATATGCGTATCTGTGTAAACACAGTAACGGGGAAAAACCCAGAAAAGAAACAGTCCTTATTTGAGAGAAGGAGCAGTGTAAAGGGGGAAAAAAAAAAAGGCAGACAGTCTCACAACAGCAACATTGCCACACCACAGGAGATCGGGAAGAGATGCTGAGCAGAGGACCTACAGCAGCACCACTGCTTTCCAAGAGAGAGTAGGCACTGTCCAGTAGTGCTTGAATGACAGCACTTACCCAGGATGTGAGCAACAGCTTCTACAAGATCCCGCTGACTACCTCCTTCAGCTTTTGCTGAGGTCTTCTCTGCTAGGACAAAACTGGACATGACAGGATGAGGTTGATTCAGGAAAACATCAAGTACCTCCAGGCATGAGCTCATTTGTTGGGGAATTGTTCCCCCAACCACGATGTCTTTGTTTCCCATTGTCTTCATCAAGATACCCACATCACCAATGGCTCCCCACTGGATTGCCAGGCCTGAAGAAGAAATTAAAAGAACACACTAAGCAGCTAACTAAAGCACATGGCAGGAACAGGAGTTAGTTAATAAAAAAGGAACTTAATAATGAGCTATGCTAAGGCCTGCATTTCCTTTGTACTGTTAAATGGAGAGTATTCATTCACACATTAATGACTCAGGGTAACATCTAGGAGCAGAAAACAGCCTTCAACATACTTTATCACTCCAGATAAATGCACAGGTTTCTGGTGGTCCTCATCTGGATGTTTGGTAAGATAGTGTGTACTGTGCAATGAGTAAAATCATCTTACCTGGGAGTCCATCATGGTGCCGCTGCTCGCAGATACGCTCCATGGTAGAATTGGCAAAGCCATAATTACTTTGCCCAGCATTTCCTCTTCCACAGCTTACAGAGGAGAATACAACGAAATAGTCCAGGTCTGGACACTTCTTACGAGTCACCCTTGGAACAGAGCAGGAGAAACCCCATCAGAAAAACCTGCTAAGTGTATTATTGTCAAAGGCTAGTGCAAGACTAAAACAACTAAGCTTGATCAGTTCCTGGACTTTAAAAACAGTTCTTATTTGTCCCTTCTACAGACACTTACCAATCCAAATGAAGGGTGCCTGAATACTTTGGCTTGTTGACCTCCCAGAATAATTCTGGGGTCTGATTTTCAATCATGCCATCTCTAAGGACCTATGGGGGGATGGGAAGAGGGATTAAAAAAGAAAGTGTAGTTTCAGTATCTCCAGTTTCTCTGTATAAATATGCCACATGGCTTGAGATATGAGAGGATATCGCTACACAATATATTTTTGTAACTTCACAGTACAGACATATCCTGATTATCCCAAAATATGACAACATGCCTTTTGCCAAGTCTGCTTTTTTCAGTATTTTTTCTGTATTGACACTGCAGAAATTCTGGCAAGCTCTACATGGGATTTTTCTTGTCCACAGGAGGCTAGGACAACATTTGTCTTATCACAGAACTGAACTTGCTGGCCAAATACTGTTGCTTCTCAGGTCAAGGGAGCAGACCCATAAGCCTTTAGTCACCAGGTAAGACCAAAGCATAGTGTCCTTCGAAACACAGAGAGCTTAACTAAAATTTTATGAAGCCTGACTGCCTTTAGTAAAAGTCACATGAATGGATGTTGCTTCTTACAAGTCCTGAGCATTTTTGTCACTTACCACAGCCAAATTAAAGATGCCTCCAACTGGTCCAAGCTTCAAAGCCTCTTCTATCAATTGCTGTGTTCCTTCTAGTGTTCCAATATCACTGGTAGATACCAGCACTTTGATTCCCAGTGCCTTCCACTCTTGAACACGTTTAGCCTGGTAGCCTAGAAGAAATAAAGGTAGACAGTGCCTTGGATGAAGAATCCCAACCATAAGGCTTTGGTTAAGCTGCTCCTTTATGCTTTTCTGACTAGATAAGGACTGAATAGCTAAATAATTGCTGATTCAGCTATGAGATAAAAATTGGACAAAAGTTGAACAGCAGCTAGAAATCATTTGACTTTCAGAAATTCTACATAGATAAAGTGGAGAACAGCACTGGGAGAACCTAAGGGCTGAGGTGGTGGTGGGGGGAAGGAAGGAAAGAAAAATACAACTGTGAAGAGAAATTAACAAAAATTTGGGTATTGAGATTGAGAAAATTGGCTAGATTAAAGCAAAGCAACAGATTATAGTAGCACAGCCAGAACTTGAAAAGTTGTATTTGATCTATGGGTTTGTACACACAAGTGGTGTGATTGTGAACTTGCCAAAAGAAAGAAGAAACCTGTAGAGACGGAGAGAAGTTGAGTTATGAGTGAATTTGTATGAGGAAATACTGAAGACTATCACTGATAAATCTCAATGCTGCCACTGTAATCAAACTAATGCCTTAAATCTGAATAAAAATGTTTATGGATTCTATCAGAGAGTAAGGTCCATCTTTAGAGATGAGCTATCTAAGGAGCAAGAGTGAGCATCCACACATGTACCTTGAGGAACAAAGTATCTTTAACAAGGAGTTTTTAGGCCCTTCCTTGTGGCATGTGATCTAACATGCTACACCCAGTGGACAAGTCAGTGAGGTAGCCAGACTTCGCAGAGGGCATAAAGGTAAAAGAAAGGCTACAGAAAAAACCCTGTGTAACAGAGAAAATGGGTTGATAGAAATAGGAAGCATAAAAGGGGGAAAGTAGTAATTGGAAAAACAGGTCAAGATAAAAGATTGTTCCTCCTTTACCATGAAGGAGATAACAGCTTGAAGTGAGACAATACAGGAAAGAAAAGATATCAAGACATTATTAGTCACCAACAGGACACTTAAAAATGGAGAGAAACTACAAACTGAGGTCTGTTGAAAGGCAGTCATATTCCCTGCTCCCTTACAATTTTTGCTTACCAGTTCGTATGCCAGAACGAGATGTCAGTATAATTTTCTGTGCTCCTCTCTCAACTAGCCACTGTGCCAACTCCAGCCCAAATCCTCCCAGGCCCCCTGTGATGATGTAGGACTTCGCAGCTGGACAGGAGGTTCGGGAGATTGCGGAGATTTTAACTGGTTCAGGCTTTTTTAAAGGATACTGCTTTTCCTCTTCTTGGACCTTCCCCCACAAAAAAAAACCAAACAACCAAGAACCAGAAAGAACACACAAACGCACACACACACACAAAAAAAAAGGTAGTTACAATTAGATAATCAGATACATTATGCATTTCTTATCTTTTCAGGCTATGCTCCCTCCAGGCAGTGGGAATGAGCCTTGTAGAATCAGTGTCAGACTTGACAGTTACAATTGTGACAGTGTCAGCAGTAAAAACTGACCCTGTGCTGCCCTACTAATAGACCTTCAACTCAAAATAGATCAAAATATCCAATAGTCACCAGAGGATGCCCAGAGGTATCAGAGAATCAAAATCATTATTGCATTACCTTGATGATAACTTTGCCAATATGTTTTCCTTGTGCCATGAATCTGAAGGCAGCTTCTACCTCTTCTTTGTTGAAGACTGTACTCTTCAGGGGCTTTACTACACCATCTCTTATGCCTTTCTGCAACAGCTCTGATACTACTTCCCACTCTTGATTTCCCTCATCAAATATTGAATCTAGTAGGATCCCATGAAATGCCACGTTCTTGAGGAAGAGAGACATTCCTAGAAAAAGCAACTTGGTTATGACCTGATGCTGCTGACATCTCAAAATGGAGCCTACCCTGTGCTTCAGAAACATTTCTGGGCAGGTTACAGGAGTAAAGCAGTCAGATGCTTGAATTCTACATTTTCCAAACTCATTCTTGCATATATTCTCCAAACATTATGTTGTTCTCTTACAAGCAGAACAGTTTCACAGAAATGCCACTCCAAAAAATTGTGTGTTGAGAGGACAAGCTATATCATGGTCAGTCTGATATTAAAAAGAACATTTTTTTTGTCTAGTGACAGCTGAGTTAGAGTCACAGGGGAGCTAGAATCCTACATACATCATGTCTACCTCCACAGGAGACTCTTCCTCATAGCAAGGTTTTCCAATATGATAGGATCTTTTGACATTTAATTAGAATAAGGAAGCAGGCTGTCAACGCTATATGCAATCATTCTGCAACAGGAGAACATTGCTGTAATTTTTCACTGACATATCACCTTACAACATTCAAAAATTTTTTCCCATCCAAGAGAAATCAGGGTTATCTTGCCCTGTGCCTTCAAAACTGGCAGATGCTGTTGACTGCCTTGAGGGACACGAGGCCTTGCAGAGGGGTCTGGATAGACTGGAACACCAGGCAATCATAAGTGATACAAAATTTAACAAGCATCAATTGTGCACCTGAGCCCTAGTAACACCAGACATAAGTATAAATTTTGGGGAGGCTGGAGAGCTGTCCTGCAGAAAGGCCACCTAGGGGTGCTGGGCAGGAGCTGAAATCTAATGAGAGGTGCTTCCCAATGCCCCATCTTACCAAGCTGACTGTTGTTAGAGAGATCAAATTTGCCTATTTCCAAGAAGCGCCCATGTCGAGCAAGACAACGCAAACTGGCTTGGAGCTTCTCTTCTGCCAAGGAATTTAACACGAGGTTGACACCTGCAATGAGAGGAGAAGCACCTACTTAACTCTGCTGAGTGCCTAACCCTGTCTTCTACTGACTCATATTGTCTTTAGAATGCACAACTGATAATGTGGCTTAGCTGACAAAAAAAGGAAGAATATTTCTTGAACTTCACCTTTTCCATTGGTAACTCGAAGTATATGTTGTTCAAAGGCAGTATCTCTGGAGCTGGCAAAGCTATTAGCATCTAGCTGTGGGAATCTTGCTTGGAGATACTTACGTTTCTCAGCAGAACCTGGAAGTAGAAGACAGGTTGAAAGATGTCACTAATTTCATTTTTATGATGAAACAGCCCATTTTCCACTGCACATCTTTCCCCCAAGGACTGTAAAGCTGAGAAGCCATCTCCAAGCTTTCAGTCTCTCAAGATGTCAGACTCTAGAACAAAGGCTGTCTGGTTGCTACTGCTCATTTATGAGATAGAGCAAGGACCAGAAACAGATGAGAGCCTTTCAATGAACAGGCATTGGATTGATATTACTAAATGTAAAATGAGGAAGCCGTGATCTTCTTCTGGACTTTTGATTATATAGTGTACAGAGACAGATAGATTTGACTGTGCTGTGGAATTTTCAAGCACAGAGTCAGTAGCTGTACTTACTATGTAACCAGTTCTCAGCCTGGAAACTAGATCAAAGCTACAGCAGATCACATTGGGAGGGGAATAACTATATACCTAAATAGCTATATATCCTTCTATACATGTACACACACATGCTTTCTCTATTAGCTAAAATCTCTTTCTCCCCATGATTTTGGGCCCTCAGTACTCACCTACAGTAGTAAAGACACGGCAGCCCATGCTCAGGGCAATGGCAATGGCTGCTTGGCCCACACCTCCTGAGCCAGAGTGAATCAGGACACTCTCACCCTTCCTCATACCACCTCGAACCACCAAAGCATAATAAGCAGTGGCATAAACCACAGGCACTGAAGCTGCTTCTTCTAGAGTCCTAAGGAACAAAGTGGAAGAGGTATCTTTAGCCTTGGGAAAGACTACTAGATTCTCCTGAGGAAATTTGCCTTTCTGCAACAGAAAGGTTCCACTGCTGAGATAGATAAGAAAGTGTAAGAGAAGATAGATAAGAAGGTGTCAATCACACAGCAGACTACCACAGCTGCCAAACACAGCCAGGTTTCATTATTCTGCAAAAATATTTCAGTAACTAACCAGTAACATAACGAACATCTGATATCCCAGTGGATACTGGAACACGTGAAGCTAAGAGCCCAAAAAGAGATGAAAACCTTGTGTAAGCCACTGTACAAAAACTAGTGCTGAACTCCTGCAGTGAAACTAATCCGAAATCCTACAGTTGCTTGGGACACTATAGCCCTGTTAACATTTGCCAGAGGGGAATCTAGCCATTGTACAGCACTCAGGTTTGATCAGGGCTGTTATCCACCTCAGGCAGGATGGCAAATCTTAACCAGAAAACAGAAGCTGACCTACCAGTTTTCAGGCACCTCCCATAGAAACCTTTTTTCACAGTCTACCACTGTGGCCAGCCCCTTTGCTGGCAGCAATCCCATTACTCTTCTTCCAGCTGCGTCCCGTCCTGAGAACTCCATGCCCAGCATGCACTGCTGCAAAGCCCAGTTACCTGAAAGAACATTAACACCTCTTACAAAAAAAAAGAAAATTCTCTTCTAAAATTCCTGTTCTACAGCATCAGTCCCTGAGTGATGCTAAAGTCTAAACCTCTGAGATTTGTCTCTTCTGTACACAGTTCATAAATTGTCATAGTTAATGACTCACTGCAAGAGTAGTGGAAAAGGACTTGGTCTCATTAAATCACAAGCACTTATCCTTGATGATATTGCATTAGTTTCCAGTTTTCATCTGAGAAATTTAATGAAAACACCTTGTTTCAGAGGCAATTCTGTCCCTCAGAAAGAGAATGTTACATAAACTAGAAAGATGATCACTGCAAAATATGAATTTTTGATAATTCATGTTTTAGGCAGACACTTATGTCAGTCCTAGAATCATAGAATGGTTTGTGTTGGAAGAGACCTTAAAGAGCATCTACTTCCAACGTTCTGCCATGCACAGCACAAGGGCAACTTCCATTATGCCAGGTGGTTCAGTCATGAAGGGGAACCCAGCCCTACTCAAATCAGTAAATTTTAACACGTTCCATCCCCTCTCTTTTAAATACATATTTTAAAACCATTTCATACACATTTCATTAATTCTTAACTCGCTATGAAGATAATACCACCTCCGTTTTGTACACAGGCAATTCTTCATTGTGCATTTTTCCTCCCTGAAACTCAAGCATGTCCATCAGCATGGCAAAAGGAAACTTCAACATTCTCACCTTGGTATTTACCATGCCCATCTCTGGAACCTCTATCAACCTCTATGTTTTATCTCACACTTGTTATCTGTGCAATGTGGCAAGCAACATTTCTCAGAGCATAGTTTTTTAATTGGAAAAAATGGAACTGTAACTGGAAGTAGAACTTAGGAACTTTTTGGTGTACAGCCCTGCAGCAGAGCTGTACTTCCTTCTCAAAAGCATGCTTTCTGGCATACAATCTAGCCAGTGCATAACTAACAATCAAGAGATTAATTCTAGAACAACAATATGTATCCTTTGAGTGTAACTTTAACTCACCAGGGATAGCATCTGGAGAAAGCTTCCCTGTGGCCAGCATAATGTCCCGGAAGTTGAGGGATGCGTAATAGACTTTGCAGAGTAAAACACTGGGATCAGTTGTGTGGAAGTGTCGAAGTGGGGAGACAATCCAGCGAAGAGACGAGAGATCTCCACGAGTTAGCACATTTACATAGGCATATTCTGTCAGCTCCTGAGGTTGTGCTGCAGAAGAAGGAACAGTAAGAACTTACACACATTAACAAAGGCCCATGCTTTCCAAAACGAATAAATTCCCTGTGCAATTTCTACCTCCTCCTTCATTTGCTATCCAGAGAGCCCTCTCTTGCTTTGCAATACTACTGATGCCCTAAATAGCCTATCCCTCCTCCTAGCACCACAGTGTTCTACTGTTCACTTTGAGCTGAAGCAGAAGAATTCAAAATTGTTCATTAAAAATAATAATAAAAGGTAACTGTAGGAACAACAGCTACTCATTTTCTATTCAAAGTTCATTCAGACTCAAGGCCTTGCAAGTGATCCTCAGCTCTCAAAGACTGTACCTTGCTGCAATGTAAGATGCCTGAAGGAGCCCCACTTTCCATCACGATACACATTCATCACCAGGTCCTTCTGAACAATCTTCTGCATCTCCAGAGAAGAAAGACTTGTGGGTGGGACAGCAGATGAAGGGTTCAAGTTGGAAATGAACACACACCTGAAGACAAAAGTTGTCATTTTGTTTGTTTTGCTATAGGTCTGAGAAGAAGCTCGCACGAATATCTCATCTCCCAAATGTGACTCAAGGGCATGCTTGCGTACCTGATTCGGTGGCCTTCTGCTTCAAGGCGAAGGCAGTTCACCATTCCCAAAATTCCGGAGTTTGCACAACTGGTGGCAGTCAACCACACAGGCTTCTCTGATGGGTCAGCCAAGATCTCCTACCGGACAAAGAGGACAAACCCCATACTGTTTTACTAGGAGCTACAAAGAAAATAGCCCTCATATCCTTGGCAGAGATTAGTAACTTCTATTTTATTAAAAGTAACTGAACACACACACACATTCTTCTTTTAAAACTACTAAATATCTCATTTAGAAAGTATAATGATTTGGAAATTCAGATACGTAGGACACAGGAATTCTCACCTTTAAGGATTCAACCCACTTATAGTTCATCTCATCTACTGGCAGAAAAACAGGTGTTTTGACAGGAGCTTGCCGACGGCACAGGAAAATAACTGAGCCAAAGAATGACTTCTTCATGGCAATAGGAGTCAATGAAGCTTTGCTGAATAAGTCCTCCCACTGTGCCTATCAAATCAGGCAAAGCAACAAAATTAACAGCAAAGTCAAAAGTCAATTTTTCTTGCTTTTTCTTGAAAACTTGCTCTGTATTGTTGCAGTAAAAATACAGGTTTGATTAACATAACAGTGTTTTATCCACATCTAGACTACTCCTTCCCCAAAGGATCTTCCAAAAGTGGGAGTACAAGTATCTCAAAGGCCAGGTTGGGGAACCAGTCTTGGCACACTAGCAGGTGTGCAAAAAACCTGAGCTGTGACCATGCCACCAAATTCCACAGTGTATTTGAATGTGTCTACCCTATGCCATATAAGCCCTGTTTGCACAGAGATGGGGAGAAGCACCCATATGTCTAAGTTACACTGAAATGGCATTTCAGGAAAAGAAAAGAATGAAAATGCATGTATGGTATATCCAGAAACACTTAAGGATTACTATCTGAATGAAATAGAGATGACTGCAGGCTCTCAGAAAAGCATCCATTTGCCTTTCCTGTGCCAGGCACAGACCAGCACAGACCAGCAGAAGGTTTTTACAGTGTGATCCCTCATATCAAGGGCCAGGGACAGTGTCTGTATCTAGAAAACTCTGAGAACTATGTAAGTCCTGTACACTCTTGCCTGGCTTGTATAATTTCCTTCAGAGAAGGAGCATTCAACAGACAGGTATCTTCTCCCAGGGATTTGCTACTACCAGGCTACTGATACTAATGATTTATGGTTTTTGTTATTGGTGCCAGTAGCATCTCACTGCCTTCTCTTTATCCTCCTGTTCACAGGGAAAGATGCAAAGCAAAGAACTTAATATTCCTTCTTCAGTCCCCTTGAAAAAATATCTGCAGGAAGTGAAGGGCTAGAATCCATGTAATTGCAAAATTCAAAATCCAACAACCCCATCCCAGAATTATAAACAAAACCCATACCCTTGGAATTGCTACCCTCTTCTTATTCTAAAAGAAGAGAGCTGAGAGGCTGCATCTCCTCAAATCAGGAAAAATAGGTAAGTTCTGTAGAGGTGCATTGTTCCATTACTGCTTGGTCCAAGAGATGCCAAGAGAAGATGATGCCCCAGTTTCCACCCTTACCCTTGCCTTTTACTCTCCTCCTCTTGCACCAGCTTTGGCATTAGTTTATCTGTATGATATACTGGTTTGAAGATATAATGCTGACAGTCTTCTCTCCCTCCTCCAGCTTCTCAGGGCTTATTATACTGTATCTCATTATGGGATCAGATAACATAGGGAAGAGGAAAGGAAGAAAAGAAAAATACAAGAGAAAAGCCTTCCTTCTGGGAGCACCTTAATGTTAGAAGAAATTAACTAACTTGTAAAATCACACTCCAAGCAGTAGTATGGAAAGTAAGAGAGATACTCTGATCCAGAAGCATTTCAGGATCCTACAGTGATAAAGCTGTAACCCCACCCAGCAACGTGATTTTAACGATAAAGGAATTGTCCTGGCCAGTGTTTTCATACAGATTAGACAGATGTACAAAAGTCAATTAATAATTTTCAGTGCATTAAGAAAGGCTTTCCTGATTGAACCTACAGTTTACTCTCTCAACCTAATATGCCGTAATTTGCAAGTCCTCTCTTCATAAGAAGTGTTTATTAGATATTTCTGCAGAAGTCCTCAATGGAAAGGCATGCAAGCAATGCCTACTATACATTTAACATCAGGGCATCTGCAAGCAGCAGACTCAGACTATCCATGGTGAAAGTATCTGTCCTACCAAGAGGCTTACCTCACTTAGGAAGCTGTGTTTCTGCTGCAGATCTGGGCTTGTAAGGAAACTGACAATTTCTCCAAGAGTTTCTCCCTTAAGAAGAGTATGTAGCAAAACAAACCCTCCTTCTTTCACAGCAGCTGCCAAATTAGAGAGGATTTCAGTGGTATTCACTAAAACACTTGTTGAACAGTTGTATACCACCAGGTCAGCATTGGTCAGATTTCCAGAGGGAGGGCTAGATGGATCCCACCGGCTAGAGACAACACCAGCATCTTGTAGCTCTGTTTCAATAGCTGAAAGGTTTTCCAGGATGCAGTCAGTGGCAATGTAGTCCACCTGCAACAGGGGCTGAGCATTCAGAATACTTTTCACACGAGAAAACAGTTGTCCACTTCCTGCATTAGCCTGTGAGAAAAAGAAGGGGAAGGAAAAGCAGAAACCGAATGAAACATGAGTGATATCCAGAATTATCAGCAGAACAACAGCAGTATGTAATCAGGTTACTGGAAGGCCTAGAAACACCAGCTATGGTCCCATCCCAGGCTTCCAACTAACCTCTACTATCTTCATCCTATGACTGTTCATGTTCTCCAATGCCACATCCAGGCAAGTCCTCAACTCTGCAGAATCCAGCAATCCACTGAGAAGAGGGTCATTTTGGAAGTGCATTTTCTCTCGAATCACAACTTGCTGCAGCTCAGAATGGAGGTTTCCATTCAGTTCCAGACGGCAGATCTCAGCAAGGATATGCTGAAGGCCCTTCTGTGTGGACGAGGACCCCGTAGCAGCCACTGCATTTTCTAGTCCAGGGATGACTAATTTGACCCCATGTACTGCCACCTTAGACTGTAACTTCTGGATCAGACCTATGGAATAGAAGGGGAAATAAAGGGAAGAGTCAAGATTTTCCAAGAATTCTTTTCCTCTTTGCCTCCATTTGCTACACCAGCTGATCAGCACCACCTATTACAGCATCCTATATCATTAGCCCAGTCACACAGCTACAGTGCAGCCTGTTACATTCACATGATTATGTATTGTGCAGTAGTTGCCCCAAATAAGTAGGCTTTGTAGCAAAACAAACTAAACCCCTCAATATCCTGTGGTAAGACTGACTGAAAGAGGGCAACTAACGGAAAACTTCTCATTGATTTAGGGAGCTGTGGAGGAAAATTTTAAGTTTCTGAAGATACAAAAACACTAAAATGCCTTTTTGCTTTATAAACTGATGGGAAATAGTTAATCCTGACTGAGGATCAGGAACTGGATTACAAAAAATAAAATATTCCCACCACAGCCTAGAAAAAATACCCTCTAGGGGCAGTATTTGGATGCTGCAGGGGAAAACTAAGGAGAAAAAAAAAAGGGGCAATCTTTAAAATCTATTGCCAAATCTAAGGATGAGCATGAAGACACTTCACCAACACAGAATGAAAAAAATTATTCTCTCAAGATGAAGCAAAATTCACCACTAGAGTAATTTTTTTTTTAAAAAGTAACATTTTTCTCTTTGATGAAAAGGCACTTAAGGTGATTAGTTTAGTGGATGTCACCCCATCAAAAAGCAATGTATTTAGCTACCAGTTTCACAACAGACTGAACTGCTCCTATTCTATTCTTGTGGCAAACAATTGCTTTGATGTCTGCCTCACTAAATCATTTTCCCTGTTTGGACATGTGCCCACAATCAAATGGGAACCTTGCCTATCTTAGCAGTTCACAGGGAAAAACAAACCAAGGTTAAAAACTCACTTAAGTAAGCTCTCCTGACAGTGTCTAAAGCAACTAGGTTGGATTTCTCCTTAAAGACGATTTGTGTCTCTCTGCTTGCAGAAGGGGTTGTGCCATCTGACACCACATCTGACTGCTATAGAAGGAAAGATGTCCTTCTTCATGGCTTTTTACTCTTTCCCACATTCTAGAGATCTCAGGCAGAACTAGCTTTTAGCTTCCAGCAATCATACAGAGAATCATTGCTGAAGTCTTCTACAGAGACCAACATTTAATATCTTGGATATTCTGAAGGAGTATGAACAGCTTCTCTCGGGCTAGAAGATTCTCCTAAGTATGACAAGAAAGCAATCCCACTCTACCTTTGCATTGCTTCAGATAGGCATGAAGATGGGCACTCGAAGACAAACAGCTACTCTCAGTGTAGGGCACAAAGCAGAATTTTTCCAGGGTGGGAGGTATCTGTTCCTGTTGTCGCCGTGGTGCCACAGAAGCATGAAGACCATTGATCTGAACACCTCCTGCTTTAAGGCTATCAACACAGCGGTCCACAACAACTTCAAAAGCTGAAAGTCAGGAAATAAATGTAAGTTGGAAAACAAAAAAATATTTTGTTCAAAGTGATTTGATGAACACTGCTATATCAGGCTCTTTCACAGAGAGGTTACAGAGTTTCAGAAGCGCCTGGAGTCTAAGAGGGGCCCCCATCGAAGTTCATCCTATTACTTCAGACATTCACACGTTCACCCAGTAGTCAAAGCAACCAGCAGAAGTTCAAGCATGAGAGACATTACCTTCTATATTGTCCTGGTATTGGCACACCTGCTCACGATGCAGCACTGGATCAATACAGACCGAGCGAATCCTCGTGGGTAAGCGCAGACTGCGGCCAGCTTCAGGTAAGATCAGCATATGCAGCAGAGTGTCAAGGAAGGTCACCCAGTTCCCATTCCACAGAACTTTTCCCACACTTGCTGCAGAAGAGGAAGAGAAAGCCTCACTATTTCATCATTCATCAAATGCTAGAATGTCACTGCTTATTAAATGCCAAGTTTGGTGTATGTACCCAGCTTCCCCTGTAAACTCCACCACACAGTTCTGCATTGGAGAGAACAGCTTTCCCAATGCTCTTGGTTGTTCTCTTTTATCACACAAAGTATAATTACCTCACAAGGCACAGTCAGGTGAACTGTTAATACAAATGGAATTAAAAGATCAAATAGTCAGCATTACAATACCCAGGCTCATTGTGCTACTTTTGAAAGGAAATTCACCTTCACTGTTGCATTCTAAAACACCCTGGAAAGTTGGTCCATAATTATATCCACGCAGATGCAGCTCTTGATAAATGTCATCCTTCAAGAGCCCGGGCTTTGAGCTCCTGTCTGCTTGAGTCCGAAGGCCATCTGGCTGGTTACAGAAATTGTTCTGAGCAGTGTTTTCCAGGAGCGAAATCTTCCCTGAAGGGCACAGTAACAAGAATAATGATCATTATCATTATTTATAAACAATGGATTGTGTATATACACTTACACTTCCTTCACTTACCACTCACAGCCAGATTCCCATTTCCTGACACCTCAAAGCAGCGGGAAGCAGGCATGAGTCTTACTTCCAGCTGTACCGATCCTGCAAGAAACATTGAGGAAGACAGGACTGTGAGGTCATTTATCTCTACCATCCTCAAGCAGAACTTTTTCTTTCACTATCTCTAGACTTACTGCTCACAACACATAATAAAGATGACCATAATGCATACTACTCGACTCTATGAATCCATTCCTTTGCTCAGCCATGCTGCACTCCCTCTTTAGTCTCTCTCCTGCATTCCTCCTCACTTTTCCCATGCTTTCCTTTCCTCCCACTCCCTCCATCTTCACTACACAGTTGTGCAGTAATACCAGCACTCCTCACTCACCCTTTTTGGGAATGATAGTTGCCTGATGAATTGTGACATCTTCGAACGTAACAGCCATTTCGTCCATGGCCACACCAAGAGACCGTGCCAGTGTTCGCCAAGCCAGCACCAGGTACCCAGTAGCAGGGTACAAAACTCTGCCATCAATGCAGTGACCAATCAAGTAGTGGTCAGGAGAGTCAGGACTCACATCTGTCAAAAAACCAAGAGCAGAATAAAAATAATAAAAACACTAACAAAGAGGTTTTTCCTCCTCAATATCTACAAGAGGCTCTAGTTTCCCCAACTATCCTGCCTGGAAATATGCAGCTCCTAGAATTACTCTTAGTCTAAAGCAACAGAGGTTCCTGGTTTGTTCACGTTCTCCCATCCTACTTCAGAAACAGATACATGTTTTTGTCAATCCAAACCAAACATTTAAGCTTCAGAAGATGGCTTCCAGGATGCTGTTTTGAGTATACTTCTCTTACTTTTACAAAAGGAAACACACAGGTAAAGCAGGAAAGTGACAAACAAATAATAAACCCCAAATGAGCAACACACCAATATTGTAGACTGAAGCAGATGCAGAGCCTTTGGAACCTGCTGGAAAGTCTTCAGCTTTCGGAACATCCCAGTCCTGACTGTGGTCCCATTTGATGCATGGAGAAATAAGGGGTGTTCCCACAGGGACAGGGTATTCCACAGATGGGAACAAATTATTTCCAAGAACATTTATCCTAAAAAGACAAAAAGAATCAAGACATGGGGGAGGGGATGGGAAGAAAGAGTAAGGAAAAAATTGGTTATAATACTTAGGTCAGGCAGTAATTGGTTTCAGACTCCATGTCTGAGATGTACCATGAACACTTACTGCACCCAAATTTGTAATTAACAGTCTATAAGATGCAAAATTTATTTCCAGAAGCTAGTGCCAGATTCCTAGGCCTTTAAAATAGGACTTCTCTTTAGAAGGCACCTTCCCTGCCCAAGCAGTCTCTAACCCACAGGAACACTTCACAAGTGAGCATGCTAAGTATGTATAAAGCACAAATGCACATCCCATTTATTTCAAGGTTTCTTGAAGGAGTGTTTGATTCCATGTGAAGACATGCATATTAGAGAAGAGACCTGAATTCACTTCTGTTATCCCACTCACCCTCCTCCCCTAGTCTCCTTACCCAGTTAAATGAATCTTGCCAATCTGTGTTAGAAAGAACTCCAAATTATTTTTGTGATCTTTCTTCATCAAAGGCAGAATGGTGCAAGTTGGTTTCAAAGTTCTCTTCAAGATAGCCTGGTCAAGCAGAATCCATAAATCACTGGTGGAAGGCATTACTTACTACTTTGTCTCTGAATTTTTGTCTATAGGTTCCAAACCACTTACATATCTGTGCCAAGAGTTCTGTGCTAGCTGCTGGCACAAACACCACTTTAACAGGGAAGAGTACCCTTCCAGCAACCCAAGCTGTTGCACATCTAATAAAGCAGAACCTACAGAATATTAATGTAATTCTGCCAAAACACAAATATCCCTCTCCCAAGCAGACTGTGAGGTGAAACCAAAACCTGCATTGAAGAACCGCTAAGTCACCTTCTCATGCCTCCCACTTGCACACACTCCCTTGCCAGGAGCAGCACCTTATAGTCTGAGGTATCCTAGAGCATTTTTCAAGCCAAAGCTATTAGACCAGGAAACTCAGCCTTGAACACCTGACCCAATTTTTATCTTCTCTTTAATTTGATCCCGTGGTCTTTACATGAGAAAATCAGGATACTTTCAAACCCAGACAATGAAGTCTTAGTCACTTGCATTAGAGTCCAAAATTGTTCAATGATTTCAACCTGAGGCATACAGTCTCTACTGAAAAAATATATGCCCAATTTAAAAATCTGCACTCTTGATTCTCCCTTCAAGTCACTTCCAAAGCATAAGACTAACATGACATAGTAAAAATACACTGGATTGAAACTAAGAAGCACTGTGTAACTATTAATCTTGATCATGAGTAACTATTATTCTTCCTAAGACTTCTCCTCTTGCGTGCCGCTGACCAAATAAAAAAGACTAGTCCTTGAGACTTAAGGGACAGAGACAAGACCACACCACTGATCCGGAGGAGCAAGTATTTCCCAATGCACCTCATGTTCTGCATTCTCTACTACAGAGCTAATTCCACAAGAATCAATTTTTATAGGGAGGGGAGAAAAGAATAATGATCTGATCTCATTAGAGAAAGGAGTTTAAGAAGAAAGTAAGCTCCTGTGGTTTCAGTCTACTTGGTCTAGGAGAAGAGGGGAAAACACCACTGTTATCCACCACCTTTTAAGACAGGTGGTCTTAAACCAGCCCAAATTCAGAGTACAGATGGTAAAAGATTTTTTTGATAGAGAAGGTCTGTTAAGTCTTTGCATGTCTCACCCCACCGTAATTTTTGCACATACTCTCCATTAGATCCAAACAATGAAATGCCTTCCTTACTCATTATGCAGTTCAGAAAGCTGGCTATCAGTTATCTGAAGTGCATAGGAACAAACAGCAGCAGTAATGTGAATGTCTGGGTGAGGAAGTGGTAGTGCGTTAGGGATTTTTTATTTTTAATATTAACATACACCACCCCCTAAAAAACCACAAAGAAACAAACAAAAACCCAAACATTAAAACTGGGAAAAGCTCAGAAGTACTGAGGGAAGCAAATACTCTCAGAACTCGGGGAAAAAAAAAAAAAAAAGCTGCAGTCTTCCCTAGTCATCAGACCCTCAAACTCCTTGTAACAGCACAATGCTATCAATATAGTGTCATACTGTAACAATCAAATGTGATACCTGTAAAAGAGCATGTGGAGCAATCTCTACAACAACGGCATTCTCTGGAACATGCTTCAGACCTTCGTGGAACAGCACTGGATTCACAAGGTTGTTCACATGGTACTCTGCAGAGGAATTCCTAGCCAGATCACCTTGCCACTGAGATTCAGGGATAGATGTACTGATCCATCGTGCTGAGCGAGGTTTAGGGTGTGGAATGACCTACAGATAGTCAAGAAAGAAGGACAGGAGAAACAGTTACAAGTCCTAGAGAACAACAGAATTAGCAAAAGCAAGCAGTTCCTCCTTTTCACAGGTCATTTTGCAGGTTGATTGCACAGGACATCCTCCTGCTCCAGGCCAAGTGATTTCAAACATTAGATCTCACAGAAGTCTACATGGTCTTCAAGAGATTTTCTCTACCTTCTGAAAAAAGGAGTCCCCTTAAGCTCAACATAACCTATAGGCAACCTAGGTGTCAGAGCAGAAGCCATGCAAGCCACGGTTTGGCACTATTACCTTCTTCAGAGCGTTGAACAGTGCTGGTGCAATAGATGCCATGTAATGGGAGTGAAATGCGACGCCAGCACTGCGCACCTCCTTTGCGAACACACCCTCCTTCTTCAGTTTGGCTACAAACTCACTCACAGAGTCCTAACAAGAGAAACATAAGTGAACTAAGAGAGTAGCTCACAAAATACTAGGTATCTGTACAAGCCACTGTAGTCCCTCCATACCCTTCATCAGTTACCATTTAAGGGGAGCCACAGCGGCGATGAGGTTATTGCCCTTCTCAGTCTTATAATTTATCATCATCCTCTATGCCCATGGATAGAAGAGATTTTATTACTAGCTTCCTGAGGCACTAATATCACTTCCTCTCACAGACTATTTGAGTGTGTAAGTTTATACAACGCATTATGTCCACTCCACCACTTCAATCCAGCTCCCCTTTCCAAGCAGCTGAACTCGAAGTAAGCTTCATGCTTTCTTCAAACCTGAACTTCACAGGTCCTACTCACAATCCCAGTACATACTGTATCAGTTCCATGCTCACCAGAGGCCCCGAAACAGTGACAGTGTCCTCAGAGTTGTGACAGGCTGGTACCACATTTGGAGGACAGCGTTGTTTGCACTCCTCCCATGTCAGACCTGCAGAAGGAAGACCACAGTACAACAAAAGTGTTTCTAGTTATGAGCCTCATAAGAGGAGGAAATCTTAAGCGCACAGGCACTCTGCTCAATTCAGCACTTTGCAAAATTGGGAAATACTTGCAAGAGACTGACAGGTACCTCCCTCTCCCCTCCAAAGCAATTCTGCAAAAGCTAAGAATATTTATCCTAGAGCTTTACCATGACATTTATCACAGTTAAGATGAACACAAGGCCAAATCTTTGCACCATCCCATTAATGAATAAGGTGGGGGTAACCCCCACACTTTCAAAGAAGCTACAGAAGTGGTTGTTTAGTCTCATGTTGCCATTAGTTTCTAGGAGCCAAGCCCATGTGTTCTCTCCCCTGCTCTAGCTTGGACTGATGAGAGACACAAAATAGCCATGCAAATCAGAAACTCTAGTGGCATGCCAGGTTAAATATGAAGCATCTGGTCATACACTACACAGATACAAGTCACAGGAAGAACTTGAACTCAACATCAGATTATTAAAAATATACTATATGCAGATTTCCAAGTTCTATGAAAAGAGTGCAATTTATTTAATCTCAAGGGGGGAAAAAAGCTAAGTTAGGTAGGTAGTCCTCTGTAGCATTACCTAAATTTAGAAATCTGTGATTATAACAAGTGTTCTAATCCAACAGACTGCATTATACCTGCATTAAAACCTGAAACACTTTCTCCAAAGTGTTTCAGGTTTTAACTGACCACTGTGTCCAACAAGAAACAGAACAACAACAGTGCTACCAATAATAATTTTACTTTTAAGCATGTAAGTCACTATAAAGTCGTACTACAAAGCAAAACTGCTGGGTCCAATATTTTACATGACAGTGGGCAAAACTATATGACTTACTCAAACACAAAGTAAAGCTTGTTCAGAAGAAAGCTTATTTCCAAGTGGTATTAGGCTATTAGTAGTTAATTCCACTAGCCAGCTGCCACCACATCTCATTACTCCTGCAGACAGCCAGAACTCTCCTTTTGAAAAAAACTACAAAAAAAAAAAAACCAACATACATACACACATCTGTGTGTGTATGATACATATCTATCAAGAGCCAAAAAACTCAGTGCTTTACATTTTTACCTTGTTTCAAGGTATTATTTATGAAGCCTGTCATTGGCCACTTGACAATAAATCTCTCCATTTCCACTTAAATTTTGGATGGTTACCAAAATCCTGATGTATTCCAGGACAGTGATCACTACCATTTTATCCACTTAAACACCTAAGAACCTGTTCTACATCAGAAGAAAACAAAGAAGAGGCAACAGTGGCTAAGATTTTACAGACATGATAGAGACCAGTTTTATCCCAATGACATACAACAGAGATCAGGTGCACATTCCTGTATCACTCTTTTGGTAAGGGTGTACCTACCAACAGCAGCCATTCCTCCAGGTGGCAGTTTGGCCTCTTTAACGCATCGTCCCCGCCAGTAAGCGGCAAGAATGGCTTCTTCATGACTTAAGGAGTTGTCTGCATAGCCACAAGCTAGTTCTCCCACTGAGTGGCCCAAAATCCCATCAGGATGCAGACCTGCAGCCTTCAGCATATCAATCTGAGCAATCTGCAAGCAGAAGTAAAATTACTGATTCCGTGCCAGAGCAAGCAGGTGTCAGGCATTAAAGGTACACAGCAGTAGCATGTACATAATAAATTTTTTGGTACAGACTTGCTTGGCCTCACTGCTTTTTTTTCCCCCACAACTACAGCTCCATCCTCCTTTCAAGGCAATCCAAAGAATCATCATGCAACTCCAGTATTGTCTGGGCCTCTTCACAATGTAATTTTCCACTGAGAAAATATTTCCAACAACAAGAGGCTGCCAAGAATGTATCTGTACAAAGTAAGAGTCTAAGACCAGCTTTCCAGATCACTTTAAAAGCTTGGCCTCTAGTTTATTAAGAAACCATCAATACCACATTGACACTCAGAATCATGAAGATGTTCATCCAGCTTGACTTAGTTCATTTGCAGAACAAATTTTAGAAGACATTAAATGGAACCTTGCTCCTTGGCACAAACATTTGCCTAAAACTTAAAGACATTCCTAAAGTTCTTAATGGAAGAAACTGTGCCACATATACACATGGATACACATGCAAATCAGTTCAGACTAATATTAGTCCAAACACCTTTTAAGAAAAAAGCAGTGAAGCCAAGACTATCTGTACCATAAAGTTTGTTATGTGCTTGGAAGTGGCAAAGCCCGAAACTGTCAAGGGCACAATGCACTCCCTCCTCTCAGAGAGATATTTCCAACAGCTGACACTCGCTGATTACACAAAACGAGCTTCCATTAATTGGTATAAAGTGTTACCAGCCAAACAGACACATTAGCAGAAGATGCTTATGTAGGTTGAGTCCACTACCCGCCTCCCTTAGCCCATTGAGTCTTGCCTGAATAGCAGCTAGTCCAACAAATGCATGAACAGTGTCATCAAAAGTGTTCTCATTTGCTTGCAGCAGCAGGTCTGAGACCTTAAGGCCTGTGCTCTTCAAAGCCTGATCTGAACGCAATATAGACTGGCGAAACAGATCCAGCTTCATAAGGCTCAGGCCCATGCCTCTCCACTGTGTTCCCATGCCTGCAGGATATGGCAAGGAGAAAGTGAGCTTTTTTTAATACTCTGAAACAGGAGCAGACACAACACTTTCCTCTGGCAGTTAAAGAATTCTAACTAAGAGCAAAGCATTTTACATTTCTTACATTCTTTAAACTGGGCACTGCTTGGGCACAGCTTATTTGCTGGGCTTTGCTATAATCAGAAGACAGTTAAGTTGGAAGGTTTTGATAAAATACAGAAAACACAAGACTCCTAAACATGTCACAGAGTTACAAAATATTTCCTCATGCTACACTGTAAAATAACATTAGAGCACAGAATACAATTGCTCAAGCCCCAGATCTTAGGAGGAATAAAAAAGCCCGGACTCAATGCTGCACACCTACCTGAGCATATGTACCAGAGTGGTCTACCAGATGCTTGAACTTGCTGAACCTCTTTTATGTCACTTTCAGTGCCAACCAGTGTGTAGCCCCTGTAGGGCATGGAGGACACAGGAACTGCAGAGATATCGCTAAGCAGGCTTAGAAATGGGCTGCATTCTCCATGTTTTCTGCTCTCTTGAATCAGTGTTTCCACAGCTTCCTGGGTTCTGCCAGAAATCTGAACCAGCCTTGGCACGTTACTAGTCTCCAGAGGTTGGCATTTGCTCTTATTTGGCCTCAGAATGACGTGAGCATTAGCACCCCCAAAACCAAAAGAGTTGATACCGATAAGGCCGCCTTTCACTGGTGTTGGTTTACAAACTACCTCCAGGGAGCCATCTTGTAAGGCAGGAATATCTGGATTTGGGGTATTGAAATGAAGATTTGGAGTCCACAGCCCATGTTCCAGAGAGAGAATGACCTGAAAGAAAAAACAGAGTGCTCTGTGCTCCACATCGTCTCATGACAAACCTTCTTTTGTTGTCTTTATTTTACTACAAATGACCACGTAGCATATTCTGAAGCAGTTCTATAGAGAACTGTTTGGATGAAGGGACATTTCAGAGAACAGCATTATTGATGTTACTGAGGTAGCAACTGCATTGCCTAGGCAAATTTTCAGACCATGCAGGAAGTCACCAGGGAAGTTGAGCGTAGTAGCACAGAGTTTAGCTTCCAGTCTCTTTCTAACTGGCAAGCCATGCAGTCTTGCTGGAAAAGCAGCCGAGGTACTAAGACTATCACATCATCTTTTTTCAGATCCCATTCCTTTACCACATCCCACTTCATCCTTCCCCAGTCACACACAGTCACAAATCCTCTTCCTTATTGCAACAAAATGCTCCTATTTCTTGCTTTGCTGCAAAAGAATCAAGCTGACGTGCTGGTAAAGAAGTCTGCTTGCTGCTTTACACCCATTTTTTGTCTTCTTGATTCAAAAAAGTGGAAACAGCAGACTGGGCAGAGCTGGCAGAGCCAAAGGAAAGTACTGAAACAGTGTGAGGAACAAAATATCTGTGCCAAAAAAAGCAAATAGTATCAGTATCAGTAGCTACTCTCTACATACAGCTCCAAGCCCACATTCATCTGCAGAACAAGCCCAGCAAATTGCAGGCAACAAGGTCAGCTGCAAACAGCGTGCTCTGTATGTTCAGCAGCTCCTTCATCACCCCAGAATGGTCAGAGAGACATACTGTCTTGGGAACTGCTCTTTCAAGTTGACTATCAGACATGGCAGCTTACCTGGGAGAACAACCAGCATAAACATACAACTTCAACTCACAGTCAACATGTTTAAAGCTGTAAGGATTTTCATGCACACTGTCCTACACCTACAAGACTATGCCCTTCGAACGGGCTGCTGCTTTGCACTGATATATCCTGTACTTCAGGTTTGCAATGGTTTCTACCTAGGTTTGATAGCACAGTACAGTGAACATACCACCAGTGCCACCAAAAAGCTTTGTCTTTGCTGCAAAGCAAGTGATTAGACAGACTGAGTAATTCAAAGATGCAGGTGAGTTTTCCCTTCCTTACCGGAATTTGACTGAAGAGGCCTCGGCAAGCCTTAGTTTCATTCCTACCTATCCATATAATTCATGGATTCGCTTCAAGTCTGAAATCTGATACTTTCAAGATCAAATTTCCTGATACCTCACATAGCAGCATTTTCTGGAATTCCAGAAGAAAACACTTACACAAACTGAAGACATATTGAGACAGTTACTGTCAAATAAACACTGGTTTTGGTGTAGAGGTGGGGGGCAACAGTACCTCAAAGTTATGATCCTGTCCTGACAGATCACAGAACCACACTAAACAAACTGTTACACACAACCCAGTATGGATTGAGAAGCTTATTTTATGACTAGGCTATCATTCTTTCTATGAAGAATGTGTCAGTCAGAGATAAAGGCACTAAAAAACTCTAAACTTTTCTCTACAGAGAGATGGACACTGCTATTGCCATGCAGGTGAGGCTACTACACAGTGAGTTGTATTTGGGTTACAAGCAACCACTCTGAAGAGTCTAAAATTCTAGCAGTGGCAGTATATGTGACTTGGGTTTGCAGGGTTCTATGGTAATAGGCTCACAAGCAAGTGTGAACATTAGCTAGCTCTCTGCTAAGCCATTTAGCAGCCAGAGCCAATAGATGACTGTCTTGCCTACAGCAGTAGTTAGCAAGCTGGGTGCTAAGACAGACAGTTATTCATGCTGGTAGCCTCATCCCAGAGAACTCACCTGGCTTCCTGCCATCCTAAGAGAGAGGAGGAAGAGATGATACATCCCTGGCAGAAAGCCAGAAGATCAGCTGCTCTTTTGGCACTGAAAGCCCACACTGCCTCCCATCTTTGGTCACTGTCATCTACTCCAAACATCTAAATCCCTCTACGTGTATGTGCCTCAAACCCAAATGACTTGCAGCAGAGCTCCGTTGAAAGGTCCAGTGTAAGGACTGACAAAGTAAACAACAAGGATTAACAACACGATCCCAAAGCCTTCATTCTGAGCAGAGCTACACTCCTACAGAATTCAGTAGGAAGCAGGAATTGAAGTGTGTGTGAACACAGCAGAGGACCACCTGAGCATTCGGTGGTTTGCAGGACAGCCACCTGAGCTTTTAAAAGCAGTCACATGTGAGGCAAGCAGTTAATGAGAAACACCTGAGTTCTTATAATTATCAGTGAACATTTTACCCTGAATCTAATGCAGATTGTCCCTAAACCAACCAAACAAACCCCCTCACACTGGTGTTACCCACCATCCCAAATTTTCCTTCTCAAGTCTCCTGTTACCTTGGCTAATGCAGCAAGGCCTGAGGCAGGCTCTGGATGACCCATATTTGACTTGGTTGATCCGATCAACAGTGGCTCCCGCTCACAGCTACAGAAGATATTTGTGATGCTGTTTACTTCCTGTGGATCTCCAACCTAGTATGAAGAGAATCAGAATGGCTATTAGCTAACACTTCCAAAACACACCCCAAAAGAGAAATCTGAAAGATTATGGTGTTTGGGCAAAGTCCAAAAGTTGTGAAGCAGAATATACTCTACTAATTGGTAGAAAGCAAAAGGATTTTACTTCGGGAAAACAAAGAATAATTTAATGGAAAGTGTGGCAAGAAATGCAAGGGAAGAAAACACTCAGTCCCTAAGGGACCATGCTGACCTTGGTGCCTGTCCCATGAGCTTCAATATACTCCACTTCTTCAGGTTTGACACCACTTTCCCTGTACAAAGATTTGATCAACGTCTTCTGCATGTCTCCAGATGGGAATGTCACACCTAGGATCAAAATTGCCATCAATTCCACTCTCCTATCAGGTGCTTCCTGTTCTGATTTCAGCATCCTTTCATTTACTTTGGGCTGCCAGGTCTCTCCCCAAAAAAACAAACTAAACTAAAGACCTTTTCACCATGTTCTTAGCACCAAACTCTCAGGCTCTTTTTAAGAAGAGCAGAGAAACCAGAGATTAACCTAAAGCAATGAGTTAGACTAGGGTGGAAAGATACTGGTTAACAGAATACTAGATGTCTAGGTTAAGTAAAACATGTGAAGCTTTGTGTCACCACAACTGGAGAGCAGGAGAAGCTGGACAACAGTAGGGTAAGAGCTTTACAGTCATAATACTATACCTACATTTCTACCATCACTGCAGAAGTTACTGCAGAGATGTCCTGAGGAATGCTACACTAGCAAGAGAACATTGCTGTTAGTTCAGTAAAAACCACCACTTTTCTCCTTTAAGTTCTTTACAAAACAGGGTCCTGAACTTTGCATTATCAAAACCAGAAAACGGAAAAAAAACCCAAAACCCCAAACACAAAAAAACATTCTAAAACATCTAAAGAACCATACAACAGATCATGTTTTATGGCAAAGACTCTAGGCTGAACAGTTTCTGTAGGTGTCTCACTTTTCAGCAGCTCAAGACCTACCTTGCTCCTTAAAGCCATCAGTGTTAACTCCAGCATTTACAATTGTGGCATAGATCCTCTTAGCCATAGATTTCTTGGTCAAAAGAACAACAACAGCAGCTTCAGAGCGACAATAACCATTTCCTGAGAACAGAGACAGAACAAGTCACAACTTTTGCTCTGCTTTGTAAAATGTTGCCAAACACCATGCAGGAAGATTACTGCTTATCATAGACTGTTTTGAGAATTTGACATATCTATTTCTTTTAAAGAAAAATGTCATGACCTAGAAAGACACAATGCTCATCACAAATTTCACAACAGAAATTTTCCATCAAGAGACAGCTAATTTTTCTCTCCAGAGGCAGAGGGATGAACCATATGGTATCAGTTTCTTCCTCACAGTTTTCCAGATTCAATGGAGGATGCAACATAGATCAGGGTATGGCCCAAACAGTGCACATTGGAACAATGACAAGGTTAGCTCTTTGCTGTATTGAAAGAGCAGCTGGTCACAGACTGTACAGTAAGTTATTCTCATACAACATAAGCTTTTGTATTTATGCCTTACCTGAAACATCAAAAGCCTTGCAGGCACCATCAGGACTAAGCAGACCCAGTTTCATGAACTGCACAGATGTGTTGGGTTTCAGCAAGAGGTTGACCCCACCTACTAGGGCTGTGCTGCACTGCCCATGACGAATTGCCTTGTAAGCATTTTCCAGAGCAACGAGACTAGAGGAGCAGGCTGTGTCAACAGTTAGGCTTGGTCCTTAAGAAACATAAGGAAAAACAACCTTAATTTCCTAGATTCTTCTCCAAAGACTACAGGATGGGATTACAAGAAACATATTAAAAACAATGTTAAATAAGAGTTGCTTCGGAACATACCACATAAGCCTGATGCAATGGGAGGCTAGAATCACCATCTCTGCCTACTCAGAAGGTAAGGCATGAGAAAAATGGGAAAAAATTGTGAACATATTTGCTTTAAAGGCATTTTTAAAAATTCTGTCTCTTCATCAAAAAGAGAACACAGCTTTACAGGAAGTCTCGTCTAATTACTTATTCTCGTCAATAAAAATCCCTCGTCCCTCCGATGCTGCCTTTGCCATTATCTCTGTTCTCTGCTGCAATCCACATCAACTACCGTTTCTCCATTCCCTCCAATACCATACATGGATTGAATCATACCCATGCTGGCAATCGCATCATTTCTGTGGCTCACCTACTTCTTCCACTTTACTCAAAAAAAAAAAAAAGCCAACTGCTACAGTCAGTAGCAGTTTATCTCTGGTCTAGCTGACTTCCATGTATCTCGGTACCAAATAGCAGTCTAGAGGCCATAAAGGCTTCCTGACATCACCAAATTTCAAATGAACACCAGCTATGCCCAGCAGCAGCAGAGTTATAAACCCTTACAGGGAGTCCTATCATATAGTCACTACATATTTTTTACTTCTCATATGCCTCCTAAGAAGAGTTACAGGCTATTTTCTCTTTCCAAAAGGGGTCTGTGCCATAATATCCATCCAGTCCTCTACAGCAACTGTGGTACAATCATGTTGAAATTGCAACTGCTGATCAGCATCAACAGGTTTGGGGGACACTTACCTTTAAAGTCAAAGAAGTAGGAAATCCTGTTGGCAAGCATAGCACGCTGACAGCCAGTCATACTGTATCCCAAAAGCTCTTCTGGATCTTGGCTAAGCGCTTCACCAGCTTCTGACCCACTGGCACCAACCCATACACCTGTGTCTGTGCCACGGAGGGTGCCTGGATTAATACCTATGGGGATTGGAAAGTAGATTACAGTAAACAAAATGAAGGGAAAACTGGGGAGATATCAGGTACACTGGCACCAGTTCACCAAAAACTATTGCCCCTTTCTGGCAGGCCTGCAGCATTGTTCCCTTACCTTTACTAACCTTTCAACAGTTTCAACTGCAGACCCTTACCTGCCTTACTTCAGGGTCCATCAGAAGTTTGGTATTGGCTTTCAGCCAGAACATACTTTGCCTTGACAAAGCTTTTCAGCCTAGCTGGGCATTGCTAGAGTCTTGTGTAAAAAAGTGCATGGACTACGAAAAGTACAAATGCTGACAGGAGAAGCTAACAGTTGATTTCCAGTAGAGAGAAAAGCAGCAGACTGAATAGGAGAAAAATCACGGCACATGAAATGTCATGTGAGCACATCAATATCTATCTCCAGCTGAGATCTGGAGTACAAGACAGAAATGAGAATTCCTAAGTATAAAAACAGCCAACAAACAACCAGAACAAGAAACGACTTTGCTCTAAAAAAACCACATAGCAAGGTCAACTGTCAGAAATTGCTGCTGTGTCTTCTCTGTGCTTAAGGCGTCCTGGAGACAAATATTCAATCTCCAGATGGAGGCTTAGAAGCAGAGAAGCAAAAGTTCATTTCAATAAGTCACAGAATGTTAAGTGCTGGAAGGAACCTTAAAAGATCATCTAGTCCCAAACCCCACTGCCACAGGCAGGGACATTTTACACTATACCAGACTGCTCAAGACCCTACTCAACCTGGCCTTGAACACTGCCGGGGTTGGGGCATCCACAGCTTCCCTGGACAACCTGTTCCAAAACCTCACCACCCTAACAGTAAAGAATTTTTTCCTCATATCTAACCTAAATGTGCCCTCTTTCAATTGCTAACTAGTCAGTACTAGTGAGGTGGTTCCAACTTTTTCCCCATCTGCTTATGTTCTGACATGAAACTGTTTAACATGAAGAATAAACTTCTTGGCTCGGTGGACAAGTAACTCAAAATCTCAAAACACTGGCAGTGACAGAAGAGAGAGGCTCCTATTTCTGAAAACACACTTGCTAGGAAAACCTTCTTTAGAAACAGATCAAATGCTACAGGTTTTCTAAGAATCTGGGCAATAGACAGGAATACATCAGACCATCTGTCATTCTTTTAGACCATGCATGAGAATTCTAATAAAGTCATCCTTCTTTTCCTTTTACAAAGGAATTATTAAGGAATGTTAGGGTAGAGCAAAACATAGAAAAGCTCTAGAACCATTGACTGTTGAAGTGATTCTGTCATACTGGTTTGTGGTTGTACCATATGATGCAGGTACAGATTTGTTAGCAGTCAGCACTGATTTCTTTCTTTGCACTCCAGAGACAACAGCTTTTCTCTAACCCTTATACTGGGATCTGGTAACCCCATAGCACATCTTGGATCTCCTCTCTAATGTGATGGCTTTCCCTTGTTAAAGTTCTCATCACACAAGTGCATGTCTACACTTGTTACAGAGACAATACAGCTTAATTCTCCCTCTTCAGTCATTCATCCACTTACCTCCATCCAAAATAGCTTCACAAGAAACTTCCAACAGCAAGCGAAGCTGAGGATCCATTGTGTTAGCTTGTTTGGGGTGAACCCCAAAAAAAGATGCATCAAATTTGCTTAGGTCCTTGAGTTTTCCATTTCTCTTGGGCAGTCCATAAATTCCTGTGAAGAAAAATTTGACACTGAATCCCAAAATACATAAATGGTGAAGCAGCTACAAGCTGAAACACAGTACAGAGTGACCAGAATGACCACAGTTGATTTTCAATTACACATGAAACCTCACTCCCCTGGGCAGTACTCAGAGGGCTGCATGAGTATCTACTGACTTACCTCATCTGGGAATGAGAATGCTGCATGAGCAAAAACAATTGTAATTTTTAGAACTCTCCTGTATATAGAAGAAAAAGACATCTATCTAGTTTAACCATTTTTACTTTGGCAAGTTGTACCAAGCACATATAGTCTAAATGGTGGTTCCAGTCAGTAACCAATTAGAAGAAAAAGAAAAGCTGCTTTTGACTTCTGCAAATCGCTTCATAAAAGTATTCTGTTGCTGAATTTCTTGATGATTTATCAGAAGTTAAATCAGGTCTGGAAGTATTTCGATCTCACAAATTCTCTTTTCATAGGATAATTCCTCTAAAACACTCAGAACTCAGGGCTCCAAAAGGAGGGACAATAAGCACTCACCTGGTTTCCACCTCCGATCATCCTCTGTGACCATATCAACTCCATTAAGCAGGTTCTCCCAAAACTCTTGCAAGTTCTCAGATTCTGGCAGCCTTCCTGCAATGCCTGCAATCACCACGTCCTCCATCTCTTAACTTCTCACTGTTCCTGAGATCCACAAAGCAATAAGCCTAGTAAGATTTCACACAGAGGAAAGTATATGTGTCTTGTCTTCCTGACATGTTGTGACAAACAAGCATATTTGCAGGAACACCCACACAGGAACAGCCCATGCAGTATCTACTAGTAAAAAAAAAAAAAAAAAAAAAAATCCCAACTAATCAAATGGACCATAAGACCCATGGGGTTGATAAGGATGAAAAAAAACGATCCTGAAGGAGCATCAGGCTCTGAGAACCACCAGTTTCTACATGACAACCAGAAAATGAGTAAGTCTACCTCTACTAAATGCAGAGCCTCTGTGAAGTCAGCAAAGAAAGATTAACATGCTGGAGCACAGGTGGGTGGAGAAATTATGAAATACACATAGTAAAATACATAATTACAAGGCAAACCTAACAGGTAGCAAAACAAGTTCTACAATCATTTCAAAGTTAGATGCTAACTTAAGAATCAATAATCAAAAGATTTGTTGGATGTGAAAAAAAAGAAACCCCAAACAAAACTACAAGACTGCACAAAAGCACCCCCACAAGTAACACAACCCTAACCCCTCTCCATTAACTCTGAGCAAACAAAAACCTGACTAAAAACCCAAACCAAACCTACCAACCAACAAAAAACTAAATAAACCCCCCATACACACACAGAGGAGAAAACAGACACAAAGCACAAAGATTACAGTACAATTCAGCATAATTTTAAATGTTAAAACCGAAGAATTAAGCGTTACATCTAAAGTGTTTCCTAACTGGTCCCTGCAGTGCCACGTGTAAAGAACTGAGAATGTGGTACCGACTGTATGATAGAGGGGGGTGCTTTAAGATATGCTTTGGCAGAACAGATCTGGAATATAGACAGGATGAAGACCATCAGCTGTTGTCCCAAGAAATTTGCATTCAAGACTCCAATCTCAAATAGCACAGGAGAGCATCATGCTGCATAACAGCATGGCAGGGCACCTGTACCAGACCACGGCACCAAATGATAGCTCGTATACTACACTCCTTAATATGTTTTTTACTGTAGTAGAAGATAAACAACTAAGTAGAGAGGAAGCAAGTTAACTTGATGTTTCAGTTAAATTCAAATTATAATTTTAGATCCTAAGTAGACAAGTTAAGAGAGTAGGGGAAATACCCATACATACGGTGGGAGTTTTTATAAATATGAAAAAATACAAAAGTTGCAGCTGCAGGAACCAAAGAGAAAGTAAGCATTCACAGTAGTTCTTCAAATAATCTTTCTGGTATGCAGGTGCAAAATATTCTTTAATGTGTGGGATTTCAAACAAGCAAAAAACACAAAGGAAACTAGGCATTCAAACAACTACAAGTGTGCCTTAATAACTTTGAAGGAAAAGGTTTGTCACAAAACACCTGAAGTTTGACTTCCATCAGGTATTATGCTACATAGTGGCATGCAGACCCATTGCTTAAGTGCTGCTGGTGCTTGATCATCTTCTCCAAAATACAGCACTAATGGGTACTCTCTGATGAGTGCTTAGTGGCTGCTTTTCCAGCTTAAGATGTTTCACTTCGGCATTGTTTTGCAGCCTCTTTTGGGACTTCCTGATGCTTTTGAGCAAGAAACAGGCTCCTCTTCTATCCACGGACTACATTACTCAGGCAAAATGACACTTTCCCATAGCTGCATGAGGTTGCTGGGCTGTGCAGAAGGAAAGCAGAGCCCTCTGCACAGCTGAGGTGTAGTTCTGCCAGAATGTAACACCACAGAGGCTGCCCGATTTCTTTCACCCTTCTTTCCTTCAGCAGTAATCTTGATTCAGATCTGTGGAGTAACTGTGGAATTATGCAATACCTAACACTGAAGCAGAAGAGATGATTACTTCACCCAGTCCATTCCTTCTGGGAGCAGAAACAGAAGTGCTCCCACAAGGACATCTTGGATTTCTAGGTCTTGTGTCAAACACCCAAACAACAGAAGGTCTGTTCCACTCTTGTTCATTTAAAAAAAGAAACACTAAGGGCCAAATTGAGCAAGGCCCTTACTGAGAAACTAATCCCCAAAACTTAAGTAGGCCCAGTCCACTCAGAGCTGAAAAGCTTTTCCACTCACACAAAACTAGTAAGTCAGTTTTATTACTGGCTTCACCACTGTACCTGTAAAAACCAACCAAGGGCCACAAGTCTACTACACTTTCAGCATTTCTGTGCTGGGGCAGGGAAAGAGAGATCTTGAGCACAAAGTTTACTATTTAGGCTTAAGGCATGAGATACAAAAAATATAAATTAAGTATGACTCAATTTTATACCTCAGCTCTTTGGGTGATGATCTCTAGGGAGAGAAATAAAATTTCTGTTTCAGGATACTGAAATATGACTTATTTGATTGTTCCTTCTCATCCCACATCTCTTTACCTGGAGTATCAGAAAAACTCTATCCAAGTAAAACCAATTGACGAAACATTGCTTTCAGACAGTGAAGTAATGAAATTCATCAAGAAAACAATTTTTGCCAACTTGTTATGAATGTAGTTGAGCAAGACTATGCCAAAGGTGGAGAAAAAGATGCTGCAGTAATCAAAATTAGAAGAATAAGAGCCAAGAGGATAATTTTAACTCGGGTAAGAAGAGCCACAAATTAAAATATTTTAATACACAAAGAACCAGAAAGATTTAGACTTGCCACAAAGAGCTCCAAGTGCATACATCTAAGATAAAATACAAATTATGGATTAAGCAGCAGACAGCAGAGAGGATCTGCTGTTGGAAAACAAGAGTGGTCCAAAGAAAAGTCATGAATATTAAGCCATCCCCAATTAAACAGTGATTACAGTAGTTGTTACAGCTACCAACAATGTTTTCAGTCTTCCTTGACAGATAGGAAGCAGGTAAACCATTTTAACATTGATTAACTTTGCCCCCAGATGGGGTACTGCATTATTATTTTACTTTAATAAAGTATATTTAATAAAGTATAATAAAGTATATTTAATAAAGTATACTTTAATAAAGAGACTTATTTTCCATAGAGCATTTTTTGACTATACACAGTAACCCAGTACATTGATAGACTTTCAAGTACAGGGCATAGCCTATATCAAGAAAGAACATTTATTTCTAGAGATGTTTTAAAGAAGATTAGACTATAGAAAACATACAGACTGCTCCTACTACCTCTGATGAATGAAGTGTTCAAAAGCAACAGGTCCAAAGAGGAGACAAAGAAGATACAGAGGGACAAACAGGGGCCTTCTGTTTCTTAAGGCTGTATTTTCTGAATCCAACCAGACATCTAACATTCTTCTTCCTCAGTTTATCCTATGCTTTTGCTTAAATTGAGTTGTGTGAATTTTCCTCAGACAGCTAGTGGTTTTGAGTGGAGAGAAGCAAACACACCACAGTCAACCTTTCCTCCCTCTGCGGAAGTATCAGTGCAGTAGACACCTCAGTTAAGCCTAAACTACCATCTTTGCTGGATTTGCACAATATTTTTTAGCAATTCTATTGTGTTGCTGACTCATTCAATTTGCGACTAGTAATAACTAACAATTCCTTCTGGTATCAAAGCTACTCTTAAATTGAAATACTGTTTCCCATTGCATTTGAAACATTTTTTTCCAGTCCCTCACTAACTGGGCACCAAAAATTAATTTTAAAAGTATTAATCATCATTTTCTACCATCCCTGGCAGCTGTACAACTTTTTTACAATACTTTTATCTACTGTTTCCCTACAGAAATAACCCTCTGACCATTAAGCGTATAAGCTTATAGAGGGAAAGAAAAGCAAAAAAATCCAAAACCAAACTACAAACAAAGTGAAGGTAAAATCTGATGCCTTTGCCCACTCATACCTGACTTGCCAACCACTGGGCACACTTATTCTGCTGTAACTTGTTCACCTAAGGTTTGGTGAAGAAAGGAAGGGGAAAGGAAGGGAGAACCAGCTGTTCGCAAAGAAATGACAAATAAAACCCAAATCTTGTTTTGCCTGATGCACATTTCCTCTTCTTAGACAGGATCAAAATATTTATTTCACTGTTATTTTGATAGCTGTCATAATGGTGGGACAAAATCCTTAAAGTCAGCTCTGCTATTGTTTCTAGACAGTCCAAATCTTCATCTTCTCTGGATCTCTCTTTATTGTAAAATGAAACACTCATGACTCCTCCATAGCTTTCCTCAGCACAGATATTGACAAAAGGACTGTTTTCTTTGTTTTTCAGTATGATTACATCACAACCCAGGTTTCCTAATCTCTGGCTATCATTTCTAAAATTTGTAATAAACTGTCCTTACACAGAAATTTCACTTACGAAGAGTTATAATGCTTGCCTCCAAAAACCCCATTCTCAGAATAGAGGCAAAAAGTCTGGCTTTCATTCTTTTGACAACATTTGGCTACCATCAATCTGTATGTTACAGATTCAATTTAACAAAGACCTTTCAAATGCCTCTGCTTCAGGTAAGTATTTGTCCCGTCAACCACAACACAAATAAAAAGCAGTAGAGTGTGTTTATATTTAAAAAGCACTACTTAGGGGGAAACACAATCTGGTTCAAATCTGTTACTGAAGAAATAGTAAGCAAGTTAGGCTTTACTCATGGAATCAACACACCTTGGTTGCTTCCCAAGTCATCAGAAGTTACCTGTATAAAAATGTAAGTCCCCAGTACGACTATATCACGTTTGTAAAATATCTGTTCATAACAGCCCTCATTCTCTTAATTCACCCACTAAATGCAGCCTTCGACAACGTACTATTCTTTTCACTTTTTTTCAAGGAGGATAGAGGCTGCAGGAAAATCCTTTGCTCATGTTTGAGGTTTCTTCTCCCATTTTTTTCAGACAAGACATGCTCCAAAGCCCCCAAAGGTAGTCTGATGGAGTAGGCAAGGTAATTTACACACCCTTAATACTGCCTGTTTAAATTTAAGCATCCAAATAAAGCTATTAGCCAGGACAATATGCATTCAGTATCTTATAGGGCTGTATTCCAGGAAAAGAATGTGGACTAAGAACCAAGCAGGTGCAAAAACAACCAAAGAGAAAAGATGATCACATTCCTAACAGAATCGCATCGTCAAATCCATACTGGTGTATCACCGGCCTATTTCGTGTGGGCCGTTGGTTTATACCGAAGTGGGAAAGAACAGTTTAGCAATATACACGGCACGTTTTCTCAGATGGATTCCCAGAACCTATTGGCGAGTCTCCCTTCCCAATATCGAGCGCCGATATCCTCTCGTACAAGCTTCTTCAGCCTGCCACTACCGTGCCTTCGCGCTAACCCGGTACGGCGTGCAGAACGCAGCGCCGTGGCCCCGCTGCCCGGGCCGAGCGGCCGGTGCAGCCCTGGCGCCCACCCGAGGCAGTGCGGAGCTCGGCGTCCGAGCTGCGGCAGAGCGAGGCCGCCCGGGCCGCGGAGGGCGCGGCCCCTCACGCAGCCGCTGCCTCCGG
>JAYDZK010000057.1:53619-74723 GCA_034509185.1 Euphonia xanthogaster | reverse complement strand
CGGGCCCGCTTTCCCCCGGCACCGGGCCAAGCTCTCGCGCCCCGCCCCGCCTCGTACTGGAGGCCGTGGAAGGCTAGGCGCTGCGGGCGTGCCTGGCTTTGGCCTGCCCTGGCTGGGGACGGGGCAGCGCCGACCCCCCGTGGACGCGGACCTTGTCGCGTCCCTCTCCCACCTCCCCGCGGGTAGGTACACTGTGGGGCGTACGACCGCGCCGTGCCGGCACCGTGGCTCGGCGACTGAGGCGAAGGCTCGGCGGGCGCCGGTCTAAGCGCGATCGGATCGCGCAGAGCCCGCGAGCACCCGCGGCGCACAAAGGGAAAGGACTCGGGGCAGGACGCGCAATCCCGGGACGGCACCCAATGCGGAGGCGGGGGCGCGTGGGCGGGGGCGCGGCCCTGCCAATCGCGGAGCCCGCGCGGTGTTGCTAAGCGATAAGGCGATGTGGTGACGGCTGAGGGGTGGCTGGGGCCGCCGGCAGAGCGAGCAGCGCCCGTCGCTCTCCGGCGGCGGCGGTCGTTCACCCCAGCGGAGCGCGGTCCCGGGGTTACCACAGGGCAGCAGGCACGCCGGCCAGGGATGCGCTGCCCCGTGCCCAGGCCCGTCGCGCCGCCCTCACTGGCGGCAGCAGAGCGAGTCCGGAGGCGGGGGGCGGGCGCCAGAGGTTCCCTCCCCGCCGTGCCCCTGCTACGCCCCCCTTCCCACCGGAACGGGGCGGGTCGCTCTGCGTGTGGGCACCTCTCATCCACTTTCCCTTAACTCGCACTCCTTCAGTTAAACCCGAATAGTAACGAATCTCAATTTTCTTCTGTATTGCCTACGACTGCCACTCCGAAACAAAAAAGCCTTCGTTCGGCAAATGTGGGCTTGAACACGGGGATGCAAGAAAGTCCCCCCGCCTTGTCTCTCCTTCATGGCTTTGAACTGGCTCTGGGCAGAGGCCCCGCTCCCGGGTCGCGCTTGCACTGCCGCTTTGCAATACAGCTCCATTTAGACCTTCTCGAGGCAGACTTTTTGAGTATTTTCCTGCTGTATTTAGTACACCCTTAGCACAACTGCCCCACACAGTATGTCCATATTATTTATTATTATGCATATTTTGTTAATTTTCATACTTACATGCTATGTTCTCAGAAGTACTCTGAAACAAATGTTGAATAACTGGACTACTTTTTTTCTTCTTCCACAAGTACAATAAAATGAAACAACCCAGCTATCATCTTTCCTTACCTAGAGTTGACTTAAGGAAACCTGTTTCTCAGGGAAGCTGAATAAATTAAAACTGCGTTACTGGCAAGAGGTCTGCATGAAGAGGCATGCCAGTTGACATGGAAGGGGGAGTAAGTGGGACACCATACAAAACAACCACAAAAAAACCCCCAAAAAAACAAAACCCCATAAACCCAAATAAAAAAAAACCAAAAAAACAAAAAACAAACAAAAAAAACCAAAAACAAAACAAAAAAAAAAAAAACAAAAACAAAAACCAAAAACAAAAACCCCACCCCCCAATAAAAAACCAAACAACAGAAAACCCTCAAACAAGCAAACAAAAAAAGCCACAGAAACCTGCATACAAACGTACACAACGGCGTTTCCGAAGTCTGCAGCCCATTAGCTTACACCCACAGTGTAAGGAATAAAGAGAAATGTGTTTTCCAGATTCAGATGCAGTATTACAAATATCATAGAATGAACTGCTCTTTTATGCTGCTTTTAACACATGCACAGAATCTCATACCACCTAACTATTGTGCATCTCCGTAGGTCAATATTAAACATGTAAATAACAAAAACATTTTCAGGATGATCTACAGCTATTATAAAACCTAGAATTTACACATTGAGTTCTAGAAATAACCAGTGAGTGCTTTAACTGGTGTGATCTGGGCCAAAATTCCTGTAGTTGTTAGAAACCACTATGCTTTGTGCTACAGAAAGAACTCATTCAGGGCCTGGTTCAAGGGAGTGCATCATGTTGCCCTGGCTCATGAACAATGTTGAATCAAATGACAGGATTTTCAAGTAATGAAAATGTTTAGAAAGAAGCTCACAAGGTCTCTCAGGCCTTATATTAGCTTAGCCACATCTCACAAAATTTCTTGCCGATTTAGCATCTGATTATAATATCACTGCACCTTTGCACTAAAGCAAAATATTTTTAGCAGGTAGTACAAAATAATTATTCAAGTTCTCAAATGGATTACTACCACATTATCAGGTGCTGAAGAGACCACCCCTTTGCAAAGAGTATCAGGCAAGCATTTCTATAAAAAAAAGCTCCACAAAAAATGACACTCATGGATAAGTAGTTCTCTTCCTTCTTTTATCCTTTTTAGATTTTATATATTTAGCAGCAACTGATCAGTATTATTCACTTTAGTGCTACCACTTGCAGAATCACAGAATCTCTTAGATTGGAAGGTACCTCTTGACATACCTTAGTCCAAGCCCTCAACTCAAGGGTCAGCTGGAACAGTCTGGCCAGGCCCATGTCCACTTGGGTTTTGAGTATCTCCATAGACAGAGACTCCATAACTCATCTGGGCAATCTGTTCCAGTGCTTGACCATCCCCACAATTAAAAGTTTTTTATTGAATTTTTCATGTGCATTTCCTTTACTTATAGGAAAGTTCATCTTTGTAATATCCCAGGACAGCTCAGCATTACTGGAAATGCTACAAAAATACACTGATTACTTGTAATAGTGTCCTGGCATGATCATTACTACATAGCTATCCTTTCTTACATCACAACTCGTTCAAGTTTTCTTTTAGTTTCATCTGTTTTAAGACTTACTTCTTACAACATGTCTGTATTATTATGAATATATGATTCTAACATTGTAGCAGTGTTTCTCACTGCTTTGAAGTCCATAAAATCTCTTGTCAAGGGAAAATACAATCACTGATGTGACAATAGGAATTTAATTTGATATTCTTTCATGCTCTCTGAACAAGTGGAAAGAGCTACAGAAGATGATAAATAATACAGACTCAGATGCAATCTTTTGAAACCCCTTTCTATCAAGTAGAAGGATAGCTGCACAGGATTAACGGTTGCATTGTTATTTAGAAGACAAGTAGGTTGAGGCATCCCACTTCTAACCTTAAATCACATCTACAGTTTCTCAACAAAACATCTGATGAAGTCCTGCAAGTCCTGCCTGAAGGCACAAGGCTTTGCCTATGTGTTAACTGAGCATTTCTAAATCCATTATGCAAGAAAATCTTAACATATATAATTAAAAGAAATCAGTATTAACAATGAAGACTGTAACCTCATAATGCACACAGATTAACCCTTTATTTTAGGCTTCACTGTATGAAACAGGGTATTTGTTCTCTCTTCTGGCTGCAAGTATCTCAACCTGACATACAAAACTGAGGCTGATAATTAGACCTGATATAGAGATGTTTAAGTAAGTTAATAGCAAGTGTGAACCTACAACATGCTGACAACATAGAAATCAGTCTTTAATATTGTAATTGCGGATTTTTGTCATGCTAGAAGAGATTTTTGGTTTTAATAGATGAGCACAAAATAAACTCCTGGTTTTTAACTTCTGCTGACCTTCCAGTCTTGTTCCTCTGACTGTCAAATCTTCAGCTGATGTTTCAAGTTTATCCTTGGCTTTGACATTTTGCCAAGATTCTTCAGATTGCTTGATTGAATGTACAACTTCAAAATCCCCTGCTCAAAAAACAGACAGAAAAATACTTAAATACTTTGTAGTTATGTTTGCATTCAATTATGAGATTGAATAGTTGAAGAGAGCTTGTTTACTCTTTTCCTCTAAATATACTGCTGCCATAGTGCCACATTGTCAAAATCTTATATTACCAGGACCATTTCTGTACATAGGAGCCCAGAACAGTCCATTAAGGCTTGCCATACTCATGGTATAACACAGGATCTTCTGGTCAATCCTCACTTCATCTGTACATGTTCGTTCTCCATTAGCATCAGACTGCTTAAGAGAGGAAGACAGCTGGAAGGTCAGTGTAACTATCTGTTACATTGCATTAAGTCAAGCATTACCCATCTGTTCAGCTGTTTTAAAACAACCTATTTTACAAGTTTACCCTTCTCTCCATTTTGAGAAAATGTGTTTGGATATGCATGATATAAAAGACTCAGGGGTAACTCTGTTGGCTTGACAAAGCTGCATTACTACCATTATCTTTTGGGTCTTTTTTCAATCTTCTTTCACTTAGGAAAGCATTTAGTATGTAAATCTTTGGTTTTGTTATCTAAAATATCTGTCTTCACAGAAAGGATTAACTCAAAAAGAAACATCTTTGTTTAGGAAGCAGTGGGACTGGTCCTTATACCAGTCAGAGTCCATCTTGCAGTTCTCACATAATTCTCCAAAAACTATTATCTCCAACTCACTGAACTTCAGTCTTATCACAGGTTTCTTTAGGTAAGATAAGTGGAACTGTTCAATCACATTATTCACTGTAAACTATAGGTAATATTTACATGTGTTAAGTGGCCCCAGCCACTTAACCCTTATTTTTCAAGGCACTGAGACTTTAACTTCAGATTTTCTATGGAGGGCCAAAGCAGACAGCAGAAGTAGTAATAATAAACCTGTGATGACACACACTACAGTATTCTGTACTAGTTTAATTTTATAAGCATCGAAGTCTGCAGTCCCAGACACCAGTCAATCACAGCAAGAATAAAAGGTGCACAGATTGACAAAGATCAGTTACTAGTAGGTGAAAGTAAATTTTCAAAGTCCATTGAACATGGCATAAAGTCTAAACAGAATTCTACATAAAAGGAAATACAGCATGTTCCTGAATTATGGAATGAATTGATCGATTGAAGGTTTATAGCTCTTTGCAAAGCATGACACTGTGACTAATGTCAAAACATGACACTTTTCAAAATAATTTTATACACTGGCTTAGCTTGAACCATGTGTGTTCACTCATGTGTGTGATCTCTGCACTGAATCAGCTTGGTGACAAAAGCCCAGGGGACTCTTGAGCTGTGGATGTGATATCCTGTTATTCAGCTTGCCACCTAGTGGTTTCCTACAGATGTAGAAGGTATGGAAGAGGATGCTTGAGCCCATGAAGATCGTTGGGTGTATTTTCCTGCATGGGAAATGGACTTTAATCATTAGAATACCTCTCCCACATCTGGCAGATAAGAAAGCAGAATTTCACAACATCAACCATTTAGAAAAGTGCAGGCAGCAGTGTCTGAAAGGTACTGCTTCAAAGATTACTGTCTTTAGCAGGAACAGCAGCAGAATAATACTACTTCTTGTTTGTGGTCTAAATAACAGGAATGAGCAGATCCAGTGCTCCATAGCACACAGTTAACACTGCTTACAGACAGTCTGATTTTTAAAAAACTCAGTTTTCAAGGGCCTTTTGTATTCACCCAAGGGGATGACTTTCAGAAATTAATGTGGGAGGCCCTAATTGTGTAATTCCAAAGGCAAAGTAACCAAGCACCAATGCATGACATGCATCCCTTCCTGTGAAGACTTCTGTATGCTTGTCTCCTGTCATTAGTAGAGAAACTAGTTGTAACTAGTAAAGGCTACTTAGTTAGGTATTTGGAACAACAGCACAGAACACAAGCATTCTGCATGGTTATTTTTAAGTTTCGGACTATCAAAAATGTGTACTAACACAGAAATTTAAAATCAACCACCACAAACTTGTAAGGTTAGTTCCAAAAATTAGGAAAAGATAAAGAATCAATACCCCAGAATTAGAAATACTATTTAAATGCCGTAGCTTGGTTTGCACACCACTGAAAAAACACATCTAATTTACAAGCCTGCAACTTACTTTCACAAGTGACCATGGCAACCAGAGCTAGCAAGATGATAGCTAAGCACTTAAACTGCTTTTGAAAATGGAACTAAATGTTTAGTGTATTGAAATGCTTAACATATCTTCCATTTGATGTGTGCTAACTTCAGTCAGAAATGAACATTCATAGATTTATTTTTTTTTCCCCCCTCAGGATAAAAGAGATATATGCAGACATGTTGTACAGGCAAACTGAAATTTCCTCAGATGGAAGTTTCATTTAAGAAATTTGTCACCAGGTATTTGCTTAGTGCTTCTGAAGGAATACCAACTCAAACAATTTCCTATTCAGGAGAAGAACATAGAAATGAAGAAAATGTAGCTAGGGCATTAGTTAATATTTGTGAAACACTTCAAAGATGAAGTTTTACGTAACACAGAAAAGAGACCATGAGTTTTTCTCTGATTGGAGCTGGAATGAAGCCCGAGCCAGAGCACTGTTTCTGTTTGTTAATATTTTACTGGATTCTTTCTCTGGCCAGCTTTTTACCCACATGGATTGCTCTTAGAACTGTCAGTGATGTCAATGCTGTTGAAATTCTGTCTAGTGTGGAAACACTTAAGATAACTTTTGATCCATGAAGTGTGGAATTTCAGATGACAGAGCTTTGCAAGTTACAGTGAGAGTTACAGTACAAGAAACTCCCCTATCTAAGCTCAAGTAGTAAATCAAAAAAGTTACTTTACCTCAAAGCAGTTCACTCCTGTTCTTTGTAAGGCTACAATGTAAACCCAAATTATTAAACTGAGGACAGGGTTCTGAATACTTGTGGTGGTGGGGTTTCTCAAAAACGTATTGTGGGATATGAAAATACAAAGTTTCATCTACACTAAGTATGTATAAATCAAATGACTAGTGGGGACACAGCTTGCCTTACACCCTTATTCCCCCTGCACTGACCCCAGCCTCTGTTAACCCAAGGATAGCTGATTGGAGCTGATAAGGAGCATTTCACTCAGTACCACACAGAACCCTTCACAGTACTGGCTTCATGCTAAATACAGTATTACAGCTGAACTTCAATAGGTGATGTTTGCTTTTTTCCTCTCTGAAAAATTGGTAAGTATCTTCAATAGCAAATAGTAAGTTTATCAAGATAAATAGAAGAAAATAAATTTCCATTTTCTAAATGTTTTACTAATCTTCCCCTCCTTCTGCCTAACATTTATTCTAAAATCAAAAAAGGCTCTACTTTCTTTGAGGGTGGCTTATTGTCAGCATTCAAGGTGCATATGATCAAGATCACCAATCAAAATCTCCACCTGCTCTCAACCTCTGGGACAGAGCATTTAAAAAATAAAGAAATACAGAGGTGTCTTTCTTATTTGTACAGCCTATGCATCCTATGTAGCCTTTTAATATTGTCATGGCTTGTACCTGTCTATCTCTAGGAGGTTCTTTTTCTTTCAATAGTACAGAACAATAAAAATACCTGAAGAAGGGACCTATGATCCTTCTAAACATCTTCCTTCTACTTATCTGCAGAATTAACATACGAGCTATGAAATCCATCTAATTTTTACAGTAAACTGAAAATCAGCAGGTAGAGTAAGGAGAGAGAAAATTAAAATCTCTCATAGCCTTTTGACTTGCTTGGAAGCTTACACAAGGTCTGATTTGGTGGTGAAATTAATAAAGTATATAACAGTCCACTTCAGTAATTAAGATGTAGTCATTAACTCTTCAAAACACATTTAGTCATTGCATTGTGTAATATGTTGGAAATACAGCAAATTGCAGGGCTTACTTGACATGCCAACCATTTTGAGTGCCAGTAGGCTGTTTCATACATGTAACATGAAAAAAATGAAACTGTTCAACAGATTCAGAAAAGTCATTTTCAGGCTACAATTCCGTTTCATCAGAAATTCCCACAAAACGCATCTACTGGTGTTACCAATTTGGACAGAGTTGAACTTGGGAGGAAAAAAAAAAGGTTTGAATAAGCAAACTAACTTGCATGCTTTGCTGCAAATCATTTTTTGCCACTGAGCTTCCAAGTCTCTGTGTGCGTCACTTGTACCTGAAAGCCCAGTTTCAAATCACTCTGTCTCAATGACAGTTCTATCCCTTGTAACAATGCATTTGATGAATTTATTAAATTCAAGTGAGTGGTTTTAAACTGGAAAGATTTAATTAATTTCCATAGCTCAGGCCTGAAAAATAATACAAGCCTCTGCTAAAAATCAGAAGCAGAATTTGAAAATTTTGTATATAATGCTTCTAAAGTGATGTTGTTCCAAAAAAAAAAATGGAAAGATTTTGCTTTCATAATTTTTTTTTTCTGAAAGACAGAATTCAGTCCAGTGGAATTAAGGACACCTTTTCCTGGAGGAGAAAGCTAAGCAGCAAAATAGAGTGTTTAAAAATCATATTCTCGCAATGCAGTATTTCAGGGCCTGCATGCCTGAGTAAGAAGTTCCACTCTGGTATGCCTCATATAAATCTGGATGGAGAGATCAAATTAAACTTGGTCTTAGGAAAATATTATCCCTTATTGATTCACATTTCACTTGTTCCACGTTGGCAGTATCCTCTGTCCCTTTTGCTATTTCTAGATCCCCGAAAATCTACATTAAGTTTTGCAACAGTGGCTGGAAATTTCTAGACATTAAGAAACTGATGTCCTTGTAAGGCTGCCAGAGCTGTTGCATCACACATACAACAGCACGAAACTGCATAGCGCTATCAGTAATGTTTCAAAGATATCCTTTTGCTTATCCTGTCAATTTAGGCCTGGCCTGAAATACTCTTCCTATTTCAGTCCTAGCCTCACAAAAAAAGCATGTGAATCATGAGTGTCAGCACTGTGTCCATTCCAGTCCTACAGGTCTGTCAATGCACATTACTTTGTCCCTGCAATGCACTGTTGTTGTGAATAAATACACTTATAATCCACTCTTCATTTTGAAAGCCCTTTTAAGTATTATTTTTTCTTGTGAGCTACTAGATGGTTCATTGCCTCCATACACTGGTTTAAAAATAGATGTAACATAGGCTGGATAGGACCTGTGGGTGAAATGTCACAGCACTTATCAGTCCCTGCTCAGAATGTATCTTCACACAACTTGTGTCCATTGCCACTTTTCACTGTGCATCTCTAAGAGTCTGGTTCTGTCTTCTCCAAAATCCCTCACCGGGTAGTTAAAAAGCACCAATCACAACACTCACCTACTCTTTTCTACACTGAACAACCCAGTTCTCTAAACCTCTTCTCGTGTAATGTGTTCCCATGCCCCAGCCATTAGTGGCTCTCCACTGGACTCCAGTTTGTCATACTTTTGTACAAGAGGGTCCAAAGGTGGACACAGTGGCCTCACAAGTATCAAATTTAGGGGAACAAATCACTTTCCTTAATCCAGTGATTGCATTCTTTTTCCTGCAGTCTGTAGGTGATTAAACACACATGAATATGAGGGTACGGTTCTCAAACAGACACATTTATATCTGCCCCAGCTAAATTTTAGACTACGTCAAAACAGAATTTTACAGGAGTACTTAATAACAGTGAGGAAGTATTTGCAATGAAGGCAATTAAACCAGACAGCTATATAGACATTCCTCTTAATTCTTACTTCTGCTGGCAACCATGAAATTCCCTTCAAGTAACTCATTCAGATTCTGATCATAGCACTGTAACAACAGGAGCAGTATAAAAGAGATAGAGAACGACGACAGAATCCACCCTAATCCCACACTTCTAGAAGAGTCAAATATTGTGACTGCTTTCAAAGCAGACTTACCCTGGCTGGTGTTCTTTCGAGGACTGAGTAGAGAATGGCTTGATCCCGTATCTAAAATTTGACAGAAATTATGCGTTCTAGATGAAGAAAGCTGAACCTGCTGGACATGACTAGGACTCTGACTGAGCAGCTGAGTTTGAACAATCTTTCGGGATGTATCTGCCTTTGTTGCTGAAAATGTATCTGGCCCATGATTTTCAATAGAGAAATCTATCCAAACCTGTTCAAATTCAAACACAATCTTACAGACATACATACTTTTCACATCAAAGACATCAAAAAATTGGTTATATTTCATAGTGCTATCTTGGACTTGGAAAGAAAGAGGGTTTCGGCAAGAGGCAAGACAAAAGAAAATTATTATTTTTAATTTTGAAACATTGTACAAGAAGATTAATTACAACATCATGGCAGTGATTGAAAAACCCTAGTTTATTTAGTGTTAACAAATACTATTTTGTACAGGAACAATGCATAATTTTATGTATTTTTTGTATAAACATTTAGCTAATCTTTTTCAGACCTCAATCCCAGCAGTGCACAGATGAAACAAGCAGGTTACAAGAGGTCTCCTCAACTGGTTTGCTGAACCTGAATTTCTTTGTAAAAATTATTTCCAGTGTTAACATTTAATAAACAGGTCGCTATTTCTGAAACAGAGAACTGAAAGTTCAAGTGAACAAAGGATGCCAAACTTGTGACTTTAGGCTAATGAGATGATCACAAGCATACAGAAAAAATTATATATCCACAAGCATGCTAAGGCATTCCACAAAACAGCAAACAGCAAAAAAGATGATCAGTGAATTGGAACATCGGACATAGAAGAAGAGGTTGGGGCAGCTGGCCTTGCTGGCTTCCAGAAGAGATAGATTAATCTTTTTAACATGTATAAGCATCTGATGAGGATGTTGTAAGGAGATAAAGATGACTGATTTGGAGTCATCTCAGTGGTATACAGTGGAAGACCAAGTGATAATGAGCAAAAACGCAAGTACAGGACACCTCACTTAAATATAAGGGGGAAGAAAACCCCAACCAAATGACAGCCTTCTTTATTGCGAGGATGACCAAACCCTGGAACAGCTTGCCCAGAGTGGTTCCCAGAGGAAGTGTTTCCCCAGCTAAACTTGGTTAATAATTCTACTGGAGTTTTATACCTCAGAGCAACAACCTCACCCTTTCTAAAAAAACACTATTTACTGCCTTCAAAACTACAACAAGAATCAACTGCTCTGACTCAATCCTCACAGGAACAAATCTGCTGATCAATTAAGTAAAGTACATAGTGAAATCCTGACTATCGAAGTTACTGGGAGGTCTGCCACTAACTACTAGGGAAGCCAGGATTTATTCATTAGTCTCTCTGATAAAAGCTGCAATTTAACTATTAAAGGTTGTATTTTAATTACATATATGAGACAGGTTAATTATATATATTGCTTTTATATATGGAAAAGGTGCTATTACAGTTATTTGGACATGGGTGCTTTAAAATTCCACCACTGTGAGTATTTGGAAATACCCTGACTGATTACTAATTTTAAAGTTTATGTTAGAACATAGTGCAAATCCTTCAAATAGCCTTTCCTGCTTAGTTAAAAGTAAGCCTTACAAAATTTGTAATTTAGGATTGCATTTACACTGCATAAATACATTTGTTTCTGAAATACCTTGGTTGAAGATCATGTTTAAAAATATTACTTTTGAAGTCACAAACGCTCTAAACTTATAGGGAACCATCTGGCTTGTGGCCAGTCACTAATGGTGTTTGCCAGGGCTCAATTTTAGGGTCAGTTCTCTCCAGTCTTTGATCAATGACCTGGACACATGAGTTGAGTGTGCACTAAGTTGGCTGATGATACTAAATAAGAAGGACTCGTTGATTCCCTTCTGGATAGAGACCTTACAAAGAGACCTCAATAGACTGGAATGCTCGGTAATCACCACCTGCATGAAAGGTAATGAGAGCAAAAAAGCTGGATGCTGTACCTGGGACTATAGGCATGGATGTCTGTATACATTTGAGGGACAAGAGGCTGAAGTGCAGCCCTGAAGAAAGGGATCTGGGGGTTTTGATTGTTGGCAAGCTCAACATGAGTCAACAGTGTATCCTGATGGCTGGGACTGCCAGCTGTGTCCTCAGTGTGTTAAGCACAGCACAGCTAACTGGCCAAAAGAAGTGAATGTCCCACTACTCAGCCTTGATATGGCTTTACCTCAAGTACTGTGTGCATTTTTGGGCTCCACAATATGAGAAGAATATAGAAATATTAGAAAAAAGCCCAAAGGAGGGCAACAAAGATAGTGAAAACATTAGATGCCTAGATTTATGAGGAGTGGCCGGGGATACTTGGCTTGGTCAGCTTAAAAAAGAGGAGGCTGGCGGATGACCTCATTGCTCTCTATTAACTTCCTTTCATGATGGGAAAGAAGAGTAGGAAGTGCTGATTTTTGGTTTTGGTGTCTGGTGATAGGATGTGGAGGAATGGCTTAAATCTGCATCAGGGAAAATTCAGACAATTCCCTGAGAGGGTGGTCAAGTGGAACAATCTCCCCAGGGTGTGGTCATGGCCCCAAGACTTTCTATGTTCAAAAAACATTTGGGACAATGCCCCTAACTTAAATGGCTTGTCCTGTGTGACATCAGGATGCAAAGATCCTCACGGGCTCCTTCCAGCTCCAGATATGCAATGATTCTATGGATAGATTTGAGCTAAACTCAGAGTAATTTAAATGCAGAATTTTAGGTTATATTCATGGAATCAGAACTGGTTTAATGGCTTGTTACTGCTAAATTTCAAACAGCCTATAATTACCTGTTTTGTGAGTCTGTGCTGTAGATGCTTTAGAACTGATAGCTGACACTGTGTTCTTTTGACAAGTTCTCTTGGAAGAAGACTACCAGAGGCAATACAAACTGTGCAGTGTTTAGAGCTAACAGGATGCCAGACTCCTATAAAAGAGAGAATATACTGAGGAAGGCATTCTTTGTTGATATTTTCTTAACCATATTGCATTTCCAGCAAGTGTTTACAGCAGATAATAAATGAACCACAGATCACAGGCCTTCTCATTGCAAATGCAGAAATGGGCCTTGTGCTTTTTTTCCCCTTATTTCATTGCCAGAAAAACTGTGCATGGAACTTAGGTATCCACAGTGAAATCTTTTTACATTATATATACTCTTAATTCAAGTTTACAGTAAGTTTATTCTGCTTTCTCTTCCACTTTCCTAAAGTGTTAGTTTTTATTCCAAGAGATACACTACCTCTTTTCTGCTCATAAACAAAGTCTTAAAGTAAAGTTCCAGTTCCAACACTGACATCTAGGCACCCGGGAGTTCTTAATCTAAGATGTTTATCAACAAAAGTCACTACATAGACTCTTGTTCTATCTTAGCATCTCCTGTCACAGGATAATCTTACTTGCAAGGATTAGTACCACAGTCTCACATAAGCTATGTAGATCAAGGATCAGTAAGGTCCAGCACGTTTTTTTCATAACGAAGCCTAGCTTTCTCCAGCTCAGAAGATGAACTGATTCCCTGTCCATTTTATTCTAAATATATAAACTAGCACTTTTCTTTAGAATAAATTTACCTTCCTTTAACACCATTCCAAGTTCTGCCCTGAGTCTGTTTCCCATTTCAATCAGCTGCCGCTTTTCTTGGCTCAAAATTGAAATTTTTCTTGCTGCTTCCTTGAGTTTAGTTTGCATTCCTTGTAGAGTGTGTTTGACACTATACTGACAACCAATACCAGTACCTACATCAGGTAGCTGTTGTCCAAAATCTACCATATTTTCTTCGAGAACTTTGGGTTCTGGACCCTAAATAAAACAGATAGTGCTTATAATAAATATTTTGAAAGTGAGGTCTGCAGGTTCAGAGATTTGTACAAATATGCATGAGAGGTCAGTTGAAGAAAAAGTGTAAAATTGAAGGCTACAGTCCATTTTTTAGGGCCCATTTTCAAGATATTTTATCAGTATAGGGCAAATTAAACTGTGGAGCAAAACACTGTAACAGCCCAAGACATTCCCACACATATTGTCAACTGTAAATGTAAAATAATACATTTTGATATGTATTATTTAGGATAATACATATCAAAATGTATTATTTTAGGATAAACACTCTGTATAACTGTAAACTAAAGAACACTTAATTTTAAGATAAAATGTGGATAAAAGCTCTTTATACCAAATAGCAATCTGCTACAAATCCTTCTTTGTTGAATCATTGTGTACATTGTTTAATCATTTGTACATACAAACAAAGGGGGTAGATAAAACATTTACTGGAAAGTAAAGATTCTACAACCTTTTTTGTCTCTGGCAACCTGAGTCCACCTGCACATATATATAGTGTTAAGGTGTATACCCAGAAGATCACATCCTTGCTTTTCAAGACATGCTTGTCTTCTTTCAGCCCTCGCAGAGGAGACTTTTTGATAGCCATTTAAATAGTCATCATTCACTGAACAGTCATCTCCCTATAAACATTTTACACTTCACACATTGCCATAAGTATCTAAATGTATCACATGCATTAAAATTGTTTTACAATTAATCATTGGTATGTTTACTCTTTTACATATAAACTAGCTAACTCTGCAATCCCAATCAGTTTTCAACTAAATCACCCTAAACACTATGATTCAAGAAGTACGCATTGAAAGCTATTATCCATACTGAGAAAAAACCAAACCATTGTTGCCTTATTGTGCCATGCAACTTCCATGCTCTTATTTCTTTGGATAGTTTTACCATTAAAAGGAAGGGTCTTGAGAACTTACGGGGAAAGCATGCAGGCTTACAAAGAGTATGGGGGAGAAAGGTAGAGAAATAAGTGCAGGACTAGAGTCTAAAAATACTAAGACACCAAAGTGAAAGGAAAAATGAACAGGACTTTGACACATATATAGCAGCTTGTATAAAGGCAAGTAACACAAGTAGCTGGGAGCGTGTGTTCATCTGTTGGAAGGTAGGAGGCCTCTGCAAGAGACCTGGAATGGTTGGAAGGATGGGCAGAATCCAATAAAATGATATTTAATAAATCCAAGTGCTGAGTCCTGCATTTGGCCGCAATAACCCCCTGCAGCATTACAGGCTGGGGATGGTGTGGCTGGACAGTGCCCAGGTGGAAAAGGACCAGGGGGTACTGGTGGACAGCAAACTGAACATGAGCCAACAGTGTGCCCTGGTGGCCAAGAAGGCCAATGGCTCCTGGCCTGGATCAGGAATGGTGTGGCCAGCAGGATCAAGGAGGTCACTCTGCCCCTGTACTCAGCACTGGTGAGGGCACACCTGGAGTGCTGGGTCCAGCTCTGGCCCCTCAGTTTGGGAAGGACGTTGGGATGCTCAAGCGGGTCCAGAGGAGGCAATGAGGCTGGTGAGGGGCTTGGAACACAAACCCTGTGAGGAACAACTGAGGGAGCTGGGGGTGTTCAGCCTGGAGAAAAGGAGACTCAGGGGTGACCTTATCACTCTCTAGAGCTCCCTGAAAGGAGGCTGTAGTCAGGTGGCAGTTGATCTATTTCACCAGGCAGCAACTGGCAGAGAGTACACAGCCTTAAGCTGCACTAAGGGAAATATAGGATGGATATTAGGAAAAACTTTTTTACAGAAAGGCTGATAAAGTTCTGGAATGGCCTGCCCAGGGAGGTGGTGGAGTCACCATCCCTGGATGTGTTTAACAAAGCCTGGATGGGGCACTGGGTGCCAGGGTTTAGTTGAGGTGTTGGGGCTGGGTAGGACTCAATGATCTTTAAGGTCTCTTCCAAGCCAGTGATTCTGTGTGATTGTGTGTGTGTGAGTGTGAAATTATCGCAGCCTACCTTCCTTGGTGTGTGTGTGTGAGTGTGAAATTATCGCAGCCTACCTTCCTTGGTGAAACTGACATCCTAAAGCTAAACATAAAGCCAGGGGAAGGCAATGAGCAGTCATGGCACCACTGGCTGTCACACTGTGGACCACCTTCACCGCATCAAAAGACAAAAGCACATCACCTGGCTGGGGCAAGGAATGCCATTTGCTTAAACTTTTATTTTTCCTGAACTTTTCAGAAAAACATTCCACATCATTGCACAGAAGATTTTTTTTTCTATGTCCAGAGCAAAATTCTGTTGTACAAAACAGAGAAAACACTGAAATGATAGGTCCTAAAGAAGAGTGGGAGGAAAAACTCTCCTCAGAGCTGATACAAAAGAAAATTAGAAAAATATATGTACAAGCAAAAGTTTACATGCTACTGTTACTAGTTTCCACAATAAACTTTCCTCTTCTTCTTTAGTGCTGGAGCCTATAATTTCCAGATTATGGTCACAGAAACTCTGTTATTTTAAATGGAAAAAAGAAAACTATCACTATGGTTTGATTACTGACTTCACCTGCACCCCTATGTTTAGTTACCATTTTTGCTCAACAGATTCTAAGCTCCCTGAGGTAGAAATATTTTTGCCTGTAATTCCTCATGACCCTAAGTACATCCTTAGTATGCAATTAATAAATGTAAGAAGCACAGAGAAAGTGTAGAAAAGTGCTAATGATAAGCACTTGTAAAATCCTGTAAGAAATTAAAATGAAGTTTTGCCCATTGTTTTTAAGATATTTTCAGGACTGCTTTCAGCTCAGTCTATGTCTAAGAAGGCTTGTTATGTACTGAGAAAGAAAAAATAAAGCAGACAGAAGAAATAGGTGGGAAATAATAGTCCAATTTCAGTGAAGAGAGCATCAACTACCATTCCAGCATTTTATTAACTTGAAGTTTTGGCCTGCATATCCCCTATTTGCTAGGTCTGTACATATAAAGCATAAGTAATTCGGCATTAAAATATGAATTTACAATGGAAAACCTGAAGCAGTGATACACAGTAATTTAAGCATTTGCAAGTAGGGAAAAAACCCCATCAAGACCAGCTTGCAAGATCAGAAGTGACTTGTGCCAAGGGATGACTAGTCAAAATTTATTGCCTAGAAAGAATAAGAGTAAGTTTGGCTAAAATAATCGTTGCTGGCTCTCATCTGACCAACCACATAAGCACATATTACTTCAGCTTATAATATTTATTCAAACAAAAGTAATACACGAGGTATTTAATTACACACATGCACATACATACAGATATTTTTAGGTAGTTTAAACCTCAACATACCTCTTCTGTGTCTGGGTTTACTAGACAATCCAACTTAGTTGAACTGACTTTGATGTTGCTCAGTGTGGTTCCAGCTGAAATTTTGTTTGTGCTCAATGAACCTAAAAGAGGAGTATAATAGGAATGTATATGTATTTATAGAGAGTTTAGGCTTTCATAGCAAGACCCCCTTCAGAACACTGTCTCATGCATATAAATGTCTAGTTTGTCTAGTTACAGAATCATAAAACAATAGATTTAGGTTGGAAAAGACCGTTAAAATTATCAAGTGAAACCAGTGACCTAACACTGCCAAGTCCTCCACTAAACCACGTCTTCAAATGTCCACACACATATACATGCCTTTTAAATGCCTCCAGGGATGGTGACTCAACCATTTCCCTGGGCAGCCTGTGCCAATGCTTGAATAAGCCTTTTCAAAAAGAAAATGTTATTATTTAACTATTTAATATTTAATAATTTTTAATATTTAATTAAAAATATGCAATCTAAACTTCCTCTGGCATAACTTGAGGTTACTTCTGTTATCCTATTGCTTATTACTAGGAAACAGAGACTGGTCCCTTCCTCATGACAACTCCCTTTCAGGCAGTTGTAGGTAGTGGTAAGTTCCCCCTGAACCTCCTTTTGTACACCACTTCAGAAGATATACTGTAAATGGACTGTAAGCCCCCATGGCAGGGGGGTTTGGACTAGGAGATCTTTAAAGATCCCTTCCAATTCAAGCCATTCTGTGATTTTAGATACTGGCTTCACTATCAGGAATTCTGTAATATACATATAATTGCTTTACTCTTGCAAAATATATACATGATTGCTTTTCTAGTGGTAATTTTGTAGTGACTTATAGTGTGTGTGTGTGTGTGTGTGTGTATTTCTTTTCACTCATAATTGTTTTGTAGTAATTTGTAAATAGAATATCAGACTACTGTGTTCTTGTGTACGGTGCAATCAAATAACAATTTTTACACTCTCATGGATTGGGGAGCCTTCATAGGTTATGACCATGACTCCTAAACTTCCTCAACTGAATTTAAAGTTCTTTGTAAAGAGTTTCACCTTGCTCTGCAAGCTGTCTGTCTTCTGTTTGAGGAAGAGAAGACAACATCTGCTCATCAAGACTCTCCATTTCTTTCCTCATTTGTGCAATAGCAGCCCGAAGGCTGGCATTCTGTTCTTGCAGCTTTTTTATTTCCAAAGCAGGGATATATTTACACAAAGAACTTTCATCATCATACTGAAATATCTGGAAAATAAAAGTACAAGACAAAAAGAACCCTTCATTAATAAGTGACACATACTCTCTCCACACCACCACACACAAAGATCCTAATACTTTCAACCCATGAACATATGTGGGTGAAAAGTACCATAGAAGTAGAATAAATGTGTTTGTTATCGAGGATTTGCCTGGGAAAGAAGTGCTGTACTGAGAACATCATAGGAGGACGTGCACATGGAGAAGACCATGGCACCAGAGCTAGCTCTGTTTTATAACTGTTGTTCTGCAGGTGTGGTTTATCCCTCTTCCATGTGCAGGTAAACCCTCCCCTTAAAGAACTTATGGGCTCAAAAGCAGTTCCCTTTCTGACCTGTCAAATTCTTGAAAGTGTCATTGGAGATCATCTGTTGACAATAACATTGTCCTAGTTTAAAAGAGAGATATTTCCCAAGGAAGACAGGAATGTCCCTGAAATGGAAAGATCACCTCCTCCCTCCAAACTATTATGAATTCGAAATTACGGGGCTCCCACGCAAAGATATAGAAAAAAGAATAACAGTTCTTTACTACACTAGATGTATACATATATAAAACATATATATGTATATATATACATACATATATATATATGTAGATATATATATAACAAAACGAAGAACAACAGCAAGGACAAGAAGAAAACCCACAAACAGCCTTTGCTCGCCCATCAACATTTCCCCTTCGGTGTAGTTACGACGACAACCGACAAGGGCCGCTGTAGGCTGCGGTGACTGCCGCGGCTTCAGCTGCAAGATCGGGACCTCCCCGGTGGTGACGGCAGCTCATATGAGAGGGAGGGAAGAAGGGTTGACTCCTCCAGGCACCCACACCAGCAGTGATCGGTCTTCGGCGTCGCTAACGGCAGCCGGGACATGCTGGGAAGGGAGGCAGGGCTTTGCTGGGATGTCCCACTACCGAAGGGAGAAGAGGTCCGGTCGACGTGCTGCTCCAGCTTCAGGGGTCCTTCCAAGCGGCGGTTCCGGGAGGGGGGCGGAGGGAATGGCTTCCCCGGGCACCCACGGGGACTGTGCTGATCTCTCCCGGCGCTGGCAGCCCGCGAAGTCGCAGTCAGGGGAGCCGCCGGAACTCCCTTTCTCTCTTGCAAGCAGCGGACTCAGAAGCCGGCAGCAGGAGGAGCTCCACGGCAGCGTTGAAAAACCGCTGCGCAGGAGAGATCCAAGGCGAAGAAAAACCCGACCGTCTCTGCTCCCGGTAGGGCAAAGAGTACCACCCCCGCTAAGAAACTGCCAGAATAACTCTGCCGCCTCCCCCCGCTTCTCCCACTCCCCCAGAACCATTACAATGCCAAGGCCACGTCTTTTGTCTCTGGATCGCTGTCCATTCACCATCTCCCTGACAACAAATGAGAAGAAAATTCCCGGGGAAAAAACAAAAAGCAACCAATCAACCAAACATACAAACAAACAAAACCAAAACTAAACAAAAACCTAACCCCAGGCAAACATAAAGAAGCTGGACGTCACCTGCTAAGCCAAAAAAAGGGAAGAAGTATATGGACTACACCCATATAACCTGGACAATGGACAATATCTAGAAAACACGGCATTGATTGGAAAACACATTTCCTGGTCACTTGAAATTCCAGCACAATCTTCAGGAAAAAATACCTAGTAGGACCAATGGCATATAAGGACCAGAATATTAGGGTCCCAATATTATTTACTTTTGCTGTTTCTTCATTCTAAGTGTGTCTGCAAAGATTTTTAGAAGTTTTGTTTGATCAATGGTAATGTATTATAACTGTGGTTTCATCCAAACAGAGAATATGGAATTTAGATTCTACCCCTGTAAAATCTTCTTTCACTGACAGAAACATATGTTATCCATTTAAGAAATGCAGATGCTATCTGATACAGGAATATTAGAAAGCCATGCAATAGAGGGATATATATATTCCTGCAGTCACTAAACAAATCCTAGTTCACAAGCTGTTCAGATCAAATGTTTTTCACAAGGAAAATGCCATGAAATGTCTTTAGAGTATTTGTATAAAAAATGTTGCTAAAACAGAATCACAGAATGAACTATGTTGGAAAAGACCTTTAAGATCATCTAGTCCAACCTAGACTTAACAGCTCCTCATCAACTAAACCACGGCACTGAGTGCCACATCCAGTCTTGTTTTAAACATGTCCAGGGACAGTGACACCGTGAACGTTTCTTATATTTAACCCTAACCTTAAATTCTTGCAAAGCAGCAGTTTTGCCTCTTCAGAGAGCACGGCAATCCATTAGGTACTTAACACGTCATCAAAATACTTCAGATACATCAAAATACTACAGTCTCAACATTTACACCTTGCACAGCCTCAAACACTACTGTTTCCATCTTCTCTATTACTCCCACTTCCGTCAGCCCTCTTATTTTCCCAGCCATAAGTCTGTTTTGCAAGTGTGATCTGAAAGTCTCATCTGGAATGCTAATGGCCTTCAAATTAAATTTCCTGGGCATAAAGACAACAGCTGCCCTGCAGTTTCTTTCTCCTGTGACTGTTTCTGCCCTAACAGTACAGGCTACATAGAAGATGTCAATAATCACTATTCTGCTCTTACAGTCTTTCCAAGGCTTTTAAGGTGAGTCAGGGAAAGGCACGAGTAGGTAGCAATGCAACACCCAGATGTGAATTTTGGGGCCCAGGACTTCATCTCAACCTGCAATATACACATGAACCACCACAGTTTAAACCAGAAATACAACTATTCCAGATTTGTGTAAGTGGAAATAGGTCTAGAGAGAAGACCCTAAAAACCCTAATAAACCAGAATTACTTAAAGCACTCTTTCATTTTCTGTGTACTTATATGATATCATTAGCATGTTGTAGTCAGACAAACATGACCTAAGTCATACTAAAATATAAGTTATAAGCAAGATTTTCCAGGCTGGTGAGTTTCACATCTCAGTTGCTTATTGAAAGGCCAAGAATGACTACTTCAACATTTCTAGCACACTGCTGGGGTCTCAGACCAATCTGAAGAAAAGAACCTGCATACTGAAGATAGTATACTAGGGTATATTTAAATTTTAATCTTTCTTGCATCAGTCATCTGAACCAGAGGCTAGCCAGTGTACTATTCCTTC
>JAYDZK010000057.1:0-30708 GCA_034509185.1 Euphonia xanthogaster | reverse complement strand
AAGGGGGGGGTTGAAAAAAAAAAAAAAAAAAAAAAAAAAAAAAAAAAGAGCAGAATGGACCCTGACAGACCCGAGGAAACAAAATTAGCCCACAATTCCTTATACTGTTTTCAGTAAAATTTCCCTAAAGCATTGAAAAATATTACAAGTAACATGGACAAGATGATCAGTAGAGTATTCTGAAAAAAGTGTCCATTTTGCATATAAAAGAAATGATGGTGCAAGTTTCCAGATGACCTACAGAGTGGGTAGACTGAGGGAAGAGACTGAACTACTTTGAAATATGTTAGTCATCCATAAAATGCAATGTTAGCATCACAGGGAGGTTTTAACGTTTAGTTTTGAGGTTTTTTTCTTCCCCATTTATCCCACTTCCCTATCCCCCAGCTTAATCTATGGAAGTTCAATGTGCCATTCTTGCTGTTTGAGGAAACATGATTCAACTGTTCATCATTCATGATGGCATGGTACTGAAAAGAAAAGGAAGGCAAAAGAAAGGCACTGTATTTTTTTTCCACCCAAAACCACTCAAGAAATGTAGTTTTTTTAATATAAAATCATGCTACTGCATCCCATCTCTCAAATCTGCTTATAAAAAGCTGAATAGGCTTTGTAACTGCAGTAACAATCTTCAAAACAGACAAAATGTAACAGTTTCTGTTTTGTTAGTAGTAGCAAAGGAATATTGGCTTTCAGGTGCCAAAATTGTTCTGCTTAATAACTGAAAATTGAAAGACCCTAATCCCTTAAAACTCAGTATCCACTTAAAATTTTTACCAGAAACAAAGTGCCAAAACCATGAACCCTTCTCTAATGAATGATACCGGCTTCCATTTTGGAAGTTTCTTCAAAATGGTTTTGCAATGTTAGGACAACCTTGCACAGAAATTGGAAAGGTAGGAATACAACTTTTAAAAGAAATGGATGCTGCATAGAATAAACTGGTTTTATATCCTCTGTAGTGCATTATTTTAAAGTCTTATTAATTTAGTGGCAGCAATTGTAGTGAATGACATTTCCCAGCTGTAACAGCTGAACTTAGCTCCAGTTTGCTAAAGACTAAACTGGTACTTGAAACACAACACTGATAGCTCCAGGAGGCAAGAGAAAAACAGAATCCACTGAGTAATTTATTATATCCTTGGAGGCTGCTTCAGATGATACATGAAGGCCTGATAGAGCTTTCAGATTGGATTTACCTGTTGTTTCAAAAAGCAGAAACTATAAACCTTTCCAAAGGTGAATTCAGATTCTCAGATAGCCATTTTTGTCTTACTGTGTGCTTTCATCACCAGATTTCTTTGCCAGATAATGCTATGCAGCTATCACAGAACTAAATGGTTGCTCCTTTGACCTCAGGTTTGGCACAATTTTAAGTTTCTGTACATTCTGCAAATTGTCTAGACTGCTTTATATGTGACAGAATGTTATTTGTGCTTATCATACTGACTTTCCAGACTATGTTTAATTTTCCATACATAATACTTTTACAGTTAAGCTGGAAAAAGTTTTATATTGTAATTTTATGTGATTTGAGACAGAAAAGGGAGTTAGGAAGGCAGGGAGACACGGTTCAACAAGAAACCATAAATAATCTTGTAAGTAAAACTGGTGTTCACAGAAAGGTCTCATTTGCCTATACAAGTTATTTTCTTCCACTCAAAGATCAATCACTCTGACTGGGACTGCCAATGCTCTTTATCATTTTAATTAATTGCAAGAAGCATCAAGACAAAGGTGAGAAACTCCTAATGTAGCTCTCTTAGCAACATCCAAAGTGGTAGGCTTGAGAGTACATCAGAGTTCTAGAGCCAGTTAAGCTCCTTGCTCCTATTCTGTCCCAATCAAGGGTAATACCCAAGTGTGTGCTAGCCCTCCAGTCCTCTTTCTGTTCAGCTGCCTTCATCTTCTTGGAAAGAAATTTCTTAAACTGATGGGAAGGAAACCTCCATGCCAGATCCCTAGGCTGAACACCTGCTGGCCACTGTGCTAGACTGTGCTGAAGCATGTACCCAACTGCTCCTATTGCCATGGCCACAAAGGGTTATTGAGCTGTTTTATAGACTTCTCTCCTTCCACCCCAATGTGTTAAAAAATCAAAAGCAACCAAAACTAAATCCCACAAGCAGCTAGTCCTTAGGTTCCCAGCACTGTCCAGCCAGGCTCCCTTTTAATTTAACTCTGCTTATTGTAAATATTTAAATAGATTGATAAATATTTTTTTAAAGTATTTTGTATATTTAAAACCAAGGAATTGATTTAAAATTCTTCCAGGTACTTTGCTACTGTATTTCTTTAATCTCAATACCACTGAGATACCCTTAAGAGCAGCCTGCGAGATGTGCTCATCCATATATTTTGAGGATGTATATGGTCAAAGCCATAAAGCATTGCTAAAGAGACATTGATTGCTCAGGGCGACAGGCAGAACAGTTTCATGAAACATCTACCCAGATGAACCTTTGTTCAACCTTCACCTGATGAAAATTTTGTGATTTGAAAAAAGGGAAAAGGAAGGGAATGTAGGTACTTATGCAACTGAATTGTGAAGCATCCGAAGATTACAGTTTACTCCTGCATCATACACTATTGAAACAAATGTAATTTCTTTTGACACACAGATCATGAATATATCGAAGAAGTCTGGAAAGTAAACAATCAAAAAACCAAAACAGTTTTCAAAGATTCTTTCTCTGAAAGTAGTGAATAGTCTTCTACCCTGCAGGCTAGCAAAATTTTTAAAGCACTTTGGATTGTCACACATTCTATAAATTGTGTACTATAGGATTTATGGTTAAAGTATTGTATGATGGATTACGTAATGGGTCTTAGGAAGTAAGGCCCTGATGCAAGGAGATGAAATGTGTAAAAACGCCAGTAAGACACTATATAAAAAGAATACATGTGTTTGCACATATGTATGTACATATGTGTGTATATGCATGCATACATACACACACACACACACACATATATATATATATATAAATAAATGTATATGTAAACAAGCAAAATACCCACAGGAGCAGATTACAGTTTGCCCATTTATTAGACAATGAGCAGAGTTAAAATTATTTTCTTCCTCCTATATGAAGATCAGTTTGCTTTTTTGAAAATTCTAAATTAAATACTGTGTAGCCATTTGGAGCCTAGAAGATCTCAGCAGAACTAGAAGTTTTAAAGTGATGCAGCTATCTGTTTCAAGCTAAGCCAGTTCCCTAAAGTTAAGACTTGAGATGGATGGTATGAAGGTATGGTGTAAAGGACTGGAGAGATTTTGTGCTAATATTAAATTCCATTTACACAAACGGGTATTAGGCAACGTAGAATCATCCTTTTAAAATAAATTAGAATATTCTTTAAAAATAAATTAGAATAATCAAGAAACCAAACTTTGAAATGAAAAAGCAAAATTCACACATGCACCTTTGGTAATCATAAAGGAAATGTGTAGTTTGGTAGACAATCAAAACCAGAAGAATTTCAGAATGCAAACTCTTACATGTTACAACATGTAAGTATTGACTTGTATATGTGTGTCTGTCTCTTTGCCACACTTGTCTTTAGGATTATGGGAAGCAATTAATTTTGTGTGAGATGACATTTTGTTTCTTGTTAACGCACTTTAATGTAATGTGTATATATATACTTAGTAATTTTTTTTATGCTTTTCTAGTAAACTGTTGCAAATGTAGTGAATAAATATCTGATTGTCAAAACCTGTGGGTTTGAGAAAATAAGCTCAGAAAAAAATCAACACCCCAATATGGACATTGGGCTTCATTTGCACATGCCTATTAAACAGCTACACAGGGACAAGAGTGTTTATAGAGAAGAGCTGACACATAGCTGACAGGCAGCCAGAATTTAATGTGGGCAAGGGGACTGCTTTTGCTGTGACTCATAGTTTGGCCAATTCCAAAATGGATATGTGCTTCTGCTGTAAATGATCCTGAAGACTATTTTAAAGCATCTGCTAATTTAAAATAACAGCAATTAATTTTGTGCTGTGTAAAAAATATTAATGTTCTCCTCTGAATAATGCTCCAGGTTTTGTTTACAGGTAAAGTTTTATGAACTGTCATGACTTATAAAGCCCAAAATATTTTGGACACTGACATGGTTGGCAAGCTGTCTTTACTGTCAAGTGACGCTCCTTAGAACTTGAAAGCTCCTAAGAAAATACAGTGTAGGCATACATTTATGTTGTGGGTTTTTGGCTCCTATGGTACCTCAACTAGGACTGGCTCCTCAAGGTATAATCTCAAGGCTACACCCAGGGAATCAAAATTACAAGATCTTCAGTGTAGCAAGACCTATCTTTTGGGATCTGAAGATACATACTTGTGCTTAATTCTAAGTATCTCTGGCAAGAGATCTTTGAGAAAACTTTGTAAGCTCACCTTAAAAAGTTTCTGTATATATACACTGAAAAGGTCACAGGTCTAGTTTACACACCCCCCCCCCCCTTGAATAGATACATGATTACCTTTTTTATACTCATTTAATTAAATTGTCAAGACTTAGGTGTAATCAAATGCGTTGTGACCCAATTGCCAAACCAAGCCATATACTGCTGCAGGAATTAATATTACTCAGTGGACTAAAATGACAGAACTTACTAGCATGTAATCAGCCCACCCTTGTGACAGAAAAACAGAATTTATCTTTGCCTCTGGCTCTCTTCGAGTCTGAAAGAAAGTAGAGCCATTCCCTGTAGGGGAAAATGGGCTTGACCTGAGTTGCAAAGCTGCTGTTCCCTGCTACTGGACCTGTTGAAGGAGTACTTGTCCACTTGTGGAAGAGTAAACAGCCTTGACAACAGCAGAGGCACTGCAAATGAGAAGCAACAGCTTTGGAATGAATTGTTTGAGCAGCTTTCTCAATGCTTCTGAGATAGAGCTCATGTTTGTACCAGTTAAAATCCTTACGCTCTTAAAAGCATTTTGCTAGTGACACAGCCAGCAAGATCAGCAGTCCTGTATTTGTCTGAGAATGTATGGCAAATTAAGATACAGAGTAAAAAGCTATTTACCTCCAAATATACACTGTTAGTTCCTTGACTGATCTCCATATTTGCTTCCTCATGTCAGCAATATTTCAGCTGGCAGCCTTCCCCACTACTCCCAGATGAATACTTCAGAGCATTAAGAAAGGATAGCTTTTGGTCTTCTCACTTTTCATCTACTACTCTTTCAACAGTATAAAACCTTTCACAATAAAACTCTGAACCCAATGAAAAAGTATATCCAGATTTTAGTATTTAAAACTCTTAAACAGCAAAGTCCTTCTGAGTCCTGTTGAAAAATGTGCCTTAAGATCCATTGAGGATGTGTCAGACAAACAAAATACATTTCTTTTTGGCTGTGAGAGCAGGAATCATTTGCTGTTTGGGGTCATCTAAGAAAAAGACCTGTGCATGACCTCAGATTACCCTGGTTTATCCTTTCCTTAAGGATTAAGGGAAATACCAGAAGCTGTGTCCTGCCTTTGTGCCTGTAACGCTTGCAGGTCTAAACCAAGCTGAGGACTGCAATTGAACAACTTTTTTTTTCTTGTAGTGCTCAGGACTAAGTATTTTCTTCTTAGTGTATAATGAACCAAATGCATTCTTGTTCCACATCCCACCCCAAACATCCTGGACTGATCACATCAAAGACACTGTAGATTAGGGATTAATAATTTAAGATGATCTGCAGCATTTCTCTCTTTTTCCACTTTTTCACATTCTTCTTTGTCCATTAGGCATACATATATATCTCAGACCTATACCTTAAGCATTTTCAATCAAGAACTCTCCAAAATGTGATTAACAAAGAACATTTTCAGGCATATTTTTGTAGATTCTCCTCTCATTTTCTACTATCCCTCCGCCTGCAGCACATAACGGTTTTGACAGAAGAACCAAATCATACTAGTCTTAGTAATATTAAGCAAGGAAAAAACCCACCAACATCTAAGAAGTTGTAAAGTGTTAATACTGCGCAAATATTTGCTGAAAAAGTCGGTATGATTTGGCTGTGAAACACATTCTTACTGAAGACCAGGCCTCTGAGCACTCTCCTCGCACAAAAGTATTGAACAATGCACAGTCTATACAAATTCAGGTTCAGACAGCCACTTAAATCTATACATACTCATGTAAAATCAGTAACTGTCACTTGAATGAATCAGAGGGAAATGTACTGTTTTTAATAACAAAATACTGCATTCTTTCACAGTAAAACATTTTATTATTAACCTAGCTCATCCAGTGAATTTTAGAAGCTACTCTAGGATTAAGTTCATGATGGATTACACTTGCTCACAATCTCAAAGCTTAAATTTTAATTTCTGACCAGATGGCCCAGCACTATTAAAAAAACAGTAGCATTGTTTGTTTTAATTTGGTATTTTATACACAAAGTGCAGCTCCTGTAAAGCAAAAGTCAAAGAACAAAATAAACACCTTTTTATTTATTTTAAAAGAGAAACTAAATATTCTTGGAATAAACATGTATGCTGCTCTAGCCAATACTATACTCAAGGGTCTGGGACATGAGGAAACAAAGACAAGTAGTTGTGCTTAGGATATTTTTTCCAACTGGAAATATGACTTCATCAACATGCCTTCACCCAAGGAGTATTTTGAGTATTTTAATGAAGTTAACATGGAATATATGGACTCAAATAAAGCAGAGGATTTATTATTTTTTTAAAGTACTTGTACCACAAAAAACTCAAGGACTCTGTAACCACTCAAGATTATGTAAAACAGCAGCACAGGTGGTATTTTCCATATAAAAGCATATACACACTTTTAAATGAAAACCATGAGAAGAAATTAAAATATCCTTCCAACTTTTAGAGGTCTGATAATAAAAAAATATGGGGGGTTCCTGAAGGTGTGTCTACCCTCAGATTATAACAGACTTTTGAGAAGCACATAGCAAAATCTGGAATTTTATTATACAGGGCACCACTGTGAGTACAGCTCGCTATTCTTCTTGCTTTTATCTTAGCTCCCATAACTGATCTAATCTCAATTCCCCTACTATACCTTCTTATCAATACCATGCATTACTTGATACGCAAAAGCATTTGTACAAAATGAAAAACCTCTGGAAAAAAAAAAGAAGTATCCAAACAAAAACATTTACCTTTAAACTGGCAAAAAGGCATGCTTTCTGTGAGCAAAGCAATTAATGCTTTCTATTTCTTCCTGTATACCCCAGGATCATAACTACCAAACTCTTTCACTGAAAGTTTTGCTACCAAGACAGTATCTTCAAATGTTTGCAACTGACAATATTCTTTGTAGGTACAGAAATCCCTTGAAAAAAGGAAAAAAAAAAAGAGAGAAATGAGAAAAGAGAAGAAAAAAAAAGAAAAGAGAAAAAAGAAAAGAGTTGCATAAGTTAAACGGTAAGGATTCATTGCAAGTCAGAACAGAAGTTATTATGAATGTATTTACACAACTGTTAAAGTACACAAATACAGTGGTAGTACAAATGAAGTGCTTTGAGATACTGGTTTATACACAGGTTTATATAGACAGTCTAACTATTTTGTGCATGATGGAATTTAACTATTATGAGGACAAAAACTGCCTACAAGTGAGTACAATTCTAGAAGTCTGCAGTCAACTTTTAAGTATAGTACAGCAATCTAATGGTCCAGATACACAGGAAATAAAAAGGCTGCTTTTTTAAGTCCCTCAAACATTACACTATTAACCACAGATATTTACAAGGAAAGCACAGTGAAGTGTAAAACTGCCCAAATGGTAGTGCACATGCCTAAAATACCAAAGTTTATAGTAACTGAGGAAATAATTCTCTTATGCAAACTTACCAATCGATCAAATTCTTGAGCTGTTCCACTATACTCTCCCCAAACACACATTTCCCCAGTCTGACCCAGAGTACACCCCAGCAAATATCTAATGATATGAAAGCATCCAAAGGAGAATGATAATACTTGGTATGTGGACTTTTGAGAGGGGCAAAAAAGAATTTGTAAACACCCAAAAAATAAAAACTACTGTCCATAAAAATCTGAAGACCAATATACCTTTAAAAATTGTCTCAATTTCTCAAAATACCTAACTGTTCAAACAAAATCTCTGTACCTACTTTCCAGCACAGAACTTCCCGTAATTTCAGTCATAAGAGTTCTGGTCCTGTTCCAAGTACCGAAAGGACAGAACACGTACTTTTACGAGACCATCTACAGTAACAGACAGTATGAAGAATTTCCCATATTTCATAACCAACAGGAGCCAACAACACCTCCAACAACCTAAGCATGTTGAGTCATTCATGCCTAGATAATTACTCTGGGCATTCTCGGGTTAAATATACTTAAGAATTAAATACGATTGCATCTAAACTGTAAAAATTCTCAGGATTTTATGGCAAGAATAGGTTACTATGTTTGTGGGGGTGTTATTTAGGGTTTTTTTTTGGTACAGGAATTCCTTTTTTGAGTCTTGGCATGTAACAGAAGGCCTAAATCAATGTATTTATTTATAAACATGTGGATACTGAATGAAACCTGCAAATTCACTGAAGATTCAGCAGCAATGTCTATTTTGCACTTGTAATAGTCTCCAAGCTAACCAGCCTCAGTGAAGAGGAAATAGAATTTTCTGAGTAAAAACAATGTTTGAAAGTATCCATTCACCCAAACTAAGCAGAGAGACAGAACAAGCTTTCTAATTCTAAATCCCTCAAGTGTCAGTCTTTCACTTTGTTGTTAATGTTCTTTACAAAAAAGAAATTCATCATTACAATCTCTGCTATACTTAAGACTCTCCTGCAGGGTATTTAGTTATCCTCTTCTATGAAACACAATGAGTATTAAAAAATTCATTTGTGCTACACAGAAAGTTAAATGTCCAGTGTGAATGAAGACAGCAAACAGTAAAATAAACTTCTAACAGTTTTAAAAACTTCATGAGAAAACCGACTCAGAATGGGACAATACATGAAAGTAAACAATTTAACTAACAGCAGATGGTTTTGATTCATTTACATGTTCCCTGGCAGACTAATTTTTTAAACAAGAAATTTCAAGTCATTATCTTTAGTTCAGGTTTGTTTATACTCTACATTTTTAAATCAGACAAAAACAAGAGTTCTTTACAGATAAGTAAGCCAATAATTTTAGCAAAATGATACAAAAAACTTTCTTAAACCAAGTAAAAGATTTATAGTTACAGTAGAATAATAAAAAGGGAATAAAGTCTGCCGCCTGTGGAGGGAAAACTGAAATGGCCATCCAGTAACAGGCGGTGAACTCTGTAAACCATCTTTCTTTTCCGGCCCTGTTACCACAGGGTTCTCTTAAGGTCATTGGGTTTCTGGCAAAAGCATCCTGTAATGGTAGCTGCTGGAGTCTCTGCATGTTCCTCCAAGAGCTTTTTAGGTCCCATGGAGAACTCCAATTTCCGCTCTAGTTTAGGGTATATTTGCTAGTAAAGCCATTGGCAACATGGGAGATCAGCCATGCATTATCTGCCCTCCATGGCAAAATAATTTTCACCGGTGCACAGCAGACTGGAGAACACTGGTAGTAACCCGAGCAGGAATCTACCAAAGCCAAAAAACAAGACAACATCAGCACATATCCTTCCAGTTAATATACAAGTATCTAGCAAAGTACTTCTAAACTATTAATTGCCAAAATTTAAGTGTGCGAATTTAAAATTCAATGAGCAATACAGTGTTTCACACCCACCTGTAGCTACACAAAGTTCCCTATAATTTTCCTCTTTTATTAGAAGTTAACATGGAAAATTCATCTTTCCAGCCAGAGGGGATGTTTTGAAGAAAATCAGACCAAGCATAAACATGTGCAGAAGAAAGAACCAACCAGATGAAAACACTATGAATGCACAGTAATCGACTCAATGGATAATTAATTTTAAAAAAAGATTAAGAAGGTAAAAAAGAAATTAATATTTTCAATAGCTTTTTTCTGTCCACGGGACGCTGTGTTAAGAGATACTTCTTGTATTTCCATAGCTCGACCCACTGAAGTAAGTGTAGCATTATTTCTTATGTAAAAGTGAAAAACAACCATACATCTCTGCAATTTAAGAAGCAAGAAACATCTAAGTAGCTGGATCAGTATTCAGTATTTGTTTCAGTTGTGAACAACTACAAATACTAAGGCATACAGTATAGGCCAACCAGCGCAGGCATAGACCAGACCAGAATATGCAAGTCTCCTGCATACGGGCTTTTCAATGCAAAGCTTTAGGTTTGCTTTTTTGCATTTTTTTGAATATCTTTTTTTTTTTTTTACTAAGATCTGATAACTGGTCTTTAAAGTGTTAAGCGGTCATTTACAGTTGGATCTTTTTAATGCTATACACTGTTCACGAAGCAGGTTGTGCAGAGTCAGCCAAGCACACAAAGCAGAAGGAGAAAACAGAAAATAGCAGGATTCTTCACCAGCTAGAGATACAGGATTAATGCAAGCTTAGGCTTTATAGAGAAAGTGAGACAGCAGACAAGAGTTATACAACAGAATTTATTAAGGAACAGAAAAATCTCACAGCTTTTTTCTTAATAAGTAGCAAATCAAAGAAGCTCTTGAAATACTTAAGAAAAGTATCCCTCAGCCACTAAGGTTCCGATTCCAATTGAAAGCTGTTTCTTCTCATATGAAACCGCTTATTACCAAAAGCGGAACAGACTAAAAAGCCAAACGCTGCACACAGAAAGGCAGAAACTTCTACTGCACTGAACAGTGGAAAGGACTTCATAATACCTAAATTCAAGTCTGCCTACCTCTGAGATGCTCATGGTCAACTATTCCTGTTAGCATGTGATCATTTTTTTTTTAAATACAGATCTGAATAGATCTGAGTATTTTTAAAATGAGAGCTCATAAGGCACGGAGAAGGATATAAAACAGTGAAAAATGAACATGGCTGTAGTAGAACATTCCATTAATGAAAAGACAAGACAGAGCCTCATTTGAGCAATTGAGTCAATTGAGTCTTCATACAGGTATTTTGCTTTTATGATTCTGAAGCAGATCTGGTTTTTATTGGATGACACACTGCTGCATCGACATCCTTGGAAAGACATGTAATTCTCATACAGCTAAAATTTTGACTTGGTTATTTTACTTTACTGTTGATACTTGAACAATTTTAGGGACCTTTTAAGTTACTATTATTGTCAACTCTTAACGCTTAAGAGTCCAAGTGGAACAGCAGCAATAACTCAGCTTTTGGAAAGACATTTGCTTTTAAGTTAGAGAAAAATCAATGCTTCATCAAGCATCCGACCAGAAGGCACAGATACAACTATGAGATCACATGAGTAGAAGAAGCAAAGTCGGATGTTTCCAAAGAGAATTTTCCCCACCCCATACAAAGTTTTGGTGTCTAATGAGAAGCACTCACCCAGTGCTGCCTTCCAACGAAAGGAGACGAGCAGCTACTTGCCATGGTGTTCGAAAGGAATGCTATTCTGAGGTAGGGGAAAAGACAGCAATTTTTAACAGTTCCACTGCCCCAATATATAAAGATGTCTTAATAAAAATCCAACCTGAACTTGCAGTAGCAACTCTGTCTTTTGAGAAGCTCTGATTTCAGACTTCTATAAGACATTTCCATCATATTAAGAGGCACATAAAAGAAACCAATCATTAATCCTCAAAGGAAGCTGACAGGGTCAGAAGAACAACGTAGAGTATGATGCCTATTAAGATGGATAGGTGGAGAAAGATTTGTGGATGCAGAAATGGAAAATGAAGAAGCACTGGAAGTATGGCACAACACTTAAGTTATTCAATGCCAGTGTTGGCTATAGTCTTCTAAAAACTTCTTCCATCAAAGAGACATAATCAAATATTTCTTTGTGCAGCACTTCAATCTTTCCTTCCAGCTACAGAGAATACCTCTCTTACCAATTGGAATTTGCCACAGCTTTGACTGTTGGGTGCTGAACATGTTACATTCAAGAAAAAAATCTTAAACAACTTACTGTGTAATCACGAGCAGTCAGACTGAACCTTTTGCTGAAGGAAATGAAGACTACTCACCCGTAACTACACTCTTGAGATAATCACTGCTTTCAGGATGCAGTCTGTGCATGTGGACCAGCAGAACTGATGCAAAGTAGTTTTTACTAGAATACTCGTTACCTCATTTACTACCTCCTTTATTACACCTCTTAATGTTTAAAAACTTTGTGTAAAGGAGACTTAGGGAACAATTCACTTAGAGAGTTTAAGAGCAGAAGGATCTTTTAACAGCCAGTATGATTTTCTGTCTAACACACTGCACATACAGCTGTAATTTAGGTTTGCTTTAAACTTGAACACACCACTTAGAAATGAATCCAGTATCGATGCAAATGCAGAGAGGAGAGATGATCTACTTATTTTAGAAGTTGTCTCAGTAGGTACCTACTTTCACTTAGACCTCTATTTTGCCTTTCTTTACTTGTGAGTGGTTTTAATTTTATGCAATAGGTTCTTCACATATTTTCTCTTTAAACATTAATTCCTGTTAAAATAATTTTGTTTCAAACACTACACCAACTCCCTCCAGACATTTTCTTAGCTTTTTGTAGAAGCTGAAAGAAGTAGATTTGAAACTCTTACACTGTACAATCTGTTCTCCCAATTCATCTCACTAATGACACAAAATAACATCTCCACATCTGCTCATTACTGTATCATACATAGATTCAAGGATGAAATTGTGCCTTTTCATTATGGAAACCACACTAACCTCTCTAACATTACATCTGCCTTCTCAGTGATTACTTACCACAGATACAGTTCCCCCACACAGGAAAACAGCCTCCACGTCTTCATCCTAACCAGAATTTGGAGTACTGCAGGAATAGACATTTGAATAGACTGCGCTCCACTGCTCAGCTTCCACAGATGTTTATCACTGTGAACTCACAACTTGCAGGTTTTTTCCTGTTGCATTCACTTCATATAATCCAGAAAAGTACTGAATAACATGTGCCATAGAATTTACATAATTTAATTAGAAACACTTAAGTTTCATGAACCATTTCATAAGACATGGCAGTTGTTACTCCAATAAATGCTCGTTACTTAGTGTTAGAAACTGCATGTCTTTTTTAAGGAGAGTGACTCAGGTGCTATGCGGACGCTATCTTGGATGCCGGGAATGACACCTATTTTGCTATGCTTACCAATTACCATTTTTCCACGAGCATTAAATTTCTCTGAGAATGCCTAGTTTTTATAAGAGAACTCCGGTTTCTATTATTTGCATTCACAGCCTTAGTTTTTCAGTTTCAGTCGGATTTGATCAGAATTCAGTTTGGAAAAAGGAAAGATAAGCACGTGGAGTAGTCATCTTTAAGAACTCTACTTAGAGTAGAGCTTTGAATGAAAAGCTTTCCTTGTCTGAGTAACATCTGTACATTTCATTGTCCAGAATTTAACAAGCAGCAGCCTTTCCTCTAGATAAACAGAGGTGGAGATTACAGATGCACTGTTGCCTTACCAAACCAAGGCATAAAGTAAATTAAATAACAATAGTAACGTATCAAGTTATAAATAAGAACTCTAACAAAGCTGTAGATATGCATGGTAAATGCTAAATGTTACTTTCTAGCGGGAGTATGGCTTAAGCACTTCCTGAAAAATGACCTGTGGTAGTATATTTACTTAAGACTTACTAAGGAAACTAGCACACTTGGAATGGACATGGACCAACAACTGCTATTCTTTATGATTCTCTTGATAAGAAGTGATACGGATGACTCTCTATATTCTTACATCTCTCCAATCAAAATTTGCTTTAATGACTTTGCCACGTAACTCAAATACTTTAGGTTTTCCTAAGAACAAGGTATACAGATAATAGGAAACTCAAGGCTCTAACTGTTGACCTGGCTAACATCTAAGGATAAATTCAGATTACAGAAGAGCTACTTTAGTATTATGAAAACTGTAAAGAGCATAAGCTATCAACACCTACAACTTGCACCATCCTGCCTGCTAGAGAGTGACAACTGGGAAAATGAAAAGTGAATTTTCTCTAGCAAGCTCAAGTAGTAGTGTTATAAGCTATAGTCTAAGTAAAGTGTTTCAGCCACACCACCCAAGTTGCAGAAGGTGAAGGCAGGAATTGGGAAAATGAAGAACCATCCACTGTTGAAGATGACTGGGTTTGGGACTGTTTAAAGAACCTGAAAGTACACGAGTCTGTGGGACCTGATGACACACATCTATCTGGGGGTTCTAAGGGATCGAGCTGAGTAAATGGCTACACCACTATCCATCATATTTGAGCTATCATGGCAGTCCAGTGTAGTTCCCTCTGACTGGAAAGGGGAGACCATAACACCCAGTTTTATATAGGGAAATATGACACAGGGAACTACAGGCCAGTCTCACCTCAGTGCCTGGCAAAGTCATGTAACAGATCCTCTTGGAAACTATGCTAAAGCACGTGGAGAATAAGGAGGTGATTGGTGTCAGACAACATAGCTTCACTAAAGGTAAATTGTCCCCAGCAAACTTGGCGACCTTCTACACTGTGGCTAAGCAGTGGCGGAGAAGGGAAGAGCCACATATGTCACCTACCCGGACTTTTGCAAAGCACTGGATGCTGTGTTGCATGATATCCCTGTCTCTAAACTGGAGAGACACAGATTTGACACATGGACCACTTTGTGGATAAGGAATTGGCCAGATGGTTGCACTCAAAGAACTGTGGTGAGTAAGTTTAATGTCCAAGTGGAAAACAGTGATGAGTGGTGTTTGTCCCTCAGTACTGGGACGGGTGCTGTTCGAAATCTTTGTCAGCAACATGGACAGTGGAAACAAGTGTACCCGCAGCAAATTTGCTTACAACAAGCTGTGTGGTGCAGTCAACCTGCTGTAGGGAAAGGGATGCCATCCAAAGAAACCTTAACAAGCTTGAGAAGTGGGTCTCTGGGAGCTTCATGCAGTTCAACAAGGTCAAATGCAAGGTCCAGCATGTGGGTCAGGTCAGCCTCAAGCATAAGTACAGGCTGTGAAGAATGGATCAAAATTAGATCTAGGGAGAAAGACTTGGGTGTGTTCATGGATTAGAAGCTCAACATGACTCAGCAATGTGCACCTGCAGCCCAGAAAGCCAACCACATCCTGGGCTGCATCAAAAGAAAAGTGACCAGCAACTCGAGAGAGGGGATTCTTGCCCTCTATTCTGCTCTAGTGAGACCCCACCTGGAGTACTGTGTCCTGGTCTGGGGCCCCCAACACAAGAACAATGCTGACAATGTTAGAATGAGTCCAGAGGAGAGCCACTAAGTTGGCAACAGTGCTGGAGCACCTCTCCTACGAAAACAGGCTGAGAGAGTTGGGGCTGTTTAGCCTGGAGAAGAGAAGACTTTGGGGAGAACTGAGAGTAGCCTTTCAGTACGCAAAGGGGGTTTAGAAGAAGACTGAAGAGGGGCTGTTCTCATGGCATGTAAAAAGTGCACATAGTGACAGGACAAGGGTGAATGGCCTTAACCTGAAGGAGGGTAGATTTATTTATTAGGAAGAAATTCTTTACTATAAGGGCAGTGAGGCATTAGAACAGGTTGCCTAGATAGGTCATGGACTCCCCATCTCAGGAAATGTTCAAGGCCAGGCTGAATGGGGTTCTGAGTAACCTGGCCTACTGGAAGGTTCTCTGCCTATGGCAGGGGGGTCAGAATGAGGTGATCTTTAAGGCCCCTTCCAATCCAACTCATTTCCCCTGCAAATCTCTCTTTCCCTCCAACTACAACAGGTCCATGGGAATCTGTTCAAATTATACTACAGTTACACACTGTTATTTGGTCACCATGAGTAGATACCAGCACTGGTTCACTGTCTTAGGAACTAAATTAATACAGCAGTCAATGAATTATTAGTTCTAACAAACTCAAGAGAAGACCCCAACTAGGCTGCTTTTGAGACTGTAAAGAAGTCAACCAAGCGATCCTGTACTTGGAGCAGAGTATTAAAAAGAGCAGGTATGGAATGTGCCATTAAGCCAGACGGTACTGTTGGCCCGTATCACAAATTACACATCTGGGTGTTTAAAGACCACTCAGAAAACTGCCCACTGCCCTCACAGTATTCACGTTCTACAGGCCAGGCAGAACAGAAATGGATCCACAGGCCCAATTGTATTATTCATATCTTGAAATGTTTACAAGAGCGTCACTTGCACAATGAGCGACACATCTGGAACATAGCAAAAACATTAAAGATGTACTTGCACCTAAAACAATCAAGTGGTATCACTGCATTTCTGTCTGTTACTGCTATAACTCATTTATCTGACTAAATAGAGACAAAGCATCTGAGATTTGCTCAGAATGCCAAAGACCTGGCATATACACTTGGCCAAGAAACCATCTTTACATTAAAGTAAATGTTCAGGGAGAAGTCTGCATCACAGCCTCACAGAATATCCAAGGTCAAAGAGGACCCCGGGAAAACATGTAGCCCAATCCCACTGTCCAAAGCACAGTCAACTAGAGCAAGCCACTCAGGACAATGTCCAGTTGGGCTCCAAGTAATTTGGAAAAGGGAGACTACACAACCTCTTTGGGCAACCTGGTACAGTCCTTGCCCACCTTCATAGTAAAGAAAAATTTCTCTGTATGTCTAAACGGAATTTCCTGTATTTCAATTTGTGCCCACTCTCCACTGTCCATTCACTGAATATTGCTGAACCAGTCTGGTTGCACCTTCTTTACATTCTTCTAACAGGTATTTATGAAATTTACAAGATCCATTAACTATGCACAATTCTCCCCTCTTTTTTTTCAAACTATTTAAAAATACTTCGATGTGAGAATTTCTGGTGGCAAGAATAGCAGTTCAGTAAACAATATAAGATGGTGAAACTTGTACCAAAGCCAGTACAGAAAACTTCACCTATACCCTATTCTTGCCCAGTCATTTCTGCTCCTGAACTGTTCATCCCTTGTGCAAGCACCAGTATCTGTGCAGCTACATGGTGAAACAACTCATTCAACTGAAACGCCCCACCACCCCAAATCCCACTTCGCTTTTATCACAATGGAATTGTTTCTCCAACCCACTTCACTCTCAGTCTTCATTAGACGGGGATGTCCAGTCTGGATATCCATATCCACCTGGCCCCCATCTAAAAAACTGTTCATTTAAGCAGTAAGATTTCATACATAAGAACATGAACTATCCAAAAGTAATTACCTCTGCCAATTAAATGATGAAGCTAAAAGGAACCAAGTTAATTTTTTGTCAATGTTCCCTGTCAACAAGGAACAAGTCCCTGGCAAAAATTATGCACTTAGAGCTCCTGCACAGTAGTGAGGCATGATGGAAAAACCCCTATGTCACTGCTATAGTCCACCTAACATACTGCTTTCCCAGAAATGTTGCAGAATGTCTACAGATTGGCTGATTTCTATTTTGTAAGTAAGACTGAAAGTAAATTGTACAAAGCCAAGCCACACACTGTTTAGGACAAGACTGCCAATATGCTGAGGAAGGAATGTTTTAGCTGCAGCACAGAGTTAGAAACACATTTAACACTGTTAGCCCTAAAAAGAAACATTACTAAAATTTCTTTGCTAAGTCACTGTGAGCAGCAAGGATGATTCCAGTGCTGACCATGAATCATTATCATTTCTCCTTCTGCCATTCTCTTCAAATGAGCGTTCTGCAACATATCCAGCGTCCATGTATGCGGCCTCTTATAGGCTCTGAATTAAGAGCACTGCACAACAACTTTCTTCACTATTGCACCTTCTATTCTTCACCAAATGCTTCTTGCCTTTTCTGCACCAATATCGTCTACTCTGCCAATTTGGAAACAAAATTCACTACTGTCTCTTACTCTGCTTCTTCACTGATAACAGGTATAAGAAAGTCAATGAGTCAAGGTAAAAATAAACATTTTTTTACACCCACATCATTCAGGCTAAATGTCAAGCATTTACATGAATGAACATCACTTGCAAAAACAGTGTGAAATCACATCAATTACCTGGTAAGTTCGTTTGGCAAATTAACTTATCAAATCGCCCTCATTTTTTCCAATACACAGATTTATTTTTTTTTTACCTGCGAAGTTGACATGCGAGACGTATCTTGTCGGCCTGTTAAATCAGATGAGGAGATATTGACTGGGGCACCACGATGCAATCTCATACTCACTTTCCTTTCTCGTTCCATACCGGATACTGGCCGAGGAGAGGTGTTGGCTGTGAGAAAAACAGTATTAGATTCTCATAATGAGAAATGGTCACTGGAAAAATTACACTCTTGCTGTTGTTTGACATTTCATAGAAATACAAGTATCAATTTCCAGGCAATGAGCATATGCAAATACCTTCAATCTACTAAAAATCAAGGGAGAAAAAACTAAACCAAAAGGCCAAACTCTGCCCAGACACAAACTGCCAATTAGAGTAGTCTACAAGAAGCACCTACCCAGCTACTTGCTTACTCACCAGCATGTGAAGTTGGGGTAAGGGGAGTAGGAGGAGCTGCATCTTGCGTTCCTCTTAGCCTGCCAGAAGCAGTGGAGGGTAACCCACGTACACCTGGATTTCGTGTATGTCTTAATCTTTCCTCTCGTTCTCGCCTTTCACGTTCAGCATCTTCAGCTGCTCTGCTTGCACCCTACAGGTCAAGACTAGTGAACAACTTTGGGGATTATTGAGCTTACAATTGTATGTTTATAAGAGTACTGAAAATTAAGAACTGGACAATGTGTGAACTGAAGTTTGAGAAGGCACCAACTGCTTTGGTAATATTGCTTGAGAATTACCATAAGTTTTGTTCATACACTTGCTCGGATAGTGTTCAAAATTTTAATGTGCATATGCACTGTTATGGCAGCTGGACACCTCCTCAAATGTTGCAAATGACCTATGTTAAAGATCAAGGTGGGAGAAAGTAGTCATTCCACAACCTAGCCTGGTGACTGCCCTAAAGGATCTGAGAAGCCTTCCACATTAAAAGCCTTGTAACTGTAATTTAGCTGTCATCCAAGCCTTATAGCATGGATCCTGTATCTCCTGCCTTTCTCCTCATTTCCTGATCTTTCTGTCTATACAGTAGAGTTGCTAAGAGGAAATATGAAGACAATCTTACAGTATCAGTTAAGATTCTCAAAACTGACAATGCAGTAACAGGACCCAACCAAAACCATTAGGAATTCAAAGTTTTAAAAAGCTATATGAGCTACTCACAAATTTCAGCATGTTCCAGTCAAACACATAGTCGTAGGAGAATCCTTGTCGATGAAAAAGGTTTCTGAATAATTGCCTTAGATAGGAATAGTCCGGCTTGTCATCAAAACGCAAAGAACGGCAGAAGTTCAAGTATGTGGCAAATTCAGCTGTAATTAAAGGAAGCCTGTTTTTTATCTTCAGCTTCACATTGGCTTTTTTGTAATTCTGAGTCGAAAATACCCAAACCACCCCAAACCTGAAAAGCAGGGAATCTTCTTAACATAAGAAAAAGGATAATGATCTAATACTAGAAATCCACTAAAGGAAACACTATCATGTCAACCCTGAAAAACAAATTATTTTTCTATCACAGAGCAGGCAAAGATCTCATCTGCCAACAGCACAGAGGACCCAATAGCACAGTTCTTTAAGCAACAGCTGCTGGGGGAGAAAAGGTATAAAACTTTGCTTGGAACATACTGAACACAATTTATTGTGGGACATGGAACAGCATTTCTTTGTTAAGACACAGATTCATGGCTGCTGTGTCACAAAACACAGAAAAAATTTATCTTCCAGGTAAGTTCCATCTCATTTTTAATTTAAAATAGTCTGAACACTTGTTTTTAAATGGCAAGCAAAATATTACAAAGCAAAAAAAAAAAAAAAAAAAAAAAAAAGAATACTTTAGTGAATTCAGTGCACCACTGAAAATCAGCAGTATCAAAACACTAGCTTTTGACTTTAGGTCTTCCCAAATGAAATAAGATAATAATTTATATTAAGAAAGAAATTCTAACAAATGGCACAAGAGAAGCTGATTAGTCTTCCCTGCCTGTAAACCCCAGAGAAAACATGTAATTCATGAATGTAAAGGAATACATATGAAGCAACATTAGAAACACATAAAAAATGATGAACTTTCATAACAACCCAAAGAAAAACTATAGTTCTTGTCATTGTAACAAGAGAGTGAAGCCAAGAGGGTGAAGAGACAGAACTCTTTGTGAAATGAAAATAGCCTCTGATGACAGCTAGTGTTACTAAGTTTTAAAACAAATTTAAGTATCATTTTTCAATACTCAAAAATGGCTTATTGTTTTGCTCTAAATAACAAACTGAGAAACAGAACTGCTCTGAGGCATGACGCTAGGATATAGCAGGGTTGCTTATGCCTCTCACAAATTCCAATCCATCAGCAGGCGAAACCAGATGAACCTGGGACGATAATTCCCAAGCAAAACAACTGCAGTGGCTAAGAGATGCATCTGACTACACAATCCAATTCATCCAAGAAACAGTACCCACACAGATGGAGAAAAAGGCAGTTTGTTAAAATGCTATTTGACTGTTACCAATTATCCAGCCAACAGGTGCACAAAAAATACAGCGCAAATCAGGGTACCATGCTACCCTTCCTCTTGAGGGCACTTAAACAGTTGAGACAAGAGATCCCTAGAAATGCTCTATGAACACAAAAGATCTGTCTTCAGCATAGTATTTTTACCACACATGTGGTAAAATCATGGGGGGATAAGGAAGGGGAAGAGGAGAAGGGGAGAGACAGATGGTGAAAAAGAGTAGTAGAATTTAACATAAGGAAAGGAAATGTACCACTAAAACATGAACACATAGGCCTAGGGCCACAGAAGAGTAACTTACAAGGATATCCTTTACACAAAACCTCAATGGGTGTAGACATTTTCTTTTCACTGATACGTTCATATTTCTGCCTCTTTGTTGCTGCTTTCAGTCCCTGCCAGGGGAGGGAGCCCAGGTTAAAATACATCAGTACATAGCCCAAGGACTCCAAGTCATCTCTGCGAGATTGCTCTACAAACAGCATAAAAAAGTGAACTCATTAGGTTTCATTTTCTACTGGCAAAACAAAAGTGTGCAACGAGACAGTTAGAAAAACCCTTACAAAAACGAGAGACAGCTGAGAGTTACTATGCCCATGATAAACTTGTTCAGTAAAAGAAAAGCCTATTATCCTTGCAGTTATTAAAAAATGTGCTAATTCCCGAGCATTACAAACTCAGACTGAACAGACACCTAATATAGACTGAATCCCACCTAATCAAGATATGCAAGGCCATGCACACTGTACTCTTAGTGTCAAAAATAGGGACTGTCTCCTATGCCTCCACAAAGCAACATCCACTTGCACTAATATTACATGCATCGACACTCTTGAAGTTTCTATTTATTGCTTTCCCCAGCTCACCAATTCCAAGATGAGTGTTGATGGATGCATAACGGGCAGTTCCCGTCAAGTTTTTATTTTCACGATATGGAATATGTTGGTGAGTTCGAGCATCTCGATACTTCTTTGCTAGTCCAAAGTCTATTATGTAGACAAGATTGCCTTTCTTCCCCAGGCCCATTAAGAAGTTATCTGGCTTCACATCTCGGTGGATGAAGTTCTTAGAGTGAATATATTCAATTCGACTAATCTAAATACAGAGCCACAAAAAAAATCATTGTCGAGAGACTAAGCACACATCTTTTTCTGACAAAAACACTAGCAATTGTGTCTAAATAATGAAAGAGGCAACCCCCCTTTTTACTGTAAAATATAAAGGCATCAAAGAGAACGTAATTTAGAAGACAACAGACAAACCTTCTTTCCAGCTCTTTGCCTGTGTCTATTTTACAGAACTAGGACAATCTGTTTTCAAAAACTTTCTTGGGGAAATTTCTTCGTCTTTGAGCAGTGCAACACCCAGTTCGCAAACAGTGCAGATCCAGTTTTTAAAGAAGAATCAATCACTTTTCATGGGATAGTTTGGATTTACAAAAACAAAGCTACTTTTGAATTTTTTGTCTATTAATACAGCCTATTCAGCTCTAAATTTTAGAAAAAAAAAAGTTTATGATCAAAAAAATTCAATATCCCAACATATTTTACTATCAAGATAACAAAGCCATTTCCTACCATTTGGTCAGCAAGTAATAGGACTGTCTTGAGACTAAATTTCCTTGAACAAAAATTGAAGAGATCTTCAAGACTCGGTCCCAACAACTCCATCACCATAACGTTGTAGTCCCCTTCAGCTCCACACCACTTAATTGTGGGAATACCCACTAGGAAAGAATAAATCATGCATTCACTATAACAATTTGATTTATATAATTAATGCATACAAATCTTCAAGGGTCTTAATATTAATTCTGAGTGTCATTATCATGAATGTTTCCATTTACAGTGAAGCTTAATATTTTATGTTCAGACATTCCAAAATTAAATGTGTGATAACTTCCAGCAGAATCAATACAAAATTATAGCAACAGAGGTCTAAAAATAGTCTTTTTTCTTTTCCCCAGAAACCTTCTAGTCTTCAGACTTATCTTGCAACTTTAAAGTATTGAGCATCTTTGTTATATTTGAACCCTAAGTATTTTACCAATATTAATTTTCATGTAGTCTCTAAGATGCAATACGGCACAAATCAGGCATCTGGAAATAAAACCCTGACAAACCACTAGATACTATAACTGAGGAAGGCCTTAGAAATTAACTTAGTTTCAAAGCCTACATAATCACCATGAAATATCTGTCTCCTTCATCAAAATTTGCAATGAATTTCTGCCCTGCCTTCATATTCTTGTCTTTCCTTCAGCTCCATGGTATTTGCTGTCTGGTGAATCTCTAACAAACTAGCATTGTTTATGAGATGCATTATTCATTCAGTTTTACAGTATGATAATTAGCCCAAATTTACGGAGGAAGTCAGGAATCTTATTTCACACAAAAATGCAGAAACGCTCAAATATTTTGAAATAAACCTGCATGTAGGTAACCTTATTCAGATTTTCAAATGCCTTACTCAAAGTTAATTCTATGCATTTTGGTGTGAAATGCCGTAATTCACTGAACTTAAAGGAAGCATGTTATTCTACGAAGGCTATTTTGGTTACACGCAGGTGGCAACAGAATGAGGCAGGAATTAAAAAATAACTAAATGCAAATACACATTATTATCAATTTCTAGAGGTCTTATTACCCTACTTGGCATGTACTTGAAATACAGCATGGAATGTACTCTTTATGCAAAGCATATCCTCATCTAGGAAGAATTCCAGGGACTATGAAACAAAGAGAAAACTGAACTACACCAGGTTTATGTCCCAGAACTGCACAGGAATGTTATGCTTCCAGAATTCCAAAATATATGAGTAAGTTACTATAGCAAAGCAACACACAGTAGCTATGAAGTTGCTGCACTCCTACTCTCCACTACTAATGCCATTTTGTCTTAGAACTCTCCCAGCAAGGAAATCTTTTTCACACGGAAAAAAGAATTCTAACATGTACAATAAAAATTAACCTGATTTTTAAAAGTTTAGAATTGTGCTACCATAATAAACAAGTCAGGTGAAATGGCCCAAAGCAGTAGTTACCATCTTTCACTGATTTATCAGAATCAGAAATAAATCACTGTTCTGGGACCAAACTTTGTTTCACATTGCACAAGGTCCTCTCATTTTAATATTTTGGGAACCATGAGAAACTTTGGAGGATCTTACTGTTTATCATGAAGCGTGATAGCCACGGATTTGGAACTGCTCCTCTACAACTCTTGCAGAACTGAAATGCTGCTCTTCATCTACCCTGCTGCCTTTTCCCACCTTCCCCTTATTTCGCAAAAGAGATCCCAAACATTAACTGTCAGTGGCAGATAGATCAAAGGTGTAAAAGCAGTAAAATCTTTGAAGAAGGAAAATAGTTTGCTTGCCTCCACCCTGCATCATTTTGTAGATTTTACTCTCAATGTGGAGCTGAGGATGTTTGGTCTTCACACATTCCAACTTTATTGCAACCTCCTCTCCAGCAGCAATATCAGTTCCTAAAACCAGAAGAATTAAAACACTGGTCAAAATATTTTTAAGATGCATTTCCTTTGCCAAGACCAAAACAAAATGAGCATCAACAAACTACTTTTAAATGGCAAACATCCAGAGATTAAGTACTTTCAGCCACGATTATCTAAAAGTTCTTCTGAAACTTTACAGATACTCTCCAACAGACTAGGATTACAAGAGACAACTATTGTATAACAAGAAGCTAAAATTGCTGCTAACCCACTAAAAAAAAAACAAAAAAAAACCAACAAAAACCCCCCAGAAAAACAACAAAACTAAACCTAGTGCATCTTCTCAGGGATGTCTTTCCACTTCGAGTTGGTGGTAAAAATGCTCAGAATTAATGTTTACAAACACAGCACACTGACCCGCCAATGGAAGAAGTACTAAGAATTCCAATCCTCTTATGTCTTGGAAATAGAGACTACACTTTCCCTAGATCTCACCACAGTCTGGCTGTACCCTGACACCTCATTTTACTTGTCTGGAAGGCAGCTTATCTAGACTAAAGAATGTGCTGTCTGCAATAGCTTTCTTTAAATCTCATTAAATTCACGTTTTAAGAATCAAAAAACGGCTTACCTGTTCACTTTCCAAGTATGTAGGGAGAAACTGACATTCTTAAATAGAAACAGTCAAGAAAATACACACTCTCACAGCCAAGCAACTTACAAACTACAGGAAAAAAAGGAAATAGCAAAAGGAAATGTGTGACACTTCACAGACATTATCTCCAAGTCTCTCAGCTTTAGGAATTTGGCCCTTTTCTGCTTTACCTCATGGTTCAGGATCATATGAAGTATATCAGCTATAGTTCGATCTGATCCCCACTTTCAAAAGCCTAACTAGAGGTTCCCCTCTACTCTGACATGTCTTCAACACCCTTGTAGCTGCATTTAAGACAAAACCTGGGGACTGGAAACAGGCAAAAAGTAGTCAAATCTTCAATTTCAAAGCATAAAACTGAGCTGGGAATGTATGCTGAAATAATCTACAAATTCATCGAGGCCTGTCAGAAAGCACGTCTACTTAAAAATAAATATTGACTTCTGAAATACCTTTAGAAATTATTTTAAGACACGTCTACTGTACCGTCTGAACAATGGAGCAGTAACTTGAATTTTTAAAAAACTGACCACATTTTTGTTATCACAAAAAAACACAGTTTTCAAACATCTGTTCTACCAGATAATGGAAGGCAAAGCAAATGGGACTCTACAAAAGGCTTCCGTTCTTGAGAGACAGTAATTTTCCCTGGAAAAATAAATGCCACCAGCTGGATCTTCCATTCATGTACTTCCAGGCTGGTTCCATGCCTGAGCCATGCTTTCATGTAAATGGCATGACATGTGCAGTAAGCCCTGAGAGAATTATTGCACAGAATTCAGTATGGCATTAATATGTACACTAGCATACAGGGAACTATTACTTTCTGTGCAACTTCACTGGTCTAAGCTCCATTCATAGAGACAGAAGTGACACTTAAACGTTTACTTCACTTGCACTTGATATTAATACTGTAATACAATCTGATTTATCTGAGCGCTAGTCAAATTTAAATTTTTCAAATCATCTAAGACTTTTCAGATTTCAACTGCTGTTTTAATTGCCCCCCAAAATCCCATTGGAAGCTAACAAGGATTTTTGCACAAGCTTTACCACAATCTTCTACGGTCACATCTTCAATCTATACATGCATTGCAGTCAGGAAGAATCAGGTTCTCTGACTCTAGACCATCACATGCCTTCAGCTAAAAATGCATATTTTTCATCAGGCATATGATCTGTCTTATGTATAACCAGTATTTCATTATCTGTAAACAAGCAGCTTTAGGCAACGAATTCAGTTGGAATACCAGCTGTGCACTGCAAGATGTATAGAAACAACCCCCACCTCTCATACTGCATGCACTGCCAAACTTACAACATAAGCTAGCAAGTGACATTATTTTTATTTTCCACAATATGCAGTCAATGAACCTTAACCCCTGCAAGTTCCCCCTTCCCTGATTTGCTTTTCTAGGTTAACACAATTTTCAAAAGCAGAATAGCAGACTGCCATATTAAAAGCAGAGTACTTGTGTCTACCGGACGGGAAATAATGCTCATATTTCTTTGGATTTAACCCACTTCATATGGCTTGAGAGTTTGCCGAATATGTAGAGTATTTTAAAAATACCTGCTCTCAAAATATTTTGCACCCGCTACCTGTGCTTGTCATAAACAATAGTAGTACGCTATGTTACACAGCTATAATAATGGTCTGGCAAAGACAATTCCAATCCTGTACGCTTTACAATTGCAAAGTGATCACGATTAGGCGATGGTCAGCAACAGGATTAGCCAAACTACGAGGATTATTTGAAGGATTTAAAGGTTTTTTACTGCAACCTAATCACTTGTATTTGTGTAATTTTTTTTAGGCCTCACGGGAGAAAGAAACATCCTTCTGACAACAATTTTTCCTAGTCCAACTGCAGCGATATTTAACCGCGGTATGTTTCTTTCCCGAAACGTTTTTCCGAATGTGGTGGGTTGTGGGGTTTTTACGGTTTATGTGATTTTAGGGTTTTTTCTTCCTTGTTTTCAGATAAGGCGATTTTTATCCTTATGTCCATTTTACAGACTCGAACGGTGCCCAAGGTCATTAGACAACAATGAAAAGAGGCAGCCGAGTAAACCAGAATTCCCGATTTCCGCACTATCCAAATTAGGACATGATGTCAACGAAATATTAAATTACTGCTGCTATGTCCCTAGCCCAAGTACTTGCCCGACCTGGCTAGGCCCTCGATGTTCTCCACACAGCCAGAAAACGGCCAGCTAAACCCCCAGCGAGCCATCCTCCTTACCCAGGTAGATATCCCCGAAGGAACCGCTCCCGATCTTCCGGCCCAGCCGGTACCGGTTCCCAACCCTCAGCTCCATGGCGGCAGCTCGTCTCCTCCGCGACCCGGTTCTGTTGCTCTGCCCGGCCTGCTGGCTCTCGTTCTGATGCCTCACAGTCCTGCGGATGCCATCGTGGCTTTGGTCTCGCCGCTCGATACTAGCGAGACAGTCAAGCCCGTCGCCGCAGCTCCCGGGCAAGATGGACACGGATTCCCGACACGACCGGCGCCTCAGCAGCTCCGGCCCCCAACCACCATACTGCGTGACCTCACTTCCCTAGCGACGGGGGCGAGGCACGCTGCCGCAGGCGGGGCGCGGCGGGCGGGGCGCGGATGTCGTCCCAGCTCCCCTGCGCCGCCGGTCTCCCGGTGCTCGGCAGGAATTCCTGTCCCGTCTTATCGCGCCGTCTCAGCCACATGTCGGGCGGCGAATGAAGCTCGCAGTCTTCCCGGTGCGTGTGGCGTCGTCGTCCACGAGGCCGTCGGTGGCCGCAGTGGAGATGAGCTCCAGCAGCACTGCATTCCGAGGAGTGCCCGTTTGACCGGGAAGGCGGAAGGGGATGGGTGGGTGCAGGGACAAAGTCTGAGAAATGACAAGTTTCAGGGGAAAACCATGTAATTCTTGCCGGTGAGGAGTGTTCGGATCTCCTCTCTCTCTCTGGGTGAGGAAGAATTTCTCTAAGCATAATCCTAAGCAGACCACCGCCGAGCGTTGCAGACCCTGTATGCGTAACCACGTAGTGTCTGCACATGTGAAGCTGTGTATTTGTGAAGCCCCATACTGTAAAAATTGTAAGATGTTAATGTCTTAGGTGGCTGACAGCTGAGCCACTGGAAGTACAGAGTAGGAGAGGGAGAGAAAGACAAAGATACATCTGAACTGTCAATTTCCCCCAGCAGCCGAAAGGGTTTGAATGTGCATTTCAGGGCTCTTCTTTTTGTGCCTTAGGACCAGATATCTCAGAGAAGTGTGAGCCTGGCATATACTTGACCCTTACGCTGCCCGGGAGGCTTTTTTTTTTTTTTCCTTATTTTTGTTTATAATATAGATAGCCCTAATTAGAGCTCCCAAGGAGATTTAGACTATTCATATCATTAGTATTTTTCTCCACCCTACTTAGTTACACGTGAAGTACTAGTTAGTAGTCATCAAGGCTACCCTGGTGACACCTTTAGGAATAGCTATGTAAGTTAACAGCAAATTACCCAATTTAACTAGCTATGCTTCCTAAACCCAAAGCCTTATTTCTTACCAGTTTTCTGCTTTTCTGCTCCAAGTAGCTGCAGCAAAAAAGAAAGTGCTGTTATTTCACTGAAGAGCTTTCTTCTATATCAAGCCCTTTACTCCCCTTGAATTCAAGTCAGAAGACCCAAACAGCTGTAGCTGCTCTGAGGGCTTTTATACCTGGTGGGATTTGCCCCCTCCCTTTTCCTGGGTGCCATGGGAATGAGAGGCGGGCACAATCAGGGGTATATTAACCCCAGCCTTTGCTGAAGGGCTTCATTCCCTCTCTGGGATGAGCTGGGATAAGAGTTTTCCTCTTGTTTCAGTAAAGTGGCTTTTTCAGTTTATCTCAGCTTGTTTTCAGGAGGTGCTTTTGGGTATTTAAAGTCATAGAGGCTTTGAAGATACTGCGAAGGAAACAGCATTGAACACAGGGAGTATTTAAGTTCCTAATTTTGGGTTGCATGCTTAAAGGTGTTAAAGTGCTTCTGTAATTTCTGGTTTTGTTCTTGTTTTGTTATTTTTATTTTTTATTTTTAGGATGAGTGCGGCTTCCAGAAATTCTAGGTTGTATCAAGTACAACACTTTTTTTAGCAGATTCATCGTGACACAAAAGACATCTGCCAAGTGTCTGTCAAAGATGATGTTTGAGATTGAGGCTTCAGATGAGTTGAGGATTGTGACTAGGAGAGGGAGAGTGAGCAGATACCTGGTTAGGAATTATTGGGGGTGGGGGGGGTTTTGAAGGCAGCAGGGTGGGAAAAGGTGTCTGTTTGAGCCCCCCCCCAGGCTTTTCAGAAGCCTAGCAGAGGCATTCACATGCCTTACAGCACACAAGGTTATCCACTGCACTCACAGGAATGCATTTTAACTTTGCCTGTCTCTCATCCAGGTGCCACTCATAATAATGACCACAGCCTTGGAATTGGGATGAAGCTGGAGTCTGAAGGACCCAGGCACACTCAGGAGAGGGCAAGTAGCTGACTTGCTGGGATGTGGCCCACGTAACACTGAATTCATACATTGTTTTTGGTTTTCTTTATTGTAGCTGACCGAGAGGCTAACAGGCGATCACAGGGCCCTCCAAGGCAGACTCATTTCAGGTGCAACGTGGATTCAGATCACTGATCATCCCAAAGATAAGTCGGGGGCCACAGCCTGGAGATGGGATGATGGGAGAGTAGCGGGTTGGAAATTCTTGGAACGGATTTAAAAACTAGCAGAGGGAAAAGGGATCTTCTCTAAGGGGCCTCTTAGGACAGCTAAAGGGAGAGGCTCTACTTTTGATTGCAGCTTTTGAGTGGGCAGCGCAGAACAGTTCCGGTCTATGTTGTGTTGTCTGGTGTACCGTGTTACCTAGTGTGTCTTTGCGGTCCCTTTGATCAGATATCTCTGTCTTTTCCCCTTGAGGCCCTCTCCACGAGCATCAGCCATCATCTCTGGGTTCTCAAACTCTTGCACTTCTTGGCACAATGCCGATATTTCTGGCTGTGAGTTGTAATGTCCTGGGGCTTATAAGATTGTATAATATGGAGAGCATTGTAAACGTAGCATTTTCTCACAGCCATCTTGATCATCGTGACCGACAGTTCCTATAACAGGTCGCTCTGTTCCAGTCTTTTCTTCTGCTCCTTGGAGGAGCCTCCTCCACCCACAGTTGCCTTAGCATCAGTCATCTCTTTTGGCATCCTTTGATTCCTTGCCATTATTAATCTTGCCAAGAATTCTTTTCTCATCCTTGTGTCACACTGTTTGCAGCATAATGTGTTGTTTGTGTTTAGTGTCCCCTTGTTTGTGATATTCTGTGTCACAGGTGTCCACACATATTTGTGCCAGAGCTGCTCTGCCCTGCTCCATAACCTGGTGCAATAGCACAAGTCCCGGGGACTTAATATTTGTAATGTGGGGGGTAGTTGGACTGTAGATGATATTCCTAGACTGACAGATGATGTTTGGAGCTGTGAAGTTTTTACTTTTGTCCTAACATTTTTTCAGGTGCAGAAGGATAAAATCCATGCCAGAGCACCCCATTCTGGGTGAGGCGGTTCCCCAGAGCAGGTCAGTCACTGTTTGAGTTTGCAGGGGGTGTGTAATGTGTGACTCTGTTACAGCACTGTCCTTTGCCTTTCTTTTTAGGAAGCAAAGCCGGATATCAGCAGTCAAGGTCAGGTGGGCAAGGTGAGCAGTGGAGAGAAGCAGTTGTTATTGCTCGGGTCTCAATTTCTGATACAGCTCTAAGCATCCATTCCTGTTTGTGTGCTTTAGGCAATCCACTCGGAGTATGCCAAGCCCCCGTCACCAACTGGCTGATGGACCAGGTTTGCTGCTCTTCTGAAACCTCTGGAAGTATTACAGGACTCTGTAGTGAAGCCTTTGCTTTTTCTATTCAAAGGTGTCACCCAGGTGTCCTTTGGCCAGAGTCAAGGAGTTGCAGTGAGTCAGGGAAGTAGAGAGGAAGAGCGAGGGACCGCTCAGGTTTCAGCAATGCCACATCACCTCGTCTCTCCTTGACCCAGGCGTACCCTGCGAGGACGGCGTCGGCCTCCA
>JAYDZK010000056.1:71814144-71827912 GCA_034509185.1 Euphonia xanthogaster | reverse complement strand
CTCGCGTTAAACTCGCCCGGCTCGGGGCTCTCCCCCGGCGCCGCCTCGCGTTAAACTCGCCCGGCTCGGGGCTCTCCCCCGGCGCCGCCTCGCGTTAAACTCGCCCGGCTCGGGGCTCTCCCCCGGCGCCGCCTCGCGTTAAACTCGCCCGGCTCGGGGCTCTCCTGCTGCCAAGTCCCGCGGGCGGCCCGGCCGTCGCACTGTGAGGAAAATTAATCCAAAACACCCTAGGTTTATATTCAAAAGGAGACACTGGAATCCTGTAACTTTATTTGGATAAAGGGAGAGGCCATGGGCATTTCCCATGGGGTCTCTCAAGTTGCTGGAGGACGCAGCTTCCTTTTTATCCTAATTCCTCGGACGCATTACCCTCTGTCTTCGCATCGGCTGAGGTACTTGAGAGGTACAAACTTCCCAAATCTGATACAGACGGCCCTCTGATGTGCATCCCTCCTTCTTCTTCTTTGCGTCTTTGTTCTTTTTCTTCCAGTCCAGGAACTCAGCACGGGCTTGGGTGAGCAGCAGTCTCTGTCCATTAGTGGAATTCCTCTGGAATTTACGGTTCCGTTCATTACTTCTCTCACCTCTCAGCGTCGGGGTTTGTCTAGCAGCAGCCCCGCAGTTTCCTTGTAAAGACACCTCCTTCTCCTTCCTTTCAGCACGGCCGGGACCGGCAGCGCGGGCTCGGGCAGGAGCTCATTAGGCAGCGACTGCGCGCGCGCCCATTAGCGGGCACCGGAGCAGATCCCGGTGCAAGGAGGGAGCGCTCGCCCGCGGAATGTGTTGGAATCCCTGTGCGATCCCAGCGGTTTGAAGTTTGGGAATGCTGCGGGACATGCTCAAGGCGTCAGTAATGTTTTTTTAAAGAAAGCCACCAAGGAGTGGTGGAAGAGAACAATAAATAATATTGCCTATTTACTGTCAGTGTCTTTGCCTTTTTTGTGATGTTGGTTGGCTCCACGGGGGTAAAATAACCTCAGGCGGAGCTTTTGCTGCTGGTGTTGCTCGTGTGTTGGAATACCTTGTCCCTTTACACATCGGGAAATGTAAGTTTAATAGAATTTCAGTTCAGCCAAGCTCGGCTGGGTTCAGCTCGGTTGGGCTAAACACGGTTTGGTTTGGCTGAACTCGGAGCCGCTCGCTCCATTCGGCCGAGTTCAGCCCAGCTCCGTTGAACTCGGCTCAGTTTGGCCGAGCTCAGCTAGATTTGGCTCACAGATTTCCTCATGGCAGCCCCTAGGAATTCTGCATGACACAAATTGCAGCCTCTAGGAATTCTGCATGACACAAATTGCAGCCTCTTTAGGATAAGAATATTTACAGGTAGAAGCAATGCCCTCACTTGCATCTCATTTTTATTTAAGCCCCCCAAATTTCCATACGTATCACAAGCAATGTGCAGGTCTGGTTTTTCCCTGTACACTATTTGTGCAAAGGACCTGGGCACAGCACACGGTCATGATTCAATTGAATAAATCCTGGTTTACAATTCAAAGGTTCTCACTGTGGCACTGCGTGTTTGCAGGTCTGGACTGGCATGCTCAACTACTCTCACAGCCACATTGAATAACAACATATCAGATTTCTCAGAGTTCCCAAGAAAACTCACATATAATCACTGAGCAGAAAATCTTTGGGGTTTCGTTCCATCTCTCCCCTGCTCCAGGCAGAGGGAAGATGGGTTTGTGTCGCACATCGCAGCAGCAGCGATGGGTCAGGGGGTTTTGGTTTGCTCTTTTTGTTTTTAATTTTAAAAAAGGGTAATAAAAATAAACTACATCTGCTATAAATGTCTTTAAAAGCCATTCAAGCTTTTTAAACCTTGAAGACCATCCTGATTCCCAAGTCCAGTCTTCCTCTGTCTCCTCATTCTTCGCACTTACACCCCATTGTAGGAAGCTCTGCAGCCTTTTTTCCCGTCCTGTATTAGAGAGAGGATGGATACTAAAGGCACACACACACACAAACAGTCTTTCTGGTTCTTCAAAAAGATAAAAATCCCTGTAATAAAAATTACATAAGTAGTAACTGTCTCTCCAACTGTTCAAGAAAAGGGAAACTGGAGCTTTAATGTCCCTCTGAGAGATGTTGAATGAAATCTTCCCCCTGAGTTTGCACACAGTAATAAAATACTGATTTTTGTGACCAAACAAGGTGTGAGAACTGTGTGAGAACAGCTCAGGAGGCTTTCAGGGCTCGCGGTGATGAGGACGAAGCACAGAAGAACGTTAAAGATGAATGTTAGTCCCCTGAATTATTGCCCTGATGGAGCCAAATTTTTTTGCAAAGAGACGTAAGAGTTTCTTCCCTTTGTTTCCGAGTGTCCGAGTCATCCTGTAATTCATAATCTGCACTACTGCAGACCAATCTGGCATGGGTAAGCAGCATATCTGGCTCCTGTGCTCCAAGCCACGTGTCCCCGATGTAAACGGAAGTCAGGAATACAGAAACAGCTGTGGAAGAAAGGTGATGAGAGAAAAATCAGAACAGGTATTCCTCTATTTCCCCACAGTATTACCAAGCCAAGCTGCTCGGTACCTCCAGGGACTATGTTTTAAAAGAGTTCCCTAACTCTTTTCCCAGCTGGAAAATCTGGAGTGGCTTTGCCCATGCAAAGGCAACGATCCTACTCACAAGAAGGAACAAACCAGTTTCCTGTTCAATAAAGCAGTTTGAAATCTGACCTGTCAGATGATCTCACTGATCAGCAGTAGGGGTCAGCATCCAGGCCCACGTGGACTTGGTTTTTAAATATACAAATAAACTTAAATTAACAACAAAATAATTATTCCTAACTCAATAAACCCATAATGCCTCAACAAAAATACCACCTAGAAATAAATGCGAAACCAAAAGAGAAATGTAACCATAAACAATATCTCCCTAATTATCTGTAACCATAAAACACACACTACAATCAAACCAAATAAATAAAACCCCTATAATATAATTAACAATAATGCAATTATCAATATTAAAAAACCCCCTAACCAATTAACCACATGACACTTTCTCAAACTCACCAAAACAAATGCTACATACTCATGCTAATAAAAGCCACCACAAAACCTACCCTCTCCCTCATGCTATGGCCCACAAAAACCATCATGCACCTTAAAAAATATATCCTTTAAAAACATAATACCCCACAAAAAAAAAATCTAACAACAAAATTCAGAAAGGAACCATATCATCAACACCTAAAACAAGAACCATAACATTAGACAATATCCCTTATCATACACCAACTGCAAACAAAACAAGACAATACAATAAATTATTAAAAACCACCTTAAAACCACTACATAAAAAAAAACTTCCAAAAATTAAAAACTGCATGTAACAAAACCATCTAATAAATTAACACCCAAAACTTCAGCAGCCAAACTAGCCCTACTAAATCTGTATGTCTATACATACAATAAACAAAACCAAAATCCCAATAATACATATCAAAAGTCTGTTAAAGAAACCTATTGAAATTAATTCTTCCTCAAATACAAACAAACTCATCCATAGTTATCTTGACTCAAGAAACAAATTACACATAGTAAATAATACCAAGCAATAAAACAACATGTTATATACCACCAAAAAATCTAATACTGAAGAAAAGGAGAATTAAAAAAAAAAAATCAGTGTTTTACTTTTTTTTTTAACCCAACTTCTCACTTATTAGCTAGAACAAAAAATTTTGCCAGAACTGTATCTTCTTCTTTTTCTTCTAAAACTGTTCAACTTTACTCCAATGCAAAACACCCAACTACCACCAAAAAATCCCCACACTGCCACCCAAAAACACCCACCCAAAAGCAGGGCAGAGAGATGACTCATTATCTGGATTGATGAAGCCAAGTTTAACCATTTGTTTTCATGGAGCAACTAGGGCAACAGCACAGCACCTGGGGGAGTTCACAGCCCTTGTTCGTGGAATTCTGGGACCACATAAAACATTTGAATCACTTTCTGGGACTTCTCTCAATAGCTAGGGGAGTTCACCCTCTTGGTATAATCTCAATCCCCCAGAGGTCCCAGAGCTCATAGCTGACATGGCAGAACAGGCAGAGCCTGAGGTCCTTCAGGCCATAGGGAATGACTGGGATCCACTTTGGATACCTTCAATGCCCTTCAGCACAAAATTTAACTCTTTTCCTTGTAAAAGGGTACTTTTGACTTTGTGGAAAGGTGCAAACAAGACTACGTTTGCAAACCAGGCATTATGTTCTCCTGGAGAGCATGATGTATTATTAAAATGGCTACATATGTTCTTTGCAGCATTGCTGGCTTGATTGATATCTGGGTTTCTGCTCCCTGCCTCCAAATTTTGGTACTTTTCTCAAAGTGCTGGAATGACAGTGACACCTCTGCAGACAACAGCTCAAAAATAACACTAAAGAATTTCTGACACCTTCATTTTTAAGATGTTCTTACAGCATATTATCCTAGTAAAGGGGCAATCCATACATCTCTAACCAGAACTATAGAGATATCAGTTACTTTCACATACTCACGTGTCTGTATAATGGCCTTAGGAGAAGTTGGCACACAGCTCCTCTGTTACCACACCTTGGAGGTTCAGGTTTAGTCAAAAGCACTATTGAAACCAGTGTTCCAGGAGCTAACTGAATAATGAAAGTAATTTTCTCCATTTCTATGACAGAAAAGCCCTCTATTTGGACAGCATTATTTGCAGCCAATTATTCTGCTACTTCCAGCAGCACTCTAGGCAGCTCTATTACTTCACAGAGCTCAGGAGCTGTTCATTAGATGAATCTCTTTCAGTCTCCCAGTTCCTTTTGCTTGCATAATGTTCCCCCTGCAGTGCCATATGATAGGAGCTTTAAGTGCTATCTGTTGCTCTGTATTACACTCGTAGGACTTTGGAACCTGTCCCAACCAGGCAGAGAACAGCTTTTGATTCCTGGATTAGGACATGAAGTGCCACAGTTAATTGTCACAGTGGAAGCATAAAGAGGAATAACTGGCATACTCAGAATGGCACTTCAGGGCAAAGCTCAAGTGACACTGCCCTGTAGCAGGATTTGAAAAGTTCAAAGTCCATCACTTCACAAATATATTTTGGCAAGAACCTGAGCTATTCTCTTTGATACGTATTTTTCCTTTGTAATGACTCAGTGGTTTGTCTCTAGGACTTCTATATCCCTGACATGCTTGCACTGGGATTACTAGTAGGAGGATCACAAATTTAGGTAGTCTCATATCTGTGCAGCACTTACAGTCAAGGAACACTGGGCTTGGCCAGTAAGACCATCACATCCAGTCTTACAATTTTCACTCATATCTGCCTACACCTTTTAACATAAATTTGAAAAGAGTCAAAATTCCACCCTACCACTGTTCCAATAGGGAACTGAACTCTGACTTCAGGTATTTTTATCCTGCTTGAGCAGGAAGGTTGTACCAGATGACCCCACTGGCGGGTCCCTTTTAACCTTAATCATTATGTGAATTTCAGGATCTTCAGAGCAAGCCTGCTGAGTTCATAATGTTTTATTTAGTTAAAAAAGCTCGAACCCTGAAAGTCAAAATGCGTTTATTCCTTACGTACTCATTACCCCCCGAAGTAGAGCTGCAGCTCAGCAGAGAGGGACTTCTGTGAACACCACATTTGTCACCTGTGACCAGTTTAATTCAGCAAGCTCTAAACCACAGGTCAGCCTGTTCCATTACAGCATCATCAGAGCAACTTACATTAACTGAAGCCAACTGAGAGCCTCTTCATCCTAAAGAGGACAAACATAAGCCTTTTACTTCAGCTCAGCAGAACTCGTAGTTCATCCTAACGAGAGGTAATGAATCCCAGCAGGTGCGAGTGAACCCAACCTTTTAAAATACTCATTTAACCCTACTTCAGCTGGTAATCAAAGTTTTGGGGGTGAGGCTAGGCTGAGTTTCTCTTTTCTGTCCTTCTCCAGAGTAGTCCTAGTGAAGTGGCCTTGGACTCTATCTTCTGAAGAGCCTAAGTGCTGCTCATGGAAGCCATTAGAAGATCCTTCTCACGCTGCTGCTAGAGCTGTGACTTTGAAGAACTCACTCTTAAGAGCTGGAAATATAAAAGCTAATTGGATGTGTTGGGCTGCAATGCCCCAGTACCCCAGGACAGCCAGGTCCCCTAACAGTCTTTCTGGTTCAAGAAAGGCTCCCCTAACAGGGCACGTGAGAAGGTGAAGTGAAACCATGCCAGGCTGCCTGTCTTGGACAAGTGGAAACACTGAAGACAAGGCTATTTCCTTCTCAAAGCTTTCTGAGGTGGCTGTTAGGAGAATTTCTCTTATGCATTCACTCTCTTGAACCCAGTCTCTAAATAACCTTCTAAAACAAACAGAGAAGGATTTTTATTCACTATCTCCATGTGTGCGAAGTGGGAAAAGCTAGTTAATTACCAGCATACCAGAGGATTCCATCAGAGGAATCCTGCATACCAAGGTCTTCCATCAGAGCAGAAGACACTAACCATGCAAAACCTCCAGTGGGAAGGGTCCTAGCAGTCCTCTTCTCTCCTCCACTGAAACTGTGCCTAAACATTCCCCAGTAATTAAGTATGTTTATGATTTTTAAAACATTTAAAGTTCCTTGAGGGCTGAAGGTGTGGGTATTTGTTACATTTGGGGTTATGTTATATTTCTATGTAAGGGTTTGAACCTTACCTTTTCCTCCCTGCACTGTGTCCTTAGAACAAGGCTGTGGACACTCTTTTTCTCCAAAGAAAATAATAATGTAGGAAACAGAAGAGTGTTTGTCAGAAACAGAATGAATATCAGAAAGAATGAGGGTAGAGACTGATGGTGCCAGCATGGTGGCTTGTACCACTTTAGGACACTTTTGGAAATCATCACTCCTGTCATATAATGGATCCAATTTCAGCAACAGTTCCACTCTCTCCTGTGGTTTCCACAGGGCCAAATAAGCCAAGAGTTCCTTGAGAGTGAGGGCTCATCATGCCATCCAGCAAGGAGAGGGTAGGCAGCTCAGGAGCTCTCAACTGACTCCTTCCACCAAAGCACAGATACATAATGGAGTTGCCTGCACTGCAAAACCCCCTGATCAAAACTGCATTGTGCAGCAGGATTTCTGCTTCGCCTTGGTATCATATGCATCAATCCTCTGCAAAACTACTGAGCCAGCTCTTACACCGCTGTGTTACTGCAAGGGAGAATCAAAGGGCTGGGTGTGCTCAGGATAAGAAGAGCCACAAGGTTCACACTTCCCAAAACCATAACTGACAGCAGATGCATTATGGTATTTCTATAAGAATATAGATATATAATGAGGATTTCCCTAAGAGACCAAATTTTCATTTATTTAGGAAACAAGTAAGTTGAAATATGATGGAATCTCTCCATACAACAGATGCTTCAGGAGCTGACAGTACAGATTTCTCAGAGGTGCCACATTCGGAGCAAATTAAGTTTGTACTTGAAAGCCAATTTTGAGACAACCCTCCCAGACACAAGGTACTGGCTGAGGAAACAGTGAAACAGAAAATGAGACACTAGGCATTGTGTGACATCAGGAAGCATGTTTCCATTTATTTGCCTTTCTTCAAGAACTCTAAGTCACCCATTAGGCAAAGGAATGCATACAAGGATGTACAAGAAAAAGATTAAAAGAGACTTCTTAATTATTGTATTCTGTGGCATGAAAGCCAAAAGCCTTTTGTATTTGTTTGTTTTTAAAGGATATGTTTCTACTCTGGCTGAGGTGTTACACTTCAGAGAACAACCTACCATCTGCAGGAGACCTCTTTAGAAAATTAGAAGTAAGCACAGCTATTTGCTGAGCTGTTTTCCTGAACAAACACTGCCAGCTGCACTAATAGTATTTTACCAGACACTTGTGAGTTTGTGAACCTCTAAGTTTATAAAGAAATAGGAAATCCATCTGCAGGGTGACAGGGATGGGGAAAAGCAGTTGGAGTTGCTTCCCCCTCAGCAGATTCCCACCTGCTATACACAAACTGTGATTGTTCAGTACAGCCATGATGACCTGGCAAATCTGCCTTAAATCTGCCCAGGCATAGACAGCTTGCCCATAGTCCAACAGACTGTCTTAGTAACTTTCATATATAATTAAGCCCCACAGTTTGTCTCCCAATATCCTTCACACAATGCTCTGTCTGTTCACGTCCACATTATATGCTGATGAATTGGAACAGCCTCGGCCAAAATCAATGAAAATGCCTTCAGGATCAGAGTCGATGGACTCCAAAATCTGATCCACTAAGTTCTCAGGGCTGGAAGAGGGAACTGGAAGTAAGGAAGTGTCTCTGTCTAGCTCAAAAGACCTGTGTGGGTCACCAATGGAGTGGAAGAGTCCTGTCTGTTGCTCAGCTGTGCTGAGTTTGCTGGAGCACTGCACTGACCCAGTGCTGGGCCTCTCCTGGTCTCCTGGCAGTGAGCTTTTCATGGTTGTCATGGAGCTCTTGGAACCATTGTCCATGATGGTGGTGAGGTTGGAGTACCCCTGGAGCTCCAAGCAGGAGGTCATTTCTGAGACAGAGTGCCTTCGGATGCCGGTTCCGTTGGCAGCTATGCTCTCAGTTTCATACTCGGCCACCGGCGTCAGCAGTGGATTGTTGTAGCTCTTTGATCGCACCACGGGGTTCTTGGCAAGGATGTCACCCGACTTGGAACGTCTGAAGAACCGCTTCTCTGTAAACAAAGATCCAGAGTCATAGCTGCAAAGTCTCCTGTTATGGTACTAATAATTATGGGTGTTCAAAAGAAATGCAAAGTCCTGATTATTCATAAGCTTTTCTGGGATGACACTTTTCTAGAAGACATTTTGCTGATTTTGTAGATTCACAGGCTTCAGATTTCCTAGATTTCTTTAGCATACTGAAGACCCCAAATCCATCTTTGCAAATAATAACTGAGATTCCCTTATATTCACACAACTTCAGCGGCTGAACTAAAACAGTCAATACAGTGAGAGAGGTGATATACAGTTGTAAATACTTCCTTTAGACAAGAACAGAAAGTGCAATTCTGTTCTTTTTCAGGCTATAAACATTTTTACTCATTTTTAGTAGCTGAAATTTAACTTTTCCACCCATCCTGGGAAAATAAAGTCTCTTCAAATTTGGAGCATGAGGATTAAGACAGACAGTTTTTCTACTAATTCTGGAAAAACCTTCAAAGTTCAGAGACCACATGGGAGAGACCTCCAAGAGTGAATGAAAATGTTAACTAGAGGGCAGTGCCCACAGAAATCTCTTTTTAGGGGAGCAAATCTGCCTTAAATCCAGCAGTGATTGCCTGAATGCTGTTAACCAAGTGGGGTTTAAAAAAAAAAAGGCAGCAGATGGCAGCAAGTGAGCACTGAGCTCTCTCTCTGGCAGTAGCTTAGCGCTGGAATGTCCTGGCAGTGTGAATAAAATGACCATCATGAGCAAAACGACCACCACTCAAACTCTGTGCAGGGCTCAGTGCTCAGTTTCACTCCTGCTATCAGAATAAAAAGTTGTGTGAATAATAGGTCCCATTTTTGAAGCTTTCTTTCTGCTACTCTCACTTTGCCATCCCATGAAGGAGGCACGACTGGAGCAGGGACTCAAATTACCCTCTGGAAGTCACAACAGCCACTGCAAATAAACTGTCTACTTTAAATCAGGATGCTGGTATGTTCCCTCAAACAGATTTCAATCTCTTAAAATTATGCTATTGTGCAATTATGTGCTTACCTAGACACAAATTCCAATCATATGCTGTACTACTAAAAAAGCCAATTTCTGTATTTAAGACTGTATTTTGCAGCTGTGTCTGCCTCAGCAGCGAAATCATCTGATCCAAGTTCATTTTTGGACTTTTTCATTGTTAAGGAGTTTGAGCTAGTAATCAGAAAAGGTTCGTGGGGCTATGAACTCTGGTAACAACATGCAACATGCTAGCAAAATAGTTGAAGCGAATTAGATGCATTAGTTCAAAAGAAGCAGCCACTTACACACTAAGCTCCCTTGGATCCAGGTTCAGTGATTACAGTGAGACCCATTTCAGGCGTATTGCTACATCTACAACCCAGACCGCAGCAAGAGGAAGTGCTCAGCCTACCAAAACCTTCCTATCTTCTGCAGTCATGTAATCAGACATTTATTTGCTAACAATTTGTTTCGCTGATGCTTTATTCTCTTTCGGTGCATTTTTCTATCTTGACATACAAAAGCTTGTATTTAGAAAATGTCAATTGGAGGCTCCATTTGAATGCTTGTGGCCTTTTAATGGCAAGCAATGAATACAAAGCAGTAATCCTGAACCATTTTCAGGACATAACCAGCCTCTATTTAGTCACTTAAAACTCATTTGTTTCTTAAACACCTGCTGCAACACAACCATTTTGCCATTCAGCTCCAAGAGAAAATCAACTACTTTACTGACCATTTCTGACAAGCAAACAGACTGAAATGACTGCAAAGAAAACATGCAATTGAACTTATCTTCCCTTCTGTCTGCTCTACTTAATCAGACCATCTCAGTATTTACAATAAAATGCTCAGGTACTACCACGTTTCCTTTTTCATTTATGCTGGTAGTATCTCCCTTGTATTTTGAACAGATTGCATTGGTATGTAGGATATCCCACCTTCATCCTGGCTAAATCTTGCTATCACAGAAGTCACCAAAGGCTTCAGAGCTCCAAGAATCAGAAATTAAGCTGGAGAGAACTCAAGCTGCCACCAGGCCAGCCCACGTTTCCCCCTTACTCCTTATGGATGCTGATGTTTGTGACAGGTAAAAAGTGTCTCAGCAGGGAAGATTCAATAATCTCCAGAGGCAATGCATGGGAAATTAAAGAGACTTTTCCTTCCATGTAATATGAATTCTCGCTGCTATGTAAGACCCACTCTGTATTTCTTATCTCCACTGGGATGGAGAACAGCTTATTACCTTCTACTGTGCAGAAAGCTTTCACATGCTTGAAGACTAATGAGCTAGTCTTTTCTAAGACAAATTCCTACTCTCTTCCCTAATTTTAATAGCCTTGTACGATCTTTGTGTACTAATGAACACTAATGAAAATGAACTACTGAGTACTTTAAAAATGGCTTCTTTCTTCTTCCTCTCACTGTCCATAAAGCATCCTGTGTTAAAGCTCTCTTGTTAAAAGGTAGAATGGAAATGCTAAATACTCTAGATTCATTTTACTGATTTTTTTATTACTGGGCACTTTTATGATGATCTGTTTTCATCTTTTGCCACTGCAAGTTTCACTGTGACTCTGCACCTTGAATGGTCTTGAAAGAGAAGCCTGATGTACTCATGTAAGCACTGGCAGCCACCTCTTGTGCAGGCCCTGGCCCTGCATGGAGCAAGGTTTCGGGAAGTTCTCTGTGCTGTGCCAAATGGAGTCTGTGTTGTTCTTACCCAAGATACAGGCAGAGTGCATGAAGGGTCCGTCACTGGAATACAGACCATACGTGCCCAAGTAAGGAGAAACAACTTTCTGGATCAGGGATTCCAGTTTCAAATAATCTTCAGACACACCTTTCGACTCATGAACCCCCTGAAAAAGAGGAAATACCCAAGATGAGCACTGCCCCCTTCAATCACAAGCTCTCCTGGCTCACCAGGGCAACCAGAGAAGAACAAGCATTTCCACCAAGTGAAAGCAAAGGTGCCCTGCAATGTCAGCCTGGTTTGCTGGTACAGCTGATTCCTCTTCTGTAAAACCAAGAGATGTGAATCAGACCAGAGCTACCTCCAGGACATTTAAATCCAGGAAAATACATCCCACTTAGTGCACAGCACTCAGGGAAGGACAGAAGACATGATCTCTAAAGAGGATTAAAAACATCCCTGGACTTTTTGCTATTGCAATCTTACAGTGACTTCCTGAATGATCGCATCTGGTACCACAGGGTGTCACTGCCATCTCGGCAATACCAACAGCATTAAGAAAAAGGTGAAACTGAGACTCTCAGAAACATTTCTTCCAGGATATTTTCAACAACCAATATTTACAGTAAAGAAGTTTGTTCTCTTTCCTCATCCATCCCCAGGCACCTATCAATGTTCCAGGCAAAAGTCACATTATAATTAGCATGGTAAGAATCACCCACAGCCAAAATGTTTAGCCTTTAGCTGTTAACTCTGCACTTCCACCCACAAGCACACTTGTCAGGCTGCAGAGGTGACAGAAAAACCTTGTAGAATTGTATTCTCCCTTCAGCTTACAGCTGTAGAGTGTGTGCTCCCATGTGGTCTGAGCAGAGCCCCGTACACTCTTGAGTAGGATACCTCTTGCAATATGGAGCAAATTCACATTTTCCACGGGCTCAACACATCACATCATGTCACAGAATTAAGATCCTAAATGCCATACTAAGCAAGAATTTAGGAGATTTCATGACGTGTTCTTGAGCTACTGTAAAAAGAAACCCATTGGGATGAAAGCCTCCAGAGAGCAATATAAAGACCAGATGAGTAAAGTTGCAACACTTCCTTCAGCATGTGAAAGGATCCTGACATTCAGGATGTGTTCACAGCTCAGTATGACTCACCAACCAGAGTCTAGAGTGACTCCCAGATGTGTTTCTGAATGGCTGACTCTACACCTTGCTTGCTGCACTGCCTTATCACTTGATAAAAGTTTATGAATGGAAAATGAATAATGGCTAACAGAGAATTCAAATTTGGACATAATTTGAATTCCAGTTCAGCAGTTTTTAAATAACAAATTTGGTGATGTGCTATGTCCTGAAAAACTCTGGGACAGCCACAAATACAAATTTGAAGACAGACATATCCAGTGGATCCAAAAGCTTGCAAACATCAAAGGAACAGTTGAATGAGCCCAGAGTTATTCCACCAGGCAAAATTAACACTGGAATAATTCAGAAGACTTAATGAAGGTGCAAGTATTATTTCCAATTTGCTACTGGCTTATTGAGATCTGTTCCAGGGTTTCTAAATCTGCTGGGATTTAATCAAGCCCTCAGAAAGGCAGCATGCCTGCTACCTTACTACATATTCACAAACCCATCACGAGCACATCGAGCAAGGCCAGGGCTTAGGACATCCCGCATCAGGCTCCCACACAAAATACCTCTGGAACTGGTCTCCTAAACATGACATACATGAGCGGCCGAAGCCAGTGACACTTAGCATTGCTCATGTCCGGGCTTTGTTGTAGAGCTTTATTTAATTTTCTACCATTGTAGCAGTTTTTGTACTTGTGAAAGACAAGTAGCTAAGTATCAGCTGTGGGTAAAGAACCCTGACGCATTGCACGGTGGGGAACTGTGAGGAGTTCTTTTAAAAATGGATGGTCTAGAACGAAATTAAGTGAACTGAGACAACCTTACATATGAGAAGTGTTTCTTGGTAACCAAAACCAAGAACAACAAAAAAAAGATGACCTACTAAAGAGGGCTAGAAAAGACAGAGAAGGAAGAAGGAAAATTGAAAAGGATAGCGGGGAGAGAGAGACCGAGAGAGGAGACAGAGAGGGAAAGCGGCATTAAGACCAGCAGGACGCGGAGTGGCTGTCGAGGTCCAGGCAGCGGGGTATGAGCCGTGCCAGCTGGGGAGTCTGCACAGCTCCCGGAGAGGCGCGGCCCCACAGGCACTGCCCCATAGGCACGGGCGGCCCCACAGGCACGGCCCCACCGGCACGGCCCCATAGGCACTGCCCCATAGGCACGGGCGGCCCCACCGGCACGGCCCCATAGGCACTGCCCCACAGGCACGGGCGGCCCCACAGGCACGGACCCACAGGCACGGCCCCACAGGCACGGCCCCACCGGCACGGC
>JAYDZK010000056.1:71777327-71814044 GCA_034509185.1 Euphonia xanthogaster | reverse complement strand
GAGTGAGTGAGTGAGTGAGTGAGTGAGTGAGTGAGTGAGTGAGTGAGTGAGTGAGTGAGTGAGTGAGTGAGTGAGTGCTGGGCCAGGAGCCCGGGACATGGTCACGGCGGGGATCGCGGCAGCGGCCGGATCGGAGGCTGGCAGGGCTGGACACAGCTGGCTTAGGCAGGGACGCAAGGACAAAGCCGCAGGGCAGTGGTCAAGGACACAGGGAGGCAGGACAGACGCGAGGGCCAGCAAGTGCCAGCAGCGGCACGAGACCCAAAAGGCAGGCTGGAGCCAGGGAAAAAAGGGACAAAAAGCAGGCTAGGGCCAGGACAAAGGAGCAGACCTCAGCAGGCTCCTCAGCAGGAGCCTAAGCAAAACCATAAGACTCAAAAGGCCCCCAGACTCAAAAAACTCCAAGAAAACAAGTCTGGAAAGGCCCCCAGAAGTTGTGACGCAGTTACTTTTATACCCCCTGGCCTCACGTCAAGTCTGCCTGCTGGCAGGAGACCACTGGCCCAGTCCACCCTTCCACTGCGGCCCATGGGTGGCGACCTTTCGCCATCTAATCGGAGAAACCTCTCTGGGGAGTGCAGTGCCTCTTGCTGTCCCATGTGAGCTCTGAAATGGTTGCCACGCAAAGTCCCCCGAGAGACAAGGCTTTCTCCCATCTTGTAGTTGTCTCCTGCACGGGGCAGGAGACAGTTGTCTCCCCCACATGCCTCTGACAATCAGTGTTGAGACAAATCAAAACTAAATTGGCTCCTCACAAACCCCAGTAACTCACTAGTGCCACACTGCTCAAAAACCTACTCTTACCACCCGCAGAACTGTATGAGTAACAGAAGTGTCCTTGCCTAGTGGCACCTTAACACTGTCTGATTTCCTATCAGCCTTCAGGTCTGAAGAGTTCTTTTGGTTTTGAATTATATGTTCTGATGAACTCCTCAAAAGCCAGAGCTATATTCTGCATGGACAACTGCTCTTGCAGGGCTACAAGGAGACTTCCAGCAGGCTCTGCTGGGCTGGGATAGACTCCTGTGGTAAGCTGACAGGATGGAGAGTCGACCCCCAAGCTACAGTTGCTGGGACAACTCTCCATCATGGGGCCAGGGAGCTGTGCAGGGCACAGACTCTGCTCATCCCCACCACTGCTGTGCTGCAGCTGCTGCACCTGGAGAGCCCACTGGCTCGCTGTTCCTGAGTAACACTCTTTTCTCTGAAAAACCCAATTTCCTCACCACCTGCATCAGCTTCTTCTTCAGTCTTGCCCTCAACCTTCATTTCTGTTCTCTCAAAGCATTGTTAATCTCCACCTCTTTTTAATTTCAGCATCTTTTATTTGCTGCCTTTGAAGTGAAGAAGCTACTGAATTCTACCATTACAGTGTAAAACCACTCAATATTGAAACAGCCTGCTGTTAGTTTTAATCCTCAATTCTGCACTCCAAGGGATACTTTTAAAAACATACCGAAAACTTGTAAAATATGTGGTGTTTGCTGGAGCCAGTGCTGACTTCTGCACTGTGCCTTGGCACAAACATGCTCTATTACCTGTGACATCTTTCCTGCATTGACCACTGTTCAAAGTTTTTCTGCAGGGGCCTGATGGAGCAACCCCCTTAAACCTTTTACTGGCTGTAGAGCTTCTGTCAGAGCAAGAGCATTAACAGGGTGCAGATCCCATCCTGACCCCACAAACCAGTGGTTTTCCTGCATTCTTTCTGATGTGATACTCAATGACAAGCATCCTCTGGGTCTCTATCTTACCAAATACAAGTACATCCCAAAGTGTAGCAAGGACAATTTCAGCCTTCCCAATCAAAACTTCCCATATGATGTAATGACACTTCCACTTATTTATGAATCACCCCAGCCCACGTAGCCTAGAGAAGTGTCTGCAGGCTCAGAGCAAGCTTTAGGAGCCTGGAAGAAGCTTGGTTTGATTTAGATGCCAGGCCTAAGAGTGCATTTAAACTCCTGCCTACCCATCAGAGGTTTCTAACCCATCCCCTGTGCCACATATGCAATGACTTGTTTGTGTAACACCAAATTCAGTAGAAAAGCACTTCTAGTAGAAGCTTAGGAATGTAGGAAAGTATAGTTATAAATGTTTCATATATCTGTATGTAAAGACAGATAAACAGACAGCTAAGTATGTATAGACATCTGTTCACCCACCTACATTGATATCTATATGAAGTCCTTTTTAGACCCTTCCCCAAATTTGTAAGTGATTGGTGCTTATAAAGGCAAACAAAATGAGCCCTAGAGTTAAGCCAACTTGGATGGTTATTTGTGTCATAACGGTTTCTGAAAAAATTATGACAGGACTTAAAAGTCACCAATAAAACAGTAATAATAATAATAATAAAAAATAAAGTATTTTGCTGTTATTTTGGCAGCTTATGCTTCTTCTTGTACTTACTGCTCAATGTCTTACTATCTCAGTATTTCACTATGAAGCAATAAGGCAAAAGTCATAAGGCTGGCTGCTTAGCTTACAAGAAGCTCTATCACAATTTGGGGAAAAAAATAAAACTTGGAGCATTATCAGTAAAACAGAGATTCTACCTCTATCTTTAATGCAGTATTTGCTCTGCAGACCTGCAAAAACTTACTTTAAAAGATAACTGTGTATTGTAAATCAAAGACGACTCCGACGAAGGGGAGAGAGAATGATGCATTTGACTTTATCATCAGAAGGCTAATGAATTACTTTATTATACTATACTATGTGCATTTCATCTAAACTGAATCTGCCAGGCACTCACTTTTGCTTACAATTGTATAGAACTGCACTCATCTCTGATTCTCTCCTGACTGTCTCGTGACAGTCTTAAACACACACACTTCTTGGCCCTGATAGGCCAAGGGAACAAAACATCCTCACTTTGGGTAAATAATCTCCATATTGCATTCTACTTTAGCACAACACAGGCACAGCAAGCGAGAGAACAATTGTGTTTTCTTTCTTCTCTGCTTGTCTCACAGCTTTTCTCTGTTCAGAGGGCATGCGAATACCACAACTGTGGTCTTTCGTGAACCCAATCTCATTTTAGCAGAAGAGTTTTATGCTTCTCCATGATTGTGAGATGTATCTATTAAATTCCTTTCAAAGGCCTTGCCTGACCTATTTATTTTGCAATTGAGGGCCAAAATAGCTCAATATCAAATATCTGCAAGCACCTTAGTACTTTTGGAAGAGTGGAACTGCTGGATCAAATCCACACTGTTTCAAAATGCAACAAGGGTCACCTCATTATGTCTCCATTTGGAAAGGATTATAGTGTGGTATTATGACAAGAGTCTGCCCTACTCTGAAGGCATGGGGATAATGGGGATTTGAGTCCTGAATATGGAAGAACCTATGAAGATCAGAGACATGCATTACTGCATGAGATACAGTACCCAAGTCCCAAACTTCATTAACCTTAATTAAATGGTTTTGAACCTAGAATTTTTCTGTAGTAGTTCCAAAGCATTAAAAGGGCCCTATGCATGACTGGTTTTTATATGTAAACATGCAAGCACTCCCAGAAGGGCCACATCCTTAAAGACTACAGGTTATTTATGTATTTACTTTGTGAAGACACTGCCCCACTTGCTGGACCAGCCGCACGCATGGGCCCCACTGCTACGCTTGAGTGTGGCACTGGAATAAAACTTTTCTTGTATTTAGGAACAAAACCCCGTAAGTCAAATCCACAACCATTCCAGCAAGTAGGGATGCACCCAACTGCTCAGGTTTCCATCCCTCTTCATTCTGTAAACTAACCACAAGCTCCTACTGAGCTTTTGAGGGCACAAGGGCTTCTTGTGAAAGCACAAAGGAAAGAATAAATGAGTAAACAGGTATGTTCAGAAGAATAGGTGGGGGATTTGTACCTAAGCACATAAGGCCACAGCCTCCTTTTTCAATATGTACAATCATAGCATCAGAGAATGGTTTGGGTTGGAAGGGACCTCAAAGCTTATCCCATCCCCTGCAGGGACACCTTCCACTATACCAGGTTGTTCCAAACTCCATCCAACCTGGCCTTGGACAATTCCATGGGTGGAACAGCCACAGCTTCCTTGGGCAACCCGTGCTAAGGCCTCACCACTGCAACAGGGAAGAATTTCTTCTGTATATAGGATTTCCTTAAGCTTTAAAGTCCTAAAGCAGAGGCCAGCTCAGGCAGGCATTTAAGGATGTAAAGGGTCCCTCTCAAAGATCACCGTAAAACTCCAAATATGGGGTGCTTTGAAGAATTTTTTAATAATTACATAAATTATAACAAAAAATTCTGCTAAGCCGATATTAACATTTTATCTAGGCACAGGCTACCTGACTTGTAAAGCTTCCAGAAACATAAACTATTTTGATAACATTTGCCACAATTTTTCTTTAAATAAATAAATTTTTAAAAATCATCAAATGTCCATGCTTTACCAAGGTAACAAAATAGGCACAATCACAAGTCTGTACTTCTATTTCCTATTACATTAATTTTTCCCACCCTGTTCTTCCCTCAAAGCAGTGAACATGCAGGCAAGTAATCCTACCGTTGCTCCAACTTGGTGGAGGATACAAACCTGCCTGCAGCCTCTGTCCCTCTGCAACTAGGTGGTCATTGCTGCACCCAGGCTCTTTATTCACCATCACAACAGAAATACTTTAATTTTTTTCTTTTCCTTTAAAAAGGACACCTAACATTTCACCAGATAGTGTCAGCACTTCCAAGTGACTGTAAACCAGGCTGCCCAAGTCCAGCCCATTGGGGAGCTGCTCTGACTGTGAGTCGCAAAGGAATCCAGAAATTAGTCACCTGCCTTACACCACTTCTCACCTGGTCTTGGCTACTTCCTTTCCTCAGGCTCTGGTAAGAAACCCAGACATGAAGCGATTCCCCAAAGACAATGACAGCCATGAAAATGAATGATAAGCCACTATTTAGGCTGCTGATAGTTCGGGCCATATTACTAGACAGTCTGACTGAAATAGGATACAGAATTTTAGGCTTCCCACACTCTTCTGAGCAGAGTGGGGTGTGTTATGTTCCTGTCTCGAGGAACCTGGCACATGGCAGAATGGGAGTTGGGTTTGTGCATCCATTGCTGCTTATTCCTCTCTCTTCTCACCCCAAAAAAACGGATGTGAAGCTGCAGATCTCCTTTTTACCTGTATTAGGGAGCAAAGAGGTGGCAAATCCCCACCATTAATGGCCTGCGCAGACAGACCAATACAACTGTACTGGGTTTGCATGGCAAAGCTTTGGTAGCAAGGTGGGGGGTGCAGTTTGCAGGCATCTGTTGCCTGGTGAGATGGACTCACGCTAGAGAAGTTCATGGAGAACTGCCTCCCATGGGAGGGACCCCACGTGCAGCAGAGGTGCAGCAGGGGAGCGACTCCTTTCCTTAAGTAGCAGGAGAAACAGTGGGTGATGAACTGATCATAACCCCCATTCCCTGTCTCCCTCCCTGCACAGCTGGGGTCGGAGGCAGAGCTAGGAAGGAAGGGTGTGGGAAGGTGATGTTTTTAAGGTTTTATGTTATTCTTATTATCCAACTCTGATTTTTTTAGCCATAAATTCAGTTAGTATCTCTAATTAGACTGTCTTTTGCCTGTGACAGTATTTGATGAGTGATCTCTCCTGGTCCTTATCTCAACCCTTTTTTGTATTTTCTCTCCCCTGTCTAGCTGTGGAGGCGAGTGATAAGAGAGGCTTTGGTGGGTGCCTGGCATCCAACCCATTACACAGTTGCCTGCCCCTGGATCACGGAGCAGCTTCTGCCCCAGTGCTCTGGGAATTACAGCCTGTTCACAAGTACTTGCTAGCACAGCACTATGTAGAAAAAGATGAAATTTTCTTCTTAAGTATTTCCGGTAGTCACCAGCAGAAGAATGGTATATTCACCACCCCATCCAGCTGCCTTGAAATCTTGGCAACTGGTGGGTTGCACTGATGAAAAAATGATTTACCCTAAAAATCCTGCAATGCACCAGACCAGAGAACTAAGCACAGAACTCACAATAGCTGGAGACAAAAGAGCTACAGCTAAAGCTATCACATCCTCTGGCCATCATGCACACCCTAAAGGGATGTTTCATGTATGGCAAGAAACCAGAAACAAGCCTGGCTGCTGGCTGTTCTTGCTCCCCAGCTGCTTTTCATTGATGTTTGCCTTACATAATTCCACTTCAGGGCCTTAGCTGGATCTCCATCTGGCCATCACTCTCTCATGCCTGATTCCTTCCCTTTTAAAGCTTTGCTTCATCCCTTTGACATCTGCTGTTTCGTAATACCCCCCACCCATCGCAAGCTCCTCTTTCCATCTGCTGAGCCCTATCATCTGCTGAGCTCCTCTGCCACCTAAGCCTCTCTGCATTCACCTTTACCAGAGGCTGCTTCAGTTCTGGCTCAACAGCTGCACACACATTGCCTCAAGTAACTCCTCACTCATCTGTGTATGAATATTATCATAAACGACTATTAAACACCCAAATAGCTTTTAATTGACCAGCAGTAACTCAGTGTTTCGCTCAGTACTTATAAAAGGTCACAGGTTCTGTGTTTTCCAGTTCTGATTAATAGTACCCACCATCTGTAACACCTAGAAATGGCAGTATTGCTCAGCTGCTTTTCACATCCCTCTTTAGCACAGGCTATTAACAGACCATTTACCTAATAAATTATACATTGAAAAGTACCTCTAGTGTCTAAAGGTACCCTAAAAATGACACAATGGAGGAACTACTTCATCCCCACCTGAAACTTGTGGATGAGCTAAATCAATGACTGGTCATTGATTAAAGACTGGAGCACTCACCTTGAGCTTTAACACTTCAGCTGATCAGCATGTGTACATGAGTAAGTATTGGTGCAAAGGATTGTCTTCTGCTTCAACTGATAAACTGCTGGATAGCTTTTAAATGAAAAAATAAAAAAGAATAAAATAAAACATAAATAAAATCTGTATTCCTCCAGACCCAGGGGAACAAACAAAGCAGACCTTCTGGACCCAAGCCCCAGGCCCTGCCAGTAACAGACACAACACTAAGGGATGCACAGCATGGCTTGGTGCTTGGTGCAACTTCTGAACTCAGGAAAGAAAAGACGAAAATTCTGGATTATTTAACAAAGTAATTTTATCAATGATCACTCTTGGTAACTTAATGGAACAAAGAGCAAAGTCCTCTGCCCACGGACAAGAAGTGAGTGTGTATCTCATGGCCAGATAAAACACTCTGGATCTCAGTCTGCTGGAGCATCCTCCGTATGGGGACATCAGGGGCACCCTTGATGGCTGGATTCACCCTTGTCTACCAACAAAATGCTGTAACAGTCCTGACCTGGTGCTATGTGAAAGGAAACACTGCCACAAGCATTTACAGGGTCAGTTCTGAAAGCAGAGGTCTTGGCCTCACGTATTGCCCTGTCTTAACCACAGAGGCAAACAGCTAAGAAATGTAACTATTTTCTGCTTAAAAGCAGCAGATTCCTTGGAGAAAAGGAAAACTCAGTATGACAGAAAGAAACACTCAGGCAATGGTGATAATCTGACACATACTGGATAACAATCGTTGCCCAAACACTCCCAGAGAAAACTGAAATTAAAAGTCACAAGCCAGACGCACAGTAATCTCCGTTGTGAAAATACAGGATTCAGCCAACACTGGTGGTGGAGACTTTTGGTGCAGTGCAGTCTGCACACCCCGGTGACCACATAAACAGCAAGATGTGCTGCTTGGCATAGCCAAAGAGAGAGCAGCAGCCTTGCTTGTGAGGCATTTGGAAACCAGTGCCTTACAGGACTACTTCTTATCCCACTTTCACTGCATAGCAACCTTCTGGAACTTGAGTAACACAGACCAACCCTGCCTCAGGGCGGGCAAGAAATCACCATGGGGACAAGCTGGAGACCCATGGGTCAGTAGTCCTTGCCACATGCATCACCAATGGCACAGCATAAGCTCCCAGTTACACTTTGGGTCACATTCAGGATGGCGATCTGCAGTAGCCCATCTTCCTTAGAAGAGACGGCTGCACGTACTTTACAGCCAATCGTCCAATTTGCACCGATCTTCCAGACAAAATCACAGACTACTCACAGACAAACCTGTGGCAGTGAAGTTATGTTACGCTTTATTTGGTTGAGAAGAGGCCTCGGGAGCTGTCGCCAGCTATGCACAGCTTTTGTTTGCTCTACAGCACTGTTTTGTTGTCTAAACCCATCCAGCACATGCTCTGGACAGTGGTTCTTGGAGAGCAAGTGTTGCCCAAGAGCTGAAGCCTTCCTCTAGCACACAGCTGTCTAGGAGCTGCTGCTCTTACTGCACCACACAGCATCATCCTCTAAGTCTACTGTTCATGGCTCACTTAGTGGCCAAGCACAGCTCTCTAAGGAAAAGCTCAAAGATCTCGCTCTTATACCCACTGTAGGAACTCACACACAAGGAGGACGTACTGGGCTCTCTCACCTCCAATGCCCAGGATGTCAGTCCTGCAGAGCAAATCCCGCAGTATTATACAAATTTATGTAGCAGTATTATACTACATTTGTGTAGCAACATCTGGCCTCCATTTACATATTTCCCCAACCTCTACCCCTAGAGACACAACAATATGAAGAAACTCAAAATCTAATATGACAAGTACTCCTCATCAGATGCCATGCCTTGTTAAAAATCCCAGCAATACAAATTCATTCCAGGATAACAAACTTGTGTCAATTTAACTACTGCAAACTGATAGAGACAATAAATAAACCAGAAAAAGTGAGAATATTGCACAAAAATAAGTGAGGGCCAGATTCTCAGTTCTGCATGTGTGAACACAAAGCAACAGAGGGCTCTTCCCTTTGTGTCCTGACTGCAAGATTTCTTACCTGACTCTTCATGGGACTGATGCAAACAACACAAACCACCCTTTCACCAGGAAGGAAAAAAACATCCCAATTTATGCACAACCCAGGTAAAGTATAGGTTTTTGATATGGTGACTTATATTTAAATAAGATCTACAATACATTTATTTACTGATTTCCGCTTTTTGTGTCTTTTAAACCAGGAACTCAAACAAATTAAAGATAAATTAAAGCAGGTGGAAACCTCACACCCACACCACTTTGTTCAACCCATGCTTCAGGTCTAAGAGACTTAGTAAGAAAACCTCCCAAAAGCAACCACCACTTGTGAAAACCTGCGGCCATAAAGAATTGACTACAACTGGCATCACAGTGTTACAGCACCTCTATAGCTGCAGCTTTCTGATAGCAAAGGCTATTTTGTTTTTAACCACTATGCTGTCCTTAGTTTCATGTGTGGCTGCTGAGATGGAAAAACAGCACTCTCTGCATTTCACTTTCAGATCTTGCAATGTACTTTTCCACTCCTTTAAAATGGAATGAACTTTGCAGAAATAACAAAAAGGTCACACTGGGCAGCTTATTTTGTCTTCCTCAACAGAGAGACAACGGGCAAGGGACTTCAAACGAGGCACAGAGAGCCAAAGAGGAAATCACATGTTTCATTTTTTTTCTTCAGAGCTTGTATTTAGTGAGGCCTCATCCCCCAGCATGAGATATACTGTGTTATGTTTTGTGAGGCCTCCTCCCTCACAAGAGATACTGTGCTGTGCTCCTGGTTTTTCAACTATGTCAGGTCACCCTAAGAGATTCCGTGAATTCAAATAATCCTGATGTTAACTGAAAGATGCAGATGAACACTCTTTAATTCTTCTCTTTCAGCTTTCTCAGACCTCAGGAGAGTTACCTGGAGATAAGATGTTCTAATTTCAGCAGCCAAGGTAATCTTTTACAACACACTTTGGGAAGCAAGTTGGACAGTGGTAGTTTTGCTTTTTGGTTCAGAAAGCTCTTTTCTAAACTCTTCCTCTACTCACCCCTCTCCCTCTAGTATCCTCATTTAAAGCAGACTGAGCTCCTGTGCATCATTCAGTGCTGAAAAGCAGTGTTAGTTCTTTTCCTTCCTTCATTCATGCATAACTCTGCTCTTGAACTCCCTGCAACTTAAACAGGAGCATCCTGGAGGCACTTCAGCTTGCACTACCTGTGAGCAGCCACAAAGGATTAACATTTCAGTTTGTGCTTTGTAATTGAGTCAGGCTATGCTGGCCAACTCACAGTTTGAGTGATATAAGGCCCTTCTTGCAAGCTGTGATAAAACCACCACTGACTGCCAGAACATGAATATTATTCCTCCCGGAGTTCTCTCTTTCCTGAAAGATTGCTGGTTTGTAATTACTCCAGGTTACAGCGCTGGTGAGAAGTAGCTCTATTGAATGGAAGAACCCAAGTCTAATAATTAACCTGAGAACTGATCTCTGCTCCTTTAAATGGAGCCGTTTCATTTCCTGTTTAAAAAATTTCCCTTTATGTCCAATAAGGAAAGTGTCTTCTCCTGACAAAGTAACAGAGCTTTTCCCCTACACCCTGAGAAGCTAAAACATAATACCAGATGCACCCTGCATTAGCTCCCAAAGCTCTGTCACTTTAATCCAGTCTAACAGTGGTGCACTTCAAACTCTGACATCACAGCTGCTGTCTTAAAGAACATGAGCTACTCCTTAACTACATCACACAGCTGCATGAGGCTGTCAAGGACAGAAACAGGAAATCTCAACACTCAGTTCAACCCTCGGTCCAGATGCTATCACTAGCATCATCTTCTATCCATGGAAGTCTGCTCCAGTCACCAAGTTTCTTATGGAAGAGGTATTCACAGTGGTCACAAATCAGGATTAGGCAACATCCCCATCAAGACACCATATCTCAGTCCAGGAAATCAAAGCCCACAAGACCACCATGTGCTCACTGGACAGCTGAATTGCCATCTTCCAGCCTTATTAACAAATGGAGTTCAACTAAATTGAGAAAATTCCATTATGTCACTAATGTATAAAATTTGATTTTGTTTAACATGACATTTGAATTCAGAAAAAAGTCTTTGCTCTGAATTCCAACTACTCACTAACACCACTAAGAATGTAAATAGCTAATTCCCAGATTTTCTTCTGACCTTTTCCCACAATTCCCATTAGGTTTTAAACCACAAGATTAGCAGAGCTATTGCTAAGAAAAGACTTTCACCATCCCCACCACAGAACCATAGGCAAAGTATGCAGAAATAAACACCCAGGGGCAAATTCCCTCTCACTTGGTATTGATTTCCATGAACAGCTTTGCAACAAGAATGGATTTGACCCTTTGCCCTAAACAAAGGCATCCATGGTGTCAACACTTCGGGTTGCTGAAGAAAGCAGATTTGCAAAGAAAAAATCAGGATGGAACTCAGTTGCCAGCCCAGCTCTGAATCCACTCAAAGCCAGATCCTGCCCGCAGCCAACACAGACTCCCTAAAGTAATCACAAAAGCTTTCAGACCTGTTAGTAACAATGCTGCTGAAGCCTGATTTAGAATGGGCAGTTTACCTCACACCTCAGAAGGGCTGAGGCCTCAGAACAGCCCTGCGAAGAAGGTTTTTGCAATGGTACTGTCTTGTGTGGAGTCTCTGGTGTCTGCTAACGCAGCTGGGTTCGTGGCTCAATCCCTGTGAATTCCTTGATGCCTCATTACACATTTAAGTCCATGCTCCAGCTTTTCCCTGAGGCTGCTCTCCTCTCTCCAGACACCAGTTTCCATGAGACTCCCAAACTGCTGTCACTGTGTCACAATCAGCCAGAAGTTTCAAGAAGCTAATGGAAGGTGGGGGCTATGAGAAGGGAGACAAGACCAAGTAGACATTCCTATATGATAAGGATTTTTTTTTCTGAGACAATCAGGCTAAACACACCATTAAACACCCCAACAAATGGACACTGAGGTAACGCTGATTTCACTGAGAGGTGAAATCCCATTTCTTGACCCAGAAGACAGAATCTTGCTCCTTTCCTCCATTTTCAAAATTAGCCTCATTAGATTATCTTGCTCTTCAAAACAATTTTGGATACAGAACTAATTCATACTGTGATGAAGAGCAAAGAAACATTTATAAAAAAAAATCAGAAGCCATGAAAATCTCCATTCCCTCACCCTTTAAAAATCCACCCCTGGTTCTCTCTTTCCCTTCTGCCTCATTCCTTTTCTCCACATCATACCTCATGCTTTTATTTAATTAAGCAAATAAAAATATCTTAAAATTGCCTTTTGCCTGGATTTTCTCATTTAGTTTCTCCTACTACTACACACACACAGAGAAAAAATCTAACACTAAAGTCAAATACCAGTATCTGGTCCTAATAATTTCTGTCATCAGTTTAGATAGAATTTGGTTCCAGTGACCAAATATGACCATGATTCAACCCCCGCTGTATTAATTGTATATTCACTTTGATGCCTATTCCAGATGCGAACCTTCATATCCTGAACTGCTAATGCAGCAACACACAGCATCTAATGGAAGTCATGTCATCACCACACACCTGTCAGCTTGCAAAACTTCATGTTTCAAGGCCTAGTTGCAAAACAAGTCTGTACTCTCACACTCTCTTGATCTTACGTCCCCACTTTAAGATATTCACTAGTTTAATTATTACGTTACAATTATATTATTTTTTACACCATTATATGTCACATTATTATATTATTAGATATTCTATGCTAGATGTCATTAATATAGAGTACATTATTATTATTAAACTATTGGATAATTTAGATATTAGGTTAATAACATTTTTTAGACACTAGATTCGGATATTTGGATACTAGACTATTAGGATTTAGATATTATGACCACAGGAGCACAGAAGCTCTGGCATTCCGGGTAAGATATTTCCAATGAATGAGCAAAATCAGAGACTGTTAAAGAAGACTTCAGCAATGCAGTACAGAAAGACAGGCTGAGAAAAGTAGCCAATTTACCTGAAGTATTAGCAGCATCTGAATAATAGAGGGTGGAACTCTGGCTCTGGAACGGGATAACGCATCTTCCAGTTTGATATTGAGGGTAATTATATTCCTAAAATGCAGAAGAGCCAATTGCCGAACTGAGGGCTCCTTTCCCTTGGAAACACAAAGAAAGCAAGACAGATTATAAGCAGTGTGAAAATGAGTTTCAAAATCCTCTGTTCAAATTCCTTCCTCCACTCCTGAAGGGATTACAAGAATGGTAAACCCAAATGAAACACGAAGGAAACAAAACAAAGGACAGAGAGCAGCCCCCAAGTCTGCATGGTAGATTTCATTTGACACTAATGAACTCTACAGATGGTGACTGCGTCTGACTGCATGTGGAGAGGATGAAGGGGTGGGGTGGGATGAGAGCTGGATGAGATACAAATATTTTGTATTTTAACAGTTCATCACAAATTAAATGTATCATAAGTTAAAAAAAAAAGGCATGACTGCAAATTGGTTGAATTTCCACTATTTTGTAAGATTTTGAGTACTCCCTGTTTACTATCTCTAAATTTGGCAGGTATCCTGACTCAGCCCACCTGTGGATACTCCTCTCTGTACAGTTTGAGAGGCTTCACTATAAAGCAGGAGCAGAGCTGAAGTTTTATACTGCATTTTCACAGCCATCTGTCTTCGGTTCTGAGGAAGACTCCCAGCTGAAGAATAAAACTCCAGCTCTGTCTGCAGAGAATAAGGAGGACCCTCATGTAGAGCTGTGGAACTCTTTCTCTTTCTGCCACTAGGGGTTTTCCCCTGAGTATACCTGGCTGTACATACATATGGGAGGTATGGTGTTCAACTGGTGTTGACTTAAGTCTGGAATAAATAAGCCTGACCCAACCCATTCCTTTTCACTTCCTAAATTACTTAAACTAAAGTAAAGAAGGCCCCATATCAGCTTCAATTGCTAATGAATAGAATTTACAAGAGCACATAAGCACCAATTGGGCTTTCAGAAGAAACGTCAGAACATGAGCAATGAGATCTATTTGAATTTACATGGGACTTAGGATTCTTAAATCCTCAATGTTCCTTTGGAAATTCAAGTAATTATTTCCATCTGACAGGGGATAAGGCTTGTGTTACTAAGATATTTCAAAGGCCTAAGATACACATCAGAGTCTGAATTTAGACTTCATACCTGTAACTGTCTGAAGATGCAAAGAGTAAGATCGTTAACATTTGGGTAACCTATAAAGTCCACTTGAAAAAATGGGAGAAGGTTTCTCAAGTTTCCCCCCATATATTCAGGCACCCAGTTCCCACTAAAATCTGGAAGCATCTATGAGCAACTGCAAAGATCACTTGCACCTGTCTGGTACAGATTTCCTTGAGACTTCAGTGATAAACAATACTCTCTGGCTATCACTACATTAGAAGATCAAGTACCTATTGTGTATTTAAAATTACTGGACTCAAAATCTGTGCTCATCAAACTCCATTGACTTTCGCTGTTCACTTAGCATAGCAGAGAATTTGATCTCAGAAATACAATTCCTTTTCAAAAGTGGAGATACTTCAAAGGCAAAATTCACATTGCAGAGAAGGAAATGCATATATTTAAATCAACACAACTCCATTTATTTCACTGTGCAACACTTCAGTTTATCATTCATAACCTTTTTGGACTTTTAGTGTGATTGGCAGATGGACTAACCAGCCTCCCTGCACTCTACTTTTGTTTTCCAAGTTCCCTTCATCTTTTCCATCTGAGTACTTCAAAGCATTTGCATAAGTAACTTATTTGCATGACATGACTAAATAGAACAGCTGCACTGGGAAGCTCGCCCAAGGACAGAGACTTAAGGATTGCATCAATCTGCTGATGAACCTGTAAAGCTGCTTTTTCCAGTTTTTCAAGATTCTATGATAATACAGTAATATTTTTTTCACCTGCACAGGATAGAAAATAGCCTGCAGCATGGGCAGGACATCACTGAAGAAAAAATCCCAGGTTTCAGCTAAGGTATCCAATAGCTTCTGCCCTGCAAAAACACAGAACAAACAAGTGAAGAGTTTTGGTTGTAATCAGCTAGCTGCAAAAAGTAAAACATGCAGGAAACGATGTGAATCTGCTATATGCTAAGATAAACCACGCAGCAGCTACTATTAGTAGTATGGAATTAGTTTTCCATAGTGGTGTATCAGATCCTTCTATATTAGTGTCTTTTCAGGTGACTCATCTAGTATTCTTAATAAACTCAAGAGTCTGAGGTTACTCAGGAAAACCCTGTGAAGAATGAAGAGTAATGGCCCAGGTTATGTCTTCCTCTTGCAATAATACTTGCTGGACAGGACTATAGGAGGAGAGCAGGGGGAGAACACAGCAGGTTAAGTGTGGAAGCATTCCTGCAGAGGAACTTAGCAAACTGTGCTCCCTCCTGCCTTTCAAGCTGCAGGGCAGTAGAGCAAACCACACTCTGAGGACATGCCCTGTAAAGCATCCTCTCAAACGGATCCCTTGTAGCTTTCCCACTGTTCCCTTTTCCGCTTACACAGAAAAACTCACCCAAGTCCATGGAAAAGAACAATCATGTTAGGACTGTAATTTTTACTCTAACTTTCAAGCAATGCAGTTAGAATTTGCTACGGGGTGAGTTCCCCGCAGTCCTCACAACAAGGCCACCTCCATGTCCATTCCTTCCCAAGCTGCAGCTACCTGGAATCCTCCCCAGCAGAATCTGGAGAACCTCTGGCCAGGCTGTACAACCAAGCTGGATGAGTTCCTCACAGAACACTGTACACAACACAGAGGCAAATGCAGGAGCCAAGATCCACAGAGGAAATCTGGTTCAATAGGTGGGTTCTGGCTTCAAATCCCTGTTCCCCAAAATGGCCCATGTGACCTTGGACAAGCTCTTTACCATGCCTATGACCCCAACCCAACTGTGAGAGGAGAGCAATGCCCCTGCACCTCCACCAGCAAGTGTTACGGAGGAAAAGACATCAGAGATTCTGACGTATTCAGACAAGACAAGATGACTTACCAGGAAGCAAATTCAGTAGCAATCAATCAACATTGCTATCAGTGTCAGAATGTGATGCTATTCTTAATTGTTGTATTAGAGCATTACTTGGAGCCTCATCTAGGGAGTATTTTGTCCAGAATTACACACATATCACAAAGCAATTATGCATGAAAGCATCGACACTGCTAACTGCACTCAAGAGTTAGCCAATCTTTACTATGCGATACTTGATCCCTCTACCTTTTTAAGCACATGATGAATAACATCAGCTCTGGGAATCTGCAACTCCTGAATTATTTCCATGTTGATGACTTTAAGTGCTTTCAGTGACAGATGTGGATCATCATGCTATACTGTGTTCCACAAGCTGCTGGCCTGTGGAACACACCAAGGTCTTATCTTCAGCACCACCAGGCAGGAGTTCTCTCTGTCCTGCACACTCATGTGCAAGACTGAAAAGGGTGTTCTCTGTTTCCATTTTTAAAACATTTTAAAAAATATATGTTCTTCATTAGTTTTAATGAAATACAGCAGGAAACCAACTAAAAAGATTTCTAGCAGCTGTAACAGTAGTAGTAGTAATAACAATAATAACAATGATAGCAGTAGTAGTAGTAGTAGTAATAATAAACATTGCTGGTTTTGGCTGGGATAAGTTTCTTCCCAGTAGCTGGTAGGGGCTGGAACAGTGCTGGTAACACAGGGATGTTTTAGTTATTGCTGAGCAGGGTGTGCACAGAGCCAAGGACTTTTCTGCTCCTCTCCCACCCCACTGTGAGGGCCTGGGGGGGACACAAGGAATTGGGAAGAGACATGGCTGGGACAGCTTTTCCCACCTGGCCACAGGGACATCCCAGACCATATGGTGTCATGGTCAGCACACAGAGCTGGGGGAGACGAAGGAACCTGGCACATTTGGAGTGACCGTGTTTGTCTTCTTAAGTCACCATGGTTCATGGAGCCCAACTTTCCTAGGATGGCTGAATACCTGCCCGCCCATGAAAAGTACGAATGAATGCTATTTTGCTTTGCTTGTGTGCATAATTTTTGCTTTACCTATTAACTTGTAATTATTTCAACACACCAGTTTTTTCACTTTTACCCTTCCAACTCTCCCCAACATTCCACAGGGGGAAGTGAGGAAGTGAGTGAGTGCCTCCACAGGGCAGAGCTGATGGCTGAGGTTAACTCACAAAAATAATCTTACTCTTTAACATCCAATATTAGTATCTGAAATACCAAAGTGCTTCCAAGATATAAACTGGATCATGAAGAAGAAGCCCAACCACTACACCCTGAAGGCAGAGTTTTAAAGAGTTAAATTTCATTTGAGTTAAATTTAGTTCTAGTTCCCGCAAGGTGAGGTTAAAAGCCCTTATAAATCCAGTCCTTTTCAAAGCTTGCTGCTAGAATAGTTTGAAGTAATTTACTCTGTTGAGGTAAACGTGCCTTTCCCGTCATGCGCTTCTTCCATCTTGTGGACAGCTTGTTTTGAGACGTAATGAATTTCTGCACAGCAACTCAGAACGGGTGCAGAGTTGAATGATTCAGGCAGAAAGGCCTTTTATTGAGGGCTGTGGAAGATTCCTATGATTTGTTGATGATGAGAATCTTTCACATGAAGGAATGCGACTAACGTACTATCAAGGACAGATCCTTTTCTTACTGTCAGGCAAAGATCTCCACACTTAGTGTAAGCATTTGCTGGATTCCAGGAAACTGGTTTACGCTAAATGCTCCTTTTTTATAAAGCACAATATAGTCAATTTTGTATGGCATAAAAATGCATTTGGTACTTTTCACAGGGCTTCTAAAAGTTAATTGAAACTCATGAAAGAAAGATAAGAATAAATAATTAGATATTAGGAGGAAATTCTTCCTTTTGAGGGTGGTGAGGCCCTGTCCCAGAGAAGCTGTAGCTGCCCCACCCTTGGAAGTGTCCAAAGCCAGACTGGACAGGCCTTGGAGCAACCGGGTCCAGTGGAAAGTGTGCCTGCCCATGGCAGGTGGGTGGATCAGGATGATCTTTAAGGTCCCTTCCAACCCAAACCATTCTGTGATTTCCAAAACATTCTGCAGGACAAAAACCCTCCAAAGTTTGGGGTTTTTTCTCTTATGAAAATTTCAACACCAAGTGGAGATGGAAACTCAAACCACAGGATGGGGACAACCTGAGATTTCAGGGCAGGACTGCTGCTTCTGCAGACCCAGGAAGCAAGCCCTGCTCAGAACGGGAGCTCCAAGACTTCCACGCTTCCAGCTCTGTCTTGGGTGTTTTTAGAGCCACTGACTACAGGATGGACTCTGAGGCAGGGCTGCATTTGCTGCCAGTGAACACAAATGCCAGCCCTGGAAACTCAAGTCCACCAGCAGCTCCTCAGAAAGCTGTGTGTCAGAAACATCTCTGAATCAGATGCCTGAATTACTGCTACCCTCCTGTGACTTGCCAGTTTTAGAGAGATAACATTTCTGATCATAGACTTTGAAAAAACATGACCAGTTTCATTCTCACCTTACCAGAATTTCTGACCATATCTTAAGGGGTAACCACAAAATGACACACTAAATCAAAAAGCAAAATGAGTTTAAAATCAGCAGCTTGCTGAAATTTGGCATTTCCCAAACATGGTCCTATATTTGAAAGCCCTTTAGTGGTCTCACATTTTAGGTTTTCATCTAAGCTTTGATCTCAAACACCAGATACAGTATTTTTGATTTTCAAGCTGGTAATACTAGGGGGGAAAAAAAGGATTGGACCTAGGTAGGTCTGTATCTCATTTGCTGATTTACTTATAAAACAACTTCCTTTGTGATTTACAAAGCAGCTATGAAGACCTTGCAATCCCTCCAGCTCCCCTTGTGCTCTCTAAGCTGTTACTTTATAGAACTGTGGAATTTGGTGTTAAGGACTTTCAGTAATCTTTTTGTGGGCTTTGGGGTTTTTAATGTGATACTGGTTCTCTTTTTGCAATGTTCAGGGCTACTCTCTTTTAATCAGAAAAGCCTGGCTCCATAACACCACCTTAATCTGATCAACTGTACTGTCAGTAATGAAAGGTCATATCCACGATTTATAGATAGCTGAGACTAATGGAAACAACTGTCTCCAAGCTCCTGCTTAAGCGGGATGTTTAGACTAAGTGATATTATGACTACAGATTTGGAAAAGGAAAGATTAATTTCTTTGAAACTGCCTTCACTACCCAAAGATCTTTAGAATGTTTACATGGGCAATAATTCTTGAAGCTATTATTAAACCATTTCACCATCTGATGTACAGAATCACAGAATCATTTAGGTTGGAAAAGACCTCCAAGATCATTAAATCCAGCCATGAACCCATCACTGCCAAGGCCACCTCTAAGCCATGTCCCCACGTGCCACACTCACATGACTTTTAAATACCTCTAGGGTTAGTGACTCCATCACCATGCTGGGCAGCCGTTCCAATGCCTGAACAACTCCTTTGGTGAAGAAATGATTTTCTAACATGCAATCTAAACCTCCCCTCGCACAACTTGCATGCCAAATCTAGGGCAAGACAGCATATCTAACGACACATCTAAACACCACATAATAGCATAAGACAAAATATTGGTGACTACAAAGCAACACACTGGGTGGAAGTTTATTCTTGATGTTACTTCCAGAGGTGGCACCTCCAGAAGGCGTATACAGCTGAATGAAGCCTTGCCTTTAAGAGAGACAGTGCCTGACCACATTTATGTCAGCATGACTCCTGAATAACTCTTAAAACAAGCTACAGCATTATTTTGCACTTAGATACTTAAACTAACTGGGATCTTTGTGCTTAGTTTTTTGTTTATTACGTACCTCAGTCTATTTTCACTCTTCCTGAGCAGGATGTAAATGAAGGAGAAGGAAGTGTCCCTGCTGGAGGCAATCCTTCCCTGACTCCCTCAATGCTGCTCTAGGCAATCACCTCTCCTTTATAAAGGTTAATGAGAGCACCAAGGCAGGACCCAACAACAGACTGTAGGAATGGATCGAGACATGCTAATCCACAGTGCCAGGAAGAGAGTGGAAAGCATGCCAGTGCCTCCTGAGTGCATTTGCTAAAACACCTGTGACATACATAGCCATGCTAAAATCCAAGTTACCTTCATAAAACCAGATCTTGTCCCTCAGGATCACCATGCCTTTTGTGAGCAGCTGATTCTGTAAATAAAATACAGACTACATTTACTCAATTCTGTACTTCCCTACAGCCATCATATTTCACATTTTGTTCATTCTCAACTCTAGACAGTGAAGGGGGTCCTTTATTTTAAAAATGAATCATCAAAGAACTCTTGCTGTGTCCATCTTATTTAACTCGGTACACTTGTGAAATGATGCTATAATCACTGCTATTTTTAGGACAAAGGATGTATTTGGTGCAGTTCAAAGTGCTTCTCAAACTTCAAATGACTGACTTACAAAACATGCACTTGGAGAAGCAGAAAGAATATTGCTTCAACAGACAGTGGTACTTACTTCCAAAAGTCTTTCCTAGTAACTCTATTGCAATGAACTTCACTGGTTTACTCAAGGACTTCAATTTTAAGCTAAAAACCAATGTCTGAAACCAAAAGAAAGACAGCAGTGACCTACAGAAACACCGTGACAGGTTGGGCTTTCCCTGTCTAACTAACGTATGTATACAAAATCCCAATCTCATTAACCTGTTAATTTCAAAACCACAGAGAAGTCAGTGGACATCTCTGAATGGTTTCAAGGGTCTCCAGGTCATCATTTAGAGTGGGCAAAATTATTTTTCTCAGTAGCATAAAACTGAATTATCTTTAAATAAAGAAAACACAGGCCTACCTGCAGATACTCAGTGAAAAATGATCCCAGTTCTGTTTTCAGTAATTGCCTGTATTAAAAAGAGCAAGAAAAGAATCTGTGTAATCAGCAAATCACATTAGCTGTGCATTGCATGAATCAGGTGAAGTCACTAATAGCAAATTATTTTAGTATGAGCACAGAGACTGTCATTAATGACTAACTACAAAGAGAGCAAACAGGGTCAACAATACCAAGACTCAAAACAGCATTTTTGCAGGTTGAAAAATATTTGCTGTCATTTTAGATGCCTCAATTGCACATATGAAAGGAAAATAAGATTTGATGAAAAGAGAATGCTTTCCGTCCTATGTCCACTCAGGAGACTAGACAGCCGAAGTTTCATATGGTCTCAATGAAAAGGCAGGGAGGAATTCCACAGTTTAGCTCTGCCCTTTGTGATCCCTCTACACTAAAACCTACAAAGAAACCTCAGAGAGCAATTGAAACTCCCATGCAAAACAAAATCCCACAAACTCTCAAATTCAGAAACTGAATTCAGCTTAGTCCATAAGCCTGCTTGTGTCTAGGTAAAATTCTCCACATGGCTAAGAAGGTGTGTTATTTAACTCTTACACGCTGGATGCTAGATAGCTCTTCAGTCGGTCACTATTTAGATGCATAAATGACAGCTCAGACCTTATAGAAATGCAGACCCAGCTGGGTTTTCTGAACACATCTAAATCTCTTGAAAAAGCTGTCTACGTGACCATGTCAGGTCCCAAAAAGAAGTGATGTTGAATGTGACTTAAAATCTAAACAGTCACTTCAATTAGAATAATTATGTGAATTATATATTCAATAGTCATCTATCCCATTGTGTTATATCTTTAACTGACAATTGATCAATCAAATTATTTAACTAGTAAACAACGAGACATCAAACCAAGTCCAGCATATCCCTATATTCTGTGAAAGTCTACAGGACTTGATTCTGATGCTTTTCCAACATATGCTTCAGCACAGCCTCTTGAGATCTCCTCCAAGTTCAGGGAAGAGAGAAGTATTTCTGTCTTGAGGAGGCTGAAATATGTTATCTTGGTTTATTTATCCTTAAGCACATGTCCACACTGACCTCACAGCTCTGGAAGGTCTAGGCAGAAATTAAACAAAAAATAAACAGCAGGAAGGGCATTTTCAGATGCTCCTAAGCATCTAAGTCCCTTTCAGCTAGAAACTTGATTAATTTGGACAAACTATTTATGGAGAAAAGTTCTGAAAGCCAGCTTAGGCATTAGCCACAGGTCTCCTGCTGTCACGAAGAGCTGTTAGGTCAGTGGCCCCTTCGGCATGTGGCTGCAGCGTGTGGGAGAGGACAGCTCTGGCAGCACCCTCAGACTCTGCCCACAACAGCAACACTGAGGAGCCCTTGGCAGGGGTTAAAACCCACCTCACTCAAAGGCTGCTCAAGTTCCAGTGCCTTAAGAGAAGTCAAGGAGAACAAGGTGGCGACAGCCAAATTGTAGCGTGTTCACTCCAAGTGGAGATTTACTTCCAGTGAGGTGACTTTTTTCTACATCACAAGTGATGACATCAAAGGTTCATCATCCTTTGAACATGGCTAGACAGACCATTTTTAGGTTGAACTAACAAGAAAATTGCAGATTTCAATTTTCCTATGAGAGTGACAATTTATTCTCATGTATCTCTTTGTGCCACTGTCTCAAGAAAATACTGGTACTTTATGCTGACAGATCCTGCTTAATTTTCTACCCTCTCCTCGCACTAGCAGCTCCGGATGGATTCCTCACAGTCTTGAAGAGGTGATGTGCAGCTACCTTCTCTTTTAGTATTATAGGCTCTACTAATAAATTCTGGTCTTTAGGTCAGGAAATAAAAATGTATGTTCTATTTATCCAACATCCAACTCTCTGATAAAACAAGATCCCACCACGCTTCCATTTTTTCAGCTGAAATCAAACAACCAGCTTGTAGGTAGTTATATGAACTGGAGTACACCACACCAGGCCTACATCAACATCTCTGTTTACAGGGCAGAAGAACTGACAGCACAATTCATGCATCTTGCTTCTTTGAATCCTTACTAATACAGACTCTTCAAGCTACTTAATTAATTTCTAGTGAAACAGTGAGGCCCTCAGGCCAGATCAGAACACTGGTGTTTGATATTAATTGTGTATGTTCATTTAAAAGAGATCCACAACAAAACTGGATCCAAGACATTGCTTACAATTTCTTTTTCATCTTTGCTTAATTCCCTTTAACAAAAACCAGTTATGCTGTCAGATCCTGGATAATTTCAATTACTGACCAACATTATCGAGACATGTGGACATCATGGTGGAATCCAGGTAAAAATCTGACTAAACCTACAGGAGATCCCTGACCAGAGAGCAGATCTTATTTCAAGTATATTTGATTTTTAAAGCAGGTATTTTGCACTCATAAAGCTTCTCCATCATTGATATCAAGTCTTCATTGCCTGTTTAATGACTTAATAAATTAAGATGATGATATAAATTCTCTTAAAATGTGCTAAAATAGCTCCTGACTTTTTCTTTTCCCTGATGCTGCTTCATTGGTTCATTTCAAAGTTAACTCTTGCAACATTACTCAGAATGGAAAGTCTAACACTGCATAATAGATGTTAAATAGAGTTGAATGAAGCAAACAAGTGATTTTACTGGGTTTGAACTCTGGCTGCAAAAGAGGAAATGCCACTAAAAATGTGCTTTGTTTGCATTACATCGGTATCCTGAAACTCAGAAAAGAGGCAGCTAAAATGTGCATTAGCTTTAATACAGGACATCCAGCTTCCACTGTTCCCTTTGCTTCTTTTTCTTCTTTGTTTTAAAAGCAGTCAAAATAAACACTTTGAAATGACATATGGTACATGAAATTAAAAAGGAGAAAACACTGTTTGATTATTAATGTTGCAGACATGGCCCAAGAGAAAACTAAACAGTCCATATATGCATGGAGATTTTTATTACTAGACTGTTGACTCAATCTCCTAATAAATCACCCAGTAAGGGCCCAGAAGGAGGAATGCACAGGTCACATACTGGTGATACTCCCAGCTGCTGGGACTTTACTGTGCTTCATCAGCTTTAGCAGAGGAATTCAGGAGTTCCAGCAGCGTGAGAGAGACTCACCTCCCACGCTGGTTTTATTGCAGTTGGGATTCTGAGGGCTGTGTGTGTGAGTCTGTATTTAAGGCCACTTAAATACAAATTCCTTGCCACAGGAATGCAAGAATGGTGTCCAAAGGCATTGGTGTAAACAAGTGGCAGCTCTAATGAGCCAAACTCCAAAGAAAAGTAAATGGTATTGTACAGATTTGTACCCACTGATGTTTGCTTAAATAATCAGTGTTCAAATCCTCGAGATGTGTGTTTAGAAAAAGTTTTATGTATTTGTTTGCATGTATGTGACACATGGTAGTTGAATATATGTGACATTCCTGAGTCAAAACAATGGTTTGCAAATATTGTTCAAATATTTACACTTGATCTGTGAGTCACCTTGGATATTCAAAGGTTTATTATGAAAATATTCCAGAATCTGCTCCAATTAAAGTGGTAAAGTAAAATAACTTCTTTTACTGACCTGTAACTATTAAAAAAAGTAACTAACTAATTTTAACCATTTACCTGAACACTTCCACACTTGAATTCTGCCCAGTGGAAATAATGGACTTGTGTCTCATTTTGTACTCCTGGGAAATGCATCTAAAGCAATAGTAAGGCAAGCATACACTTCTTCCCCTTCTGAGCCATGTTTATGTATCAGGTATTTTTATACTCAATAATTACATTAACTCAAAGAAAGTTATTTTGCAGTAAATAACAAAAGCAGTAAAACAGGCATTTTTGGCATGTATCAAATCAGTAATTTAATCATCAGCTCAGGTAAAAGGCACCAGGCATTCTCCCTGAAGTGAGCTATCAGCTGAGATACCAACAAAGCAGCATTATCCCTACCCAAACAAAAACAAATGGGCCTATCAAGTGGCAGCAAACCCATTCATAAAATGGAACAAAAAGAAAACAAAAACAAAAACCAAAAAACCAAAAAAACCCCCAAAAAATAATCAGTGCATTTCTAGTCAGCTTGCATGTTCAGCCATATGAGATGCTGCAATAAATTCAACTCAACTATGTTACCAAGCATCATTGTGGTGCAGGGTTTATAGCCAAGTAAATTAAAGCAAAATCTGGGCACATTTCTGTTTGTTGGTTCATACCAGATTATATTCGTCTGACACATCAGCAGAAATTTTTTTCTCTTCAGTCCCTCACCAGCAGATGAGCAAATTAAGGGAAATGCATTGGGCCAAGAAATCTCAGTCCAGGAGTACCTTTTTTTGCCAGTCAGATAAAGCTGAATAATCCTAAAGGCACTTACAATAATAACACTGATTAACCATTATTCCAGTAAGTAACTCAACATGATTGATGGATCATGCTAATTGACAGACATCCTAGAAAAGCTACTCTTGGTATGTCATTTTCTCACCAGCAATGTAAGAAATAACTGAAGAGTGAGTTTACTTTAATTTCAAGAAGAGCAAACACAGGCCCAATATTATCTGGCTGGACTTTTCTGAAGATATTTTCACAATTAAAGGAACCAGACTGGGCCAACTATCCCAGACTGGGAATTAGACAGGGACAGATAAACCCAGAATATCTATGTAATCTGGGGAATATGTTGGAGAGTCTGACTCCAGTGCCTAGACAGAGCAGCAATAAGCAGTAAGGGAAAGGGAATAACTAAGGATCATACCTGAAGACAGCTAGGGAACGTAATAAGCTCTCTGTCTTTTGTAAGTGCAGATTCTTTTCCACCATTTATTTGATAAAGTATCTTCCTTATTTCTATAAGTATTTCCTTATTTCTATAAGGAAATCTGCTGCTTTGCCCTTGCCAGTGAGAGGGATTGGTAAGTAATAATAAGTGCTGAAAAAGTAGTAAAATGTGAAGTGCTGTAAATCCAGATATCAGCTTATATCTTGGCAAATTTTCTTTTCAACTGTAACTTAAATAACTCTAATGGTAGAAATGTCACTTTTTTTTTAAAGGGAAGAAAGTTCCCATCATACACCTCACTGGCCTACAGTTAATCTGTTGCAGACAGTATCATCAGAATATGGGAAAAAAAGTTGGAAACATAAACAACATTACTCAGGCCATGGTGTTTAACAGGACAGCTTTATCACCTCACATAGATTTATGCTGTGTGGAAGGAGCAGCTGACCTAAGGGACCACCAGGCAGGACATCTTTCCTTGCCATGTCTCCCTGAGTGTGTGCAGGCTTTACCTCCTCCATGGATGCAAGGGAAGCACCTGAGAGTGGCACCTCTGGAAATGGCAGTATCGCTGCCATGTAATGGGGCTGAATCACTAGAGAGGTCCAGGCTTTCCCTTCCTCGGTTTTAAACCAGCACATCAAGAGAGACTCTGAAATAAGCCCTACTGCTCAGGGCTCAATTACTCTTGCAGAAGGAGGGATCAGCTGTCGCCCACCGAGAGGCATTGACAGCAGCAGCAGCAGTGATTACTGAGGCAAAATGGATTGTGCTGGTCAAAACTGGCACTGGGAGCAAAACCTGAACGCCCTGCAGCAGCTGTGACTGCACTGGTCAAAACTGGCACTGGGAGCAAAACCTGAACGCTCTGCAGCAGCTGTGACTGCACTGGTCAAAACTGGCACTGGGAGCAAAACCTGAACACCCTGCAGCAGCTGTGACTGCACTGGTCAAAACTGGCACTGGGAGAAAAACCTGAACACCCTGCAGCAGCTGTGGGTGCGAGGGCTGGCACACAGTGCTGAGCGTGTGGCTGAGAACGCCCTGCATGGCCCAGGCTCTTACCTGACTCCTTCATTGAGGTTGTACAGTTCATGGTCTGGGAGACCCTTACGCTGGAACACTGCTATCACTCCATTGTGGATACTGAAAGAAGACACGAAGAGTCATTAGTGCCCAGCAAGATTTGAGGAGGGTGTCACCTAGCATTTCTGTCTAGACACTTCAGGACCTTTTAAAAGTCATAGATGACTTCTGGTACTCCACCCATCCCACATGCCTAAAAGGAAATTACTGCCCAGAAAATAGATAACATCTTTGAAAATCAGTTCCTTTTGATTTGTTCCAGTTCAGTGCCTTCAACAGCTGCACACATGAAATCAGTAATTACAAAAACTTAGGCCAGTATTTTTAAGTACTTCAAGTATGTCAAGTATAACTTTTAATACACTCACATACTAAGTATATTTGAAGCATTTGAAAGTATAGTTTTTATCTCTATGGCTCAGTACAGAGACAGTTAACAGCTTCCATTGCACTGGAGTTCTGTCCAAGGCAGCAGCAATCAACTTTAGAACTCTGGAAAGCAGGATAAGGACCAGATCTGCCCATCCTGTACATACATATGAGGGTGTGGGGTTGCTGTGCCTTGTGAAGAAGAGCTAAAGGTGGTCGGTATCTGGTGTAAGGTCTCCAGGGGATTCCTGCCAGCGGAAGAAGAGCTTATCACAGAATCACAGGATGTCCAGGGTTGGAAAGGACCTAAAGATCATTCTGTCCCAGCCCCTGCCATGGGCAGGGACACCTTCCATTAGAGCAGATTGCTCGAAGTCCCATTCAACCTGGCTTTGAATGCTTCCAGGGATGAGGCAGCCACAGCTTCTCTGCGGACCCCGTGCCAGGGCCTCACCACCCTCACAGGGAGGAATTCCTTCCTACTACCCAATCTAAACCTATTCTCTGTCAGTTTGAAGACATTCCCCCTTTTCCTGTCACCACGTGTCCTTGTAAAATGTCTCCCTCCTTCTTTCTTGTAGGCTCCCTTCAGGTCCTGAAGACTTGGTCAGCTCTGGCCTGATCTAGGGCCAGATCCAGCTGCACAGGGCTGCTCCCACTGCAAGGGATGTCGTTGCAGGAGCTATGCCAGGCACCAGCAGAGATTGCCTTGGGAATGCCAGTGTCCACGTTAAACTTTCCCAGGCCCATGCCAAGACAGCTCCTTTCAAGGCTGGCTGGGAGCAGAGGACCAGCTGGAAGGTAAACTCCACACTGTTGACTGAGAGATTCGAAATGCAGGCACACAACAGCAAAGAGATGCACTATCAGAAAAGCTCAGCCACCTTCATCTAAGGAAGAAGGAAACAAAGTCGCAGGTGAAGGGTCTGACCAGCCGTGGAGAAATACAGACGTAGACAGAAATAAGAACGACTATCCTCTCCTCTCTTTTGTTCCTTTGAAGATGTTTCCAAGGCCTTACACACGACTGCTGCCACAGCAGTCTCTCTTCCCCCCCCTACACCCACAAGCACAGATATACATTCACCATCTAACCCAGATTATTTTGGCTGGCTCATACAGACACACTCAATTTACGATTACTTGAAAATCAGCAGATAAATGTCTCTGGTATACAGTGAAGTGACTGGGGTATTTTAACATTATGAGTAATATGGGAAATAAGATCAATGTAGTGAATAAAACAAGCAGTTTCTACATGCTCTTCTGATTCAGAAATGAACTTTGCAATGTTGCCTGCCAGACTTCTGCAGAGAAAAATGACTAAATATCTCTCCTAAAAGGCAACGTGCTCTCTCTCCTTCCCTCTGGCACCCCTTTCTAAATGAGGGAGAGGTCTTCTCTCTCCAGCTTAATAGGTCCATTATTATTCCTCAAAGAAATAAGAGAGAGCAAGCTTTTTTAACCAGAATTAAAAGGGACAGGTTGTGAGCATTTAACTTATTGCCTGTATAGCAGAACAGCATCTACATAAAACATCCTAACAGTGAACTTTTAATCTGCCCCGATCTCCCTCACAGTGAGGAACAATATCCTTGTCTGCAAAACAAGTCTTGGCCTCATTAAGTTGACCACTTGCCTTTCCTTCCCATCACAGACAGCAGTGCTTGTATGGAGGGTGCAGGATATAGCCTGCAGGTTATGTGGGATGCTCCTGGTGGCCTCAGTTTGTGTAAGGATAATGAAAAGTTGGCTTAAATCTTCTTAGTTACCTTAAACTAATGAAAAAAACAGACCTAGACCTTGATTAAATCAATGGGTTTCTATAACAAGTGATTGCTTAAAAAGATTTGGTCAGAATGGTTCAACCTTTTGGTGTAAAGAAAATCTGAGCTGCTGCTTACACACAGCAGTCCTGCAAGATGCTTGAGGTAGGTGGATCACTTGACCTGTGCCTGCAACCAACTTTCACTGAGGCTTAAGGCAGGGATGTACATAGTGAAACTTATATTGCAAAAGTTAACCTGAACTGAAAGTGCCTTGTAAACTCCCTTCTCTAACTCTTTTACAACGTGACAGTTAATAATGGGTGCCCTCATGCCCTAATGTTACTGTAAGTGCCTCCTCTGCACTTGCTTTGTGTGTAAGTGTGTGCACAGGAAAATGGCACTCCAGGAAACAAAAAAGAGTCCAATAGAGCCCAAAAATCTCCACAGAGCAGGCTCGCTGGAGAAGGGGAAATCAGGAAGTGAAAACTGAAGAGACCTTTTTTGAGGGTTGCCTTTAGAATAACAAAATGTCAGATGGCTCCAGCAATGCACTGTACTTATCTATCCCATGGTAGCTACAGATTGCCAAAGAAAACTACCAACACCCAAGGTAGCACTCACAGCCACAAAAATCAACTCAGCAGCCTAAGAAACTTCATCTCATTCTAAAGACAACTCATTCCACATTTGACTGAACCTCCAGAGGACGAGGTGGCTCCAGCTGACCAAAATGTGGGGAATGGCAGCTCCAGCACACACAGCACAGACTTTCCCCACCATTAGCTTCACCACAAAGGGAACTGGAAGGTGTAAATCCCTGAAGCACAGAGCTGGATACTTGCTGATGGCAGCCCCAACCAGCCCAACAGGGTCAGGGTCCAGGTGGGCAGGGTGGGGTGGATTATTCTGATATTTCCATAGTATTAATCAATTACAGGCTACTGCCTACAGAGCTCATTACCACCAAAACATACATTTCTCCTGAGTTGCTATTTGTCCATCCAGACACCACTGGGGTGGGAGGCTGGCTCCCTCCAGTACCATCCCATAACTGTTCTTTCACTGACATCTGGAAGTCAAGAAGGAAAAACTATTGTGATTAAAACAGTTTTCTGCCAGGTCAGAATCAGTTTGGCCACAGAGATGAGGAATGACTCCAAAGCTGGGCTTGCAAGTCTTCTAAGTCCTGATCTTCTGTGTGTTACAACCATGTCCATGGCCCTCACAGCTCAGCATTTCCTGGCAAAGCAGCAAGACTGGCCAATGTTGATATTCCATAAACGTCACACAGAGAACTTTAGTTCTCTAAAGCAGCCACTGCCTTTGTGTGCAAACACCATAGGTGAAAATACCACCGTGATTTTTATGAAGTGTTTGCAAATTCTGCCCTTCCCAGAGCTCCAGGTGAAGTCCAGAAGAAAAAACAATGTCGTGAGAATAATCACACCCTCTGACTACCAGGCAGTTAAAGACAACATTTTCACTTTCAAAAGGGACTAAATTAGTTAGGGCAAATTTCTTCTGCACAGTTACGTGAACAGCTAATTAACAATAATTAACCTGATATACTTGCATCAAAACCTTCTTGAAGACACCCTTGCTCCAGAGTAAAACATAATTTTTCTGAATTAGCTTAATCCAATTGGGAAGAGCCTATTTTCAGCACAGCTTCAGTCCAGCTGCAACTCCACCAGCTTTCCATGAGGCCTTGACCCTTCCAACATAAGCTTGCAGATACTAGTTCACTTATGTTCCTGGAACTTCTACCCAAAGTAAGGCAACCTGCAAAGAGGAGCAGGCTGCAATTAAAAGCACTTGGTCATACAAGTGAAAATAAGCTGGTCTGGAAAACTCCCTCTTCGAAGAGTTTGGAGACATTGGTTCACTCACCTCACCAACTATAATCACTGCTCTTACACACCAAGAAATTGAGATAGACAGGTGAGAGGACTTCCCAGAGGTGTTACTAAGACTTAATATCTCTACAGACTGTAGGATGAAGAAGACTGGTTTCCTGTATTCAAGGAACCATAAGTTATTCTGGAGGGCTACAGGGAGCAGACCACCACCATCTTCTGTTACTGTAGTCATGGCTGGAAAATGCTCCATGGGGAGCAGCACTGGCTGGGCCACTGGGAAGTCTCTTCACCAGCCCTGTTCTCCCTCCCACCCCACAGTGAGATTCCATCTGCCTGCCATGCACACAGAGCGCCAAACACTCCACAAAGGGCTTCAAATAAAGGGTCAGGGAAAAAAAAAGGTTATCCTCAGACAGGTAGAAATATTTTAAAATATTTCTAAATAAAAACTGAATAACAGAAGAAAGAGAAAAATATGCTGATCTGGAATATCTTCTCCACTGGAAAAGTCTTCCTGTGATCTGAAAAAACATTAATCTTAAATTAGGAGACAAAATATGGTTTTCATGGCTGTAAAAGTTATTTTACAGAAAGTTGTGCTTATTACAACCCTGTAAAAAATTAGCCCAGGCCATAAAATCCTTTCAGATATGATACGTCTCCTCAGATTTACTGCTGATCTCACTAATGTCACAAGCAACTTACCTGTTTTCTTCACCTTTTCTTTGTTATCTCCTACGCCTTCATGTTTGCGAATTTTCCATATTTTCTTACATCAAAGAGGATCTAAGAGCCTTTAACTAGAGGCTTTCCCAGAGCACAACTCAGACAGTATCAGCTCCTGATTAGGCAGTCTGTGCTAGCTCAGTCAGAATAAAACCCTGCCATGGATTTTATCTGGCCTGAGTGGGGCCCCCTGGTGTGTGAGCTCAAGATTAAAACCCCTGGGTTTCTCAGTCCAATTGATTCGGTCAGCATTCAGCCTCCATTTTTTGCCTGAAGCAGAAATGGGGGCTGGGGGGGGGAGAACAAGAACTGAAGACAGAGCTAGTGAAAAAAATCTAAACTATTTTAATCCAATGCAAATTCTGTGAGCTGTAATGAGGTAAATTGTTCCGCTATGTTGCCACTGGTTGCTAGTTAACGGCACCGTCAGTGTTCTGCTGCACAGATCTAGGGTCCATGGGAAAGAAAGCTCTGAAAAAGCCATGATATAAAGTCTCATTTGCCTAATAGCAGACAGAAGCTTGGCACCAATTTCTCTTTGATGTTACAGTGCTGAGAAGTTTCACTGCATTTTAGTTCAGAAGTGAAGGGAAGTCCTCAGGGACCAAGTGACCTTCCTTGCTACCACAGCTCTATGCTCCCCCAGTAGACTGAATCTGGCTCCTTCAGGTTGTCCTCCCCTGGTGTGTAAGTGCAGAAATAATTCTCAGGTATGAGAATTCAGCCTGAGCCGAGACTGCTGTGAAGGGGGCAGAGGCAGTGGAGGGGACATCACGGGACCATGGTGGCCACACACAGAGCAAGTGCAGAAGGGCAGCCATGCATGCACCACCCCTCCCCCCGAAAACGCCTGCAGTGACGGAGCTGCTGTCCTGCACAAGACCCCACTAGGAGCACTTCAGCTTTTCAGTCCCTGGCACGGCCAGGGGCAGCATCCTTGCTCTGCCTCAAAGGTCTGCCTTTCAGCATGGGATTGGCGTGTTTGTGCGGGGCCGAACCTGCTGTGTGTGTTGCACTTCAACTCTACCCACTTCAGTTCTCATAGACTTGATTCCAAGCTTCTTTGAAAAGCAGATACACACATGCCACACACAGGCACAGCTGCTAACATTAGGCAAGAAAACAGCAGACATTTAAATATAGAACAGCCAGTCTTGGTGAGAGGGGAGAGCTCTGCTGGTGCATCTTGACTTCCTTGATCAGCAAGCTCTTATGCTTACACAGAATGAAACAACACAAGCAATCATTTCATTTAGAAGGAAACATACTCCTGTAAATCAAAGTATGCAAAGTGTCCTATGTTGAGTTGTCTCAATTTTGCAGCAGAAAAATAAAAGAAATACCACAGCCCAAGATTTAAAAGCGCCAGACCAGATTTCTCGTGAGTCAAACTTTAGACGTCCAGGAACATTGGTCTCCCCAGGAGAGACGAACACAGATTCCCTCAAGACTAGACCCTGCTATATATGTCAAGATGGGCATGCACTGGTTATAGGCAGAAGGTACAGTAGATAATTTCTTAATCTATCTAATTCAGTATCATTTAAGACCTGACCTTCCTCAGAACAAAGACCCAGTTTTTCAGCCTGTAGAATAGCTGAGTTTCTTAACAGCAACAGATGATACAAGTCTTTCTGAGCCTGAAAGAAGAATTACCCTCACTCTTTAAATCAGAAGACAGCCTTGCCCTGTTAAATAAGAAATCAAGGGCCTTCTCTTTGCCCATGCAGTGCAGTGAACCAGCTCATATCTGCAATACCTGTTGCAGCTCTGGCAGCTGTTAATGCAGGGACACAGTGCACACCTGACCAGCACCACAACCCCACTGGTGCTCTCGGGTGTTCCAGGGGAGCATGCCACCACAAGGACAGCCTGGCAACCCACGCACTGGCAAAACCCAGGGGTGGAAAGCATGGTTAGGTCTGAGTTCATGCAAAGCAGTGACAGGATGACACATGGACACCTAGTCAAGGAACAGGCAATGGGACAGTTGTGCAGTTGTTTGGATGAAACGTGCAGATGTCCAGCTCACTGACTGGCAAGCCGGTCTGGCAGCCACTTCTGGCCAGAGCTGTACCTGTCCTGTCGAAGTTAAAAGTTACAAACTCTTGCTTGCTAACAAACTCATCTCAACTAGGGAAATCCTCTAGTTTGAATATCAGCAGGCCCAAGCTTGTAACTCTCTGCCTCCCAGCAAGCTGGGTGCCTGACCTGCTCTCCATTCACATCAGCCTCCACAGCTCCCTCCCCACATGCAAAGCCTGGAAAAACTAACCTCTGCCAACAAAAGCTGTCAGCACACCATCACAAAAAGGGTCTGGGGACTCTATTCTGGCACCCTGATCCCCGCCCAGGAGTCTCTTACTCCCCGCTGCTCCTCTTAGCGCTACTGGCCAAATAAAGTCCCAACTGGCACAACTCAAGATGGCCCAATCTATCCTTGAACTACCACCACCATCCATCTGCACATCAGGTACAACTCAGGGTCATACAAAAAGCATGCTATTTGTGAAGAAAATCAGTCTCTTTTGTGATCAGCACAGTTTCAGAGTTTAGTGCACTGTTGGCATTAAACAACTAATTCCTAATACAGACATGAAACCACAAATCAAGTGGTGAGAAGGACAGAAGATATGCTATTTGATATATTTTATTTTCCTCAGAATTTTAGCAAATGTGCCTGCAGTTCACTGGTATTTTTATTCCTACAGTTGTACCACCTTACAGTTATAAAATACTACAGATTACTTTCCAAGCTGTGATCCAGGAGGTGACATTTAATTTTCAAAAATGACCTTAGAATAAAATTCCTAATGATTTAGAGACTTAGATTCATCTTTTAAGAATGTCGCCAAAATGGACATTAAGATGCTTTCTGAATAGCTGAGCTAATTGATACATTCACAATATACTGTTTGCGTAGGTTTTCTTGTAAAACAGCCATAGAATTAAAATGTATAAGTACAATAAAGTAAACAATCAGGGCTTATTTTCCCTGTCCAAAGTGCAGGTGCTTGCATATGTACATACACACAAGCACAAATCTATCTGTACTAACATGAGTAAACTTAACAGACTTTGTCCTAACTATATCAAACTACCAGCAACAGCCATAGATATGCAGATAAAAAGTATGTATTTGAATAGCTGCGCACATGTAATTTAAAAAAAAAGAATAACCTAAGCCAAATAAACTTTGAATGAGAATTTCTAGATCAACACAAAGATATGTTTGTAGCTGGAGCCTATGAAACAAGTTGCTGTCTGTCACAAAGGCCGAAGGTAAGGCAGGGACCCCTCTTTGTGATAAGCCTTCAGAGAAAGATTAAGAGCATGGGGAAAAAAGGCACTCCTGTGTTTATCTGAGTGGGAGCTCCAGCAGCAGACAGCCTGAGAGCCCGCCGAGGTGGGAGCCAGGCAGCCCAGCTCGCAGCCCGTGGAGCAGCCCCTCGCACGTCAGTCCTGTGGCAGGGGTCCGGGGCACGGCACGGAGCCAGCACGCCGCGGGACCTTACCTGTTCCAGGTAGCGTTGGAGCAGGCCCGGCGCTGCTGCGTCCCCCGCTCATCCAAGGCTGCCTGCTCTCTCTTGCCCAGATCACTGAGGCTGGGCGAACTCATGAACTTCAACCTGCGAAGAGTCCTCATGGTCAAATGTGTGTTTGCGTGTGGCAGCTACAGATACACCATCCTGTTTACACACACACACACGCAGCTGGAGCAGCGGCAGCAGCACAGTGCGAGCAGTTCCCTCCGTCTGCTGTTCAAAAAAGAAACTTAAAAAAAAAAGAAGAGAGAACCAGTCTCTACAGAGCACACCTCTGCCAGCAAAAAAACAAACCTTTAATCAGATCAACTCTGATGTCATCAACCGTGGTTAATAATTTCTCCAGTCCTTTCAAAAAATAAGTCAAACTTCTGGCTGCTGCTACAGCACATGGAAGGGGCCCCTTGTAACCGCAGCTGCCCCAGGCGTGAGGGCCTCCCTTCCCCGTGGCCCCGGGCACCATGTCCTGGGAATCTTGCTCAGCACTGCGGCGCTCCACCTGTCATAGGAACTGCTTGGCTCCTCCAGCAGCCTGGGGGGATGGGGGGGGGGGGGGTCTTGCAGCATTTCCCAACCTCTCCCCCCTCTTCCTGCACTCATAAATGGAAACAAAACTGCAGGGCAACGGACAGGAAAAAAAAGAAAACCAAAACACCAAACCTAAGTAACCAGCACTGATACACGGAGACTTTATTGGCAAGTTTCATAACTGCCCGTGCCCTGCCACATTACGACGTTGAATACTCGCACTCTCACTCAGACATCCACACCCACACCCTCAGAGGCTGCTCTGGCTCAAAGCCTCACACAAAGGATTCACAAGCAATATAACTGCGGAATGAAAAGTGACGCTCTGGGGTTTAGCGTTTGGAGGAATTTTTGGTGGCTCACACAAGAGCCAGATGCTTTGCCTTTCTCTGCCTTTTATTGGTTTGGTTTTATTTTTAAATTGTGATAACAGCTGCACAACGTGGGGCATACTAAGTTTCTACAAAAGCCCCATGTGTCTTCTCTTCAAAGGAAAAATCCTTCTCTGACTGCAGCAGAGGAGCTGAAGGATATGCTGCTAGCAGACTCCACCCCATGCTTAGTTTGCTGTCACTCACTTGCAGTTCTGTTTCAAATCCAGGAGTGCCTGGCTAATCTTCTGGGATAGTTTGCAACAGACAGAGCCAGAACATAAGAATGGCTCTTCTGTCGCTACGGCATTGATCTGCAAATAGTCTGGTAAAAGCCACAAAGGCTCCTTGCAGAGTAACCTCGAACTCACTGCAAAGGGGCTGCAATAGAAGAACCTAGCCTTTCCTTTTTTTTTTTTTTTTCCCCCTTCCTGTTTTCTACTTACTCTTTTCGTCTGTAATAGCCTGTTGTCTAGATTCAGGCTATAACCAGATTTTTTGTTGTCCAAATAACATGACAAAACTTACATTACAGGAAAACTCAATTTCTCCCAGAGAGCTCTGCCTCATGTGCATCATATACTGACATGTTTTAGTAAAAAACAATTCTTCTCACTATTCAACTGGGGTCAGATAAGATTATTTCATATAAATATTTACTTCCAAATTTGAATTTGGTGTTAGCTCCATGGGAACCAACTGCAGAACTACTTAGAGAAATAAATTTATTTTTACCTTGTGCCAGTTTTAGCCATAGTAGTTTTATCCAGCTGCTTGAATTAGCATTGTATTAATTGCCCTTCCCACACCAAAATTCTCAAGTATACAAACCAGCATCACAGTAGATGGCATATAACATTTCACCTGCAGCACCCACATCTAACCTATGGACAAAGACATTACTATCCCCAGTCTCTTCCAGATGTTTAAATCCTTCAAAAAAAGCAACAATCTATTATGTATATGGCAGCAAAGGGAAAACAAATACATA
>JAYDZK010000056.1:71765990-71777227 GCA_034509185.1 Euphonia xanthogaster | reverse complement strand
ACGCTCTTCCGATCTGGGAAAACAAATACATATATATATATATATATATATATATATATATTTTCATATTTTAAGAGATGAGATGTCTTCTACAGCATACAAATGAGGGAACAAACACACCTGCATCAGAACACTGCTTTATCCAAATAGGATGAAGGGTACTCCATTTCTGTGGACAATATGGCTGGGGAGAGCAGGGGAACACCACTCAGCCTAAGCTTCTGCTAAGGGCTCAGATAAAATGTTTGTTTGCCCTGTTAAGTGAAAGTACGAGTTAGATAAACAAAGGGCAATCTAATGCCTCTAATTTCATTTTCCACCTAGCTCAGTAGCTTTTCTGCTTGTCACTTGCTGTGAATTTGATAGGTTTTGCAAAATGTTATTATACTGGATTAGATCCTTGGATTTTTTAACTCTGATTCCATCTGTATGGAGAAATACTACACCTGTAGAAGTCATTCTATTTATATGCCCCCCCATCAATCGGAGTAACCAGTACTAGACTCAGAGTCAACACATGCACCAAAACCACAGGTGAGCCAGCATTTCAATCTCCTGAAAATTTTTTAACAGGGGACAGGCTTTCTCTACACTCCTTTCTCCTTTTTATGATTACACCTGACCAAAATGTTGCTTTATGATAAAATAAATAATTTTCAACAAGGGCTACCTCCACCCCTAACTGCAGAGTAATACTTCATACTCATACCATGCTGTGAGTCCACTGACATGCTTGACTTCAGGTCATTCATTAACTTGACCTAAGCAGCTCTTGGGTATGAATGGAGAAGATAAAATCTGCACTTCAGCATTACAAGTGAAGAGAGAGGTGGTGTGACTTGCACAGGCCACCCCATGAGTAGATGGCAGAGACATCAGGAGATCCTGGACCTCTGTTTCCCATTCCAGCAGAGGAACGTGTGGATCCTGCAGGGAATAGGTAGCAGCTGGGGATTTCTGGGACCCGGGTGGCCAGAGGGCAACGCAGGAGACAGAACTCCCGGGAAGGGCTTGTGCTGAGCTGTGCTTCTGCAGCCCCTGGGGAAGAGCTCTCCGCACAGCGCTGCTTCCAGAGCAGCTCCGCAGCTCGCCACTGGCCATGGAGAGGGATGAGAGCCCTGCCGGACTTCCTGGGAGGGAGGGGAGGACTGGGGATTGGGAGGAGACCTCCCAAAGGCTCAGTAAGGAGCACTACAAGCTTCTTAAATAGAACAACTGTACTCAGCACAATCACAGCTGAGACTGTAAAGTACTGGTAGGTTAACTCATTTAAACCCAGCATGCTGTACACGGTACTAATGCCACTATTTAGCTCGAACAAAACCTGCAGCTCAAAGGTTAAGTAGTTTACCACACAGCTACCTCAGTGAGGAAGGCACTGCCAGCCCTAGCTCCTTCTCTTTCCCTCCAACATTTTTCCTTGTAAAAACAGGCCAGTCTCTACTAGAAAGAATTCTTTGACCTGTGGGGCCCACATCCTGCGAGTGACCGCACAGCAAGTCCCAGAACCACCAGAGTGCCAGAGCCATAGGGGAATTTCTGCTTAACTGGACTTACTTCTATCTCAAGGCCTGAGACAATATATAGGAAGGTAAATACCTGGAAGTTGAAGAGGATTTATGCTTTTACTAGAAAACCATGTTAACATACAGATCCAGGACCTTGTATTAAACACTTCTTTTAAAATCACAAGGGTTACTCCACAGTTACCTCCTGATATGTCATTTATGTCTGCAATATTCCTACTGGGACCTGTGCTTTAAAGACTGTATTGCTGTGCCTAGAAAACATTAGAAAAAAAATCTGGGCAGTCATCCCCAAGCATACACTTGATTTCAAAAGAATGAGATTTGCTGAAAAAAAATAAAGGAAAAAGAAAGAACCATACATTTTATTTACTAATGTTAATTTTTACAGTTTAATTGTACTGTCTACTTAAAAGTTTCTTTTTGATTATGAGGGGAAAAAGAAGCAAAAAGTAATGTTCACAATGGGAAACATTAAGAAATTCACAATATATGAGATCCATAATAAAACTGTGACTGCTATGGGTGAGCATGTTTTAGACTACACCACTCTGCTAGTGCAATGATGGGTGAGCACTGCAGTGGTGTTGGTACCAGTGGGAAGATAATAACAGTAAGAGAGTTTGCCATCTCAACTTTATTCACCCTTCAGAGCTCTGTCATGAAACAAAACAACTCAATAAATAAAAATTTTAATTGGAAAAGAAAAAAGCAGCCCACTACTTCACTTCATCTCCCTATCTCTTTTGGAGAAGAGAGCAGAACTTCCTATAGTGATGTTGAGTGGTGTACGCTTTGCAACCAAAGAAGAGAATGGTAAAGTGTCTCTGTGGCAGAAAGGAGTTAAAAATCTCCCTAGAAAAACACATTTCAGTTTTTCATAAACTACACCACAAAACTTAGGGCATGCCTTGACACATGCCAAAACTCAGGAATTAGTCTTCTGACAGAGCAGCACAGCCTTCTTAAAGGCACAGCACATCCTGCCACACCAGCAGATGAGGGGCGAGGCAGAAAGGAAGGAGATGCAGTCATCAGGAAAAAATAAAAAGAGCCAGGAGGAAATGAAGTTGTAAACCTTATGACTCATCAATTCTTTTGCTACAGTATCTACATAAAGCTCCTTTATCATCAGAAAACAAAGAATAAAGAGAGTAAAGAAAGTATGAAACTAAACAGGCTCTATTTACACCCTTCCTCCTCCATCCCACCGACTCTCTGCAACCTCTGGAAAGAAAGTAATTTTTAAGGATGCCTTTTTGTTTATTAAGGTTAGTCTTAGGACACCTTTGGTTTTGCTAATCCTTTATCTCATTTTTGCCCTCACCACAGCCAAGTACTGATTTGTAAGAGAGGACTTGGCCTTACCTGGACATCTTCCCAACCTCTGGAACACCTCCTGTACTTCTGCATCCTGTGACCAACCATGCCTGCATGACCACAGCTGCCTCCCTTTGGACAGAGTTGGGCTTTCTGCCCCTTCACCTCCATGTGGGATTCACACATGGCATCTGTCTTCTAGGTTGTGACAAAGAAATGCTCATGACAGTATCTCCTTCCTAAGCAATCACAAGGTGACACCCAAGAAGAGCCCCTTGTCTAGGGCTAGAAAGGGATGCTCAGCCCCTGTTGCTACTTCTGCAGTTAACAGTCTGCCCTGGAAAGCTTCAGACCTGACCCTCCAGGCAGCCCACAGCTGCTGCAGCTCCACTGCCTGCCTCACTGGCTTCCACCAAACATGGCCATCCATGCCATGGCAACCTGCAGACAGGGCCCATTTCCTGGACCTTCCCTTCTGGAAGTTTTTCAGTGTGAGGCAGAGCAGCCTGAGTGTGTCTAGGAGATTTTCTCAGCAGAGAGGCCTGCATCTGAGCAAAGAGCTATCCAGACTGCAGCAACCACCCAATTCTAGTTTCTGTTCACAGTCTGCTGATTTATTACCTGTACACTGAGCTCCTCAGCCTCCCCACCTTGCTTCCTTCCTGCTTCTCCTTCACCCTTTCCTTTTGTAGTGCCTCTTTCGTTTTTGTCTCTCTTGACTAGCTAATTCTTCCTCAGGCAGTTTTTGAATATAAAGGGAAAGGAAAATAGTTGGTACTAACAGAAAATTGCAAACCACTCTTCAGCAGGCTCTCAGGGAATCAGGGCTTCAGTTCACCTCTTTGTGAGCTGTTCTTTACCCTCTTCACTTTAGGGATTCACTCTGTTCTTCAGCCAGCAAAACAGGGCCCTAAACTCAGATATAGACCCCAGTCCCCAGCATAACCTAACACAGGTTGTGAATTGAGCAATACCTGCTGAAAGCATCCTTTAAATCCCACCCCCTTTGTCAGCAGTTTTTGGTTTTACAGAGCATAGCAATGCAAGCAGTTCTTGAAATACAGTAGACAGCTAAATCTTTTGTGTCTTCTTCTTCAGGATAAAGGCACCAGGAGAGAATCAGGACAGGAATAGGCCTTTCATACTCCCATCCAAAATATCAAGCTTTCATGATAAATCAATTCTCCTGGCTTGTAGTATTGCTCCTAGTTATCTCTGTAAAGGTTCTGGGAATTAAAGACAGTGCAGTGGTCCAAAAAAATGCAGTGGTTCTGCTGGAGGAAGTGAGGACCAATGCTCTGGATTATGTGACCTGTGGCATTACAACCTACCACTCACATGCCCCCAGCAAAGGAAATGGGGTTCTGAGTGCCAAGTATACCTGATTTCAGGTATTAGTGTTGCCCACTCAGTGAATTAACAACCCATTAACCCAGTAGCCAGTGTACGCTCCAAGACAAACTCACAACTTTGCACTTAAACAGGAGTCAAATCTTAAATTTTGATTTAGAAAGCGAGGTCTCAAGAGTTCTGATCAGTAAGTAAATCAAACATTTAAAATACTTTGTGCTCTTATTACAAGATCATGAGACAGTGGAAAATTAATCTTACAAAGTAATCGAGCTCATAATGCACATGATTTTTTGCCTTCCTGAGCTCTATGTCAATTCTTTCCTTAATCGCCATCTTGCATAATTTTAATTGGCTCCCAGAAGACCATGACCTCAATGCAGCAGCTACAGTATCTCAGTGCTGTCTTCTACAGTTACCTGGTACTGTGCCTTCCAAATCTGGGAACCCTGAGAGATCAGAAGCATGTGCTGCACAATGCTGTTTTTCTTATACACAAATATTTCTGATTCAAGGTCTTCCAAGAAGGCTCTGATTGCCTTGGAAGGTCACCAAGATAAAGAACCCACTGCAGCAACTCACTGAGTTTCTAATGAGCTGCACTGGTAGGCAGCTGTTAGTTACAAGTGATATCCTGTCTTTCTCTCAAAGCCATGATATTGCTTGTGCAATATTCTCTCTGAGCATGGCTAGAAACATGAACTGTGCCTTGGGATTACTGTCCCCTCCTGTGCCCAAGGCAGGGAGGTTACTTCAGACTCGAGCAATGCACGAGCCAGCTCTGTGAACTTGGCCAATCTTTGACTCTGGTGGTATTACACTGCTGTTATTTGCATGGTACTATATAGCTCTTTGGAACAAATCCTGTAGTCCTGCAAGAATCAACAAAAGCCCAGGGTTCAATACAAATGGATTCTTTCAGAAAATTCATCATTCTCCCTTAGCCTCACAAGGATATCTTTCTGAATGGAAAAACTGCCAGAGAGATTTAAAAGACAATCCAAAATTGCAACACCTATCTGTGTTCTTGGACTCTGTAGCACTCAGTGCGATGGAACTTCCATAGGAACTTAAAAATGGGGACTTTTTGCCATCCTTCACACTTCATCATGCTGAGACAGTCCCTTCAGACTGAGATACTGGGCAGTGGAAACAGCCAGAGTATAAAAAGCCTTAATTGCACAAATTATTTTACACTTGTACCTTTAAATCTTCATTTCACCAGATCAGCAAGTCCAGTACTATGACCTCTCTCAGTATGTATCACATTCTGAGTGTTTTCTCAGGATGCTCTGGGAAATAATTTATCTCAAAGGGCAGAGTGATGGAATTTTTTACACTCCACAGCAAGATTTGAAAGAACTCTTCACTGTCACTGTAGCTCATTAGCCAGTCTCAGTTTTCAGTCAGACACAACATGATATCAACACCTGAGTTATCACATAGGTGGAATGTAATTGTCGTAATTTAACTTTTGGAGGATTATTCAAACCTCAGTGACGTGACCTGTCCTCCTGGAGAAAAGGGAAGAGGAATGAAAGGTACTACCTTTTACCTTTCTTTACTTACTGCAAAATTCAATGAAATAAAAGTAAGACTTAGGCTGTTATATGGTAGAATTATTTCACATCGTATTAACAGGTAGATCTATAAATAGAATATTTTGCTTGTACCTACACTTTACTACTGCCTGTATTCAAGAGATGGCAAGTAAGTAAAAGGATGAAACTGGAAACACCATTTGAATTACTTTCTTCCTTTTGATTAAATTCTCCATAAGAGCTACGAAGAGAGACAAGATGCTCGTGACCACAGCGACAGCAGTGTAGTGGCCTGGAAGGTCAGAACTGGAAGGTGCATTTAAGATGCTCTTGAGATAAAGTTCTGTCGTTCCAGTTTGGTCTTCCACTTGTTTAAGCTCATTCAGCTCTAGCTACTAGAAAATTCTAGTACAGGAAAATTCAGATCTCATTCTGTAACTGCTGGAGAAAACTGGGCACATTCACAGTGCAATGCATCCTTTAAAGAATATTTCAACATGGTCAGGAAAGTCATGCTGGGTTATGTGCCTGTTCTCTCCACTGGCTATAAAGATACAATAATGTGAGCAGTTCAGATATGGATATGGTATTCCAAGCTGTAAACACCTAAAATTACATGACATGAATGTCATCCCCAGGATTTTTTTGCCAGATTGAGAATAATACAAGTGCAAATAATCTGGCATCCAATTAATGAATGTTTAATTTCCTCAATTACTTGCTCTGACCCTGGATGAAGAAATCTTTGAGAGCTATCTCTGGTACAAGCTCAGCTGGTATTTCAAGTTGGGAGATACTAAATTAGTATGTCTAGGAGAATGTGCTACTGACCAAAGGCATTGAGAGACTGAGAGGAAAAGGACAAAGGCTTTCATGAAACAGCCTCAACAGAAAGACTGGCTAAGAACATCTTCTGGCTAGGAAATCAAATGAAATTTTAGTGAGACTTCAGCTTAGAGTTACACCCTCCAGCAGTGAACAATAATTGAAAAATAAATGAAAATACTGCCAGATTCTCTTCTTTGTATTTGGAGAAGGCGAAAAAGGGAACAAACAAAGACAATTTTGCCAGGATTTTCCCATAATACTAATTACTGTAAAAATGAGTGCTCTCTGCTGTGACACAGTAAGCCCTTCTAACCTCCTTTATTATCTCAACACTCTCCTAGCTGACTTCTGTCTCCTCATGAGGACAGCAAATGTGTCACTTTGCCATTTCTGATTGGCCCTGACATGCCAAGGCTTTGGCATGTGCTGGATTTGAAACCTGTGACATTTCCATGAAATAACACAGGACGCATCCAGAAAGTAATGTACAAACCTATGTACAAACACCAACAAAGGCTGTGGCCTGCAGATGTAAACTAATGGGGGCCTGAAGCCTTCAGTACCTGTTTTCTAGGGCCCCTGTTACAATACAGCCTTATTCCTAAGATCTTTAGATTATAGCATACCACAATGAAGAGCAAGTAATACTTATGACTATAAAATATGTTGGAATATAAAATTTGAATAAAACTGTAAACATTGCTCAAAGTTTACTATATTGCCAGCCAAGTAATGCATTTTTGCAAAGAAAAAAAACCCCAAGCTTGCAGTGGGAAGGCAGAGATTTTTTCATAAAATGTTGATATGTCCAGTCAGCAAATGCTCTGTCAGGGTGCTGGTAAGTTGCTCAAGGTATAATGTTTAACAGTATCTCCTCACATGGTGGGAACTCTGATCTGACTGTCCCTCAGAGTATGGTTACACATTACACTGCAATCTAGAAACAGTTTATAACAGGATAGTTTGCAAATGCTGCACTAAGAACAGAGAGGGCTTACACGTATCTCTGTTTATTCTGAGTTATTTAGAATACCAAGAATAAAAAGTTTAACAATGAACAAACCAAAGACCAGTTGTACACAGTGAATGTTTAAAACATTCCCGTGAAGCATGAAAGCAGCTTTTAGCTCTGCTGGCAGTGGCTGAATCTTCCTAGGAGTATTTGGAGTTGCAGCTGACAGAACACATGTTTGGTAGCAGATTAGTTGGTAGACTTGATTTAGCTAAGAGCAGATGTGGGTATTTGTTTTAGGGAGGGTTGTAAAGTTCAGAATCATAACTTTTCTGGGTATGCTTGAAATAATACAGGCAGAGATAGCAGGGATTTCCTGCCTGAGTAATTCTTCCCTCACCTTTTCCAGATGAATCACTTATGAAGAGAACAGCGATGCCCATACTCCTCCTGACTCGGGACTGTCAAGTTCCCATTGTACAATATGCCCTCTCTGCTACTGACATCCTTAACTCACTGTCAGGGAATCCAGAACGGCAGTACCTGAACAGCACCCTCGAAATCCTAAGGGACAAGAAGTGCAGCACAAGTAAAAATGAGTGGGCTCATTTCCCCTCAGCTTGAAGCATCTGTGCCCAATTTAAAGAACAAGATAAATTCTGCTGTAGGTTTCAGCCTTGCACACATCCCTGGAGGTGTTCAAGGCCAGGCTGGACATGGCTTGGAGCAACCTGCTCTAGTGGAAGGTGTTCCTGCCCACAGCAGGGGGATTGGAACAAGATGATCCTCAAAGTCCCTTCCAACCCAACACTGTGACTATGATTAGAAGGCTCTGGCAAACTGCAGTTTATAGGGACCATTTACTCCTGCAGCCTGGGATGAGACCAAATAACACTGTAGGAAAATGCAGCTACCACTGCAATAAAGTACCACAGAACAGGAATTTCTACCATTCCCACACCATACAGATTGGGAAGAAAGCACACATTACTACCAAGGAAATGGAAATAAAAATTTTCAAGAGACAACCCTTTAGAAAAGACCTAATTCCTTAAAAAACAAAGGAAAAAAAGCTGAAGCCATGGCAGAAGTTAGATTCTGCAGTTTAGTGATAAAGTAAATAAATCGCTATATGTTCAGAAACAAAATCCTTCTGCAGGAGGAAGATGACAACTGCTTTCTGGGAAAATTTCTAAGTTGTTTTGAAAAAAACAAGACTTCCTACATGTGATGATAATGTTAAAAGAGAAACAGAACAACATCAAAGACAGAGTAAGCACATTTACTTTCTTTTCACATAAATGCACTTGCACACCACCATACACACTCTCCTTTGACAACGAGCATTTAACAAAAGTGATTTCAAGAAATCATTAAAAACCTTTTTCTTCCTAAAAACCTCGAATCTCAAACACAAATCCAATTCTAACAATGAATATTAAGGGTCTGGCCAGGCACCCCTGCAGGAAAGCTGCAGCGTGTAAGACATTCCTACAGCTCAGCTGTTCTGTGTCACTTCTTGCCACACCCATATATATATATATATATATATATATAAAAATCACATATGGGTCATTTGAGAATCCCTTGTTGCTTTAGTGCACAGCCAGCCAGGGCAGCTAAATCTACTTCTGCAACACTGATTGTGTGAACAGTAGCTGAATGCTCTCGTTCAGCTTGAGGGCACTCTGTCTGGGGGGTCACACCCCAGCCTTTCCATCACCCACTCTGGCTCTCCTCTTCAGGAGAAAAAGCCTCTTCAGGGCTTTTTTCCTCAAGGACACAAAGTTATTTAGAGGCTCCTCTCAGGCAGCAACAATTCAAGCAATTTTCTATATTGCTTGCTCACAGTCCTGATTCAGCTCTAGACAGATTTCCAACTGAAAGTTCATGCATAGCATTTTCTGAGTTGCATTAAAGCTAGATGGATGCAGACTGACATGCACTGATGCTAAAGACCCCAAAGCACTGCACTATTATGCAGGTATTTTCCTGTGGCAGAAATTTTGGAGGAGAAATGTTAACCCTACAGAGTCCAACAAAAGGAACTCTCCAGGTGTCTGAATTTGGAAACATTTTCCAGTTGGAATTAGTATTGCAGAAATATATGCTTACCTGCTAAAGGAAGAAGAAAACAGGACTGAATAGTAAACAGGGAAGACTCTGCAGCAGGTTTCCGAGAGTCAACATGAAAATTCTTGACAGGCAATACAAACTGGTTGAAAAAAGTCACCTCTGTAACAGAAGATGAACAAAAAATCAGTATTGTAAATATTGCTATTCTACAGCATGTTTCAAGAGTGCACTAATAAACCCATAATGACACACACAGAAGTAAAATAAGCACAATAATCAGTGCTGTTCTACCTCATTGCTGACTCACATATTTCTTCTTGCACATTTCCCTTTTCTGTTTTATTTTCTTCATGGGGAGCAATTCATTGGCACCACTTACCTCTAAAGAAGGTGGAAGACCTTCCATGGGCACAGACAGTGCAAGCAGTTTTGTGTCCCAACATTAAGGAGGTGACAGAAGAAGGTTTGAAATATGCTGCATGATCTACTGTGATTGGCTTTGGAGAGCAGATGTCCTGAAAGGCCCAAGAAAGCCTTAAATAAATAATTTAGAAATACTGGGAATTCTTTCTTTAGGGCTTCAAATGATGGGTACAATATCACTGCCTGCCCTGGGCTGGTCTTGAGGTGCTCCTCTGTGGTGACTATTAACACAGTTAACAAACCCAGAGTGGATAAATAGGTGAAGCACATATTATGCAACTTCTAATCCCAACATAAACAGCTTCATAATTAAAAGATTATTTTTTTCAAATAACTGGCCAATAAATATAAAACACTATTAGGAAAGTAATATATGTGTGTGTGTATATACACACAAATAAATAAATAAATATATACACACACACGCATACATACATATACTATACACACAGACACACAGTGGTATTCACATGCATCCACATTCTGAGTACAGTTCTTCATGCCTTGCACTTTGCACAGTTTCTAGTACTAACTCTAACACACCGCTAAATTTAACTAAAAATACATATATGTCCTTTTTGGCTTAGTTCATCCTGGGTATAAATCACTCTTGCTTTTGTTTTGTGACATTTCATACTCACTTTGCAAGGATGTGACTACATGTGCTTAAAAATATGTATTTTAAAGTTAATCTTTGCTGCACTTCAGAGAATGAAACAACGCCCTTATATTCCCCCTTTGTCTGCTCCATGGGTATCAGCTTCACTCTGTTACCACTTGTTTTAGGTGAACTTAGAGGTGTTAGTCAGAGCACTGGCCAAAGGCAGCGCATTTTGCCTGCAATGCATTCAGGAGCACAAACACAGCAGCTCAGCAGAGACTGCAGAGCTGGAGAAATCACTCTCAGCTCGGAGGCTGCAGAGCCTTGAGCTGCTGTCCTGAGCCCCTGGGCCAAGGTCGGGAAAGCAACCTGTCAGCAGCACGCGGGAGACAACACAGCAACAAAACCCAGAGCAGCAGCAATTCCTGGGGACACAGCTGGACACTGCAGGAGGGTATGAAAAGCTGCCCTGATTGTGTGAGAAATCCCTCTGATGGGCTGAGGCCCGAGCAGCAGGCCTCAGCCAGAGCTGCCTCACAAGATGGACCCTGGGCAATATGTGGCTGACACCACCAGTATTATTTAGCTAAAAATACACGACTGAGATGCTGAAGCTATCT
>JAYDZK010000056.1:71746719-71765587 GCA_034509185.1 Euphonia xanthogaster | reverse complement strand
GCAATTGGTGATGGATCTATCTCTCTCAATCCCTGCTCTTTCTCTTGTACAGTAATGATTAGGTGCATTACCTTTCTTACTTTTACTTGCTGCTAAAGCCAAGCATGTAGTTTTGTTAGATGTATCATTTTACTTTTGCGTTGCCTTAAAAATCACAGTAAAATAAAATCATTCTTTCCATTGGTGTCTGTGTCCTTTAAATCGCCCCCATCAACTGGCAGAACATCTCCTGACTTCAGACAGATATTATCAGCAAAGAGCATAATAGCTAATCTGTTCTCAAAAAATGAAGTGCTTATGGGTATGAGAATAGTGTTTTGCTTGGAGAACCTGCTTTGACATTTCTATCTACCAGCATTTCTATGCTACCAGACTAAAAAACAAATCCTCCGTTTTGCCTATATTCAGTGATAATTTATCAGCCAGGATAATAAACCTACATCATAGTGCTACTCTTTAGGATCTAAGGGGGTCATTTCAGAATAAAATTCCACTGCCTTTTTTACTTAAACTGACTTAACTTTGATGATTAAAGCTCAGCTATTCCACCAATGCAAGCATGAAGTATAATTTTTTAACTTGTTGAAATGCATTTATCTTGCCTTTATCTAGCATTCAGTATACCTAAAATACTTACAGGTTCAGGAGAAAATGAGAATGCCTAGAAAAACCCAACTCATGATGCTGTTGCATAGAAGTTCCAGGAGACTGCAACTAAATATTCCTTTCTCCAGCTGAGCAATCAGTGCATTCTTTGGCAAATAAAGCAAATAAAGATTTAATTTGTCATCAAGTATTGATACCATCCCTTAAACCAAGCATTTCCCAGAAGAAGAATTTCAGAATTGCACGACAGTTTTCTCAGGCACACACTGCTGGCCTACCCCTCCACTTCACTCCAGGGATGGCAGCAACGAAAGGCTCTCAGAAGAATCCCTGTTAATGACCCAAAATTACCTTCAGGCTGTAGCTTTAGAGACCTCCTGACCAGCCTGGAAAGTAACATGACTCCAGAGGTTTTTGGACCCTAAAGCTGCCACAAAATCCAGACTCATCCCAAACTGCTCTGAGCCACAGGGCAGTACAATTTCCAGGTAAATTCTACATGTGAGGCAGAGGAGGAAAAGGTGTAGTGTGGTTAGTGATGCTGTTTGTGAATTTGTTCAAAACCAAAACGTTACTCCTGGCAGCCTGTTTCTGTTGCATGTATTCTGACTTTCTTTTCTTTTGCATTAGTTACACTTAGTCTGCTTTTATATCTCTGAGGACATAGACTAATGAAGATCAAAACCTAAAGGAAATAATTCTCCTGAAAATCCTTTGTGCTAGTCTTAAAAGAAGCCAGATGAAAAGTTATAGAAAGCTCTGCATTAGAAAGTGTCCAATTTAACTCTGGAGACAAAGAGAAAGCTAGAATGTACTAAAAACAAAATTGAAAATTTAAGGGGCTGATTACAGGATTAAAATGGTCTAAAAGCATCAATATATCCCTCACCTTATCTCAGATTATGACTTTTTCAATACTCAAGGCTCCTACTTAAAATCACTCTTCACACTCACAGCTCCAGGAATTCATATTTAGAACCTCTCATTCTTCACTTCCCATAGACTGACCCTGAAGCATGAAGGACTAATTGACCACAGGAACAACGATGCACAGATCCCTGCCAGCTGCCTACATGGCAGAGTGGTGATGTTCCACTTTGCAGGGAGCACCAAGTGAAGTGCCTTTCACAGCACCCCAAGCTGCATTCAGATTCAGCTCAGTGAAAACACCTCACAAGCGAAGCTTCCAAACGCAACTGCAGCACTGCCGGCATTTCCACCCTGCAAGCAGGCTGTGAATTTCATCCCAGACATAGAAGAGTAACACATCTTTCAAGGGGTGAACTACAATTTAACAAAACAGATAAAAACCCATCGTGATGGCAATGTAGCTCAAATTCATAAATGTCTTTATAGACTGAGATTTTAAAATCTTTTTGCACTGTCTTAGCCCTGCCTTCATGAAAATCACAGAAAAACACTGAACAATTTCAGCAAGAAAAGACTAGAAAATCCCATTCATAGTGTGCATAATTGGAAGTTAAACTCACCTTTGATGTATTAGTGCCTTGGTTTACAGGCTGCCCATTTCTAAGTTACATTAAAGTTAACGTCCCACAGTGATTTCAATAAAACAATAAAGCTTCAGGTTAACTCAAGAAGAGCTCTTGGACAGGTGGGCGCAGCATAACCAGACACCAGAAGTTCCCTTTGAACTCTCCATGAGCTCTTTCAGGACAAAACAGAAAGGTCTTTCCTTTGCTTCCATTAAAGCACTTGAACTCATGAATTTTTGAAGTAGCATTTAATGGATTTTAATGCTAGAGGATGCAGTAAGTGTAAACGAGGTCATTTTGTAAGAATTTCAGTTGAGAACACGCTGCATCTCCTTTCCTGGCTCAGTCACTTTAGGAATCTCAGACACAAAAACTGCCAACTGTTTTCCCCCTGAATTTGAAAACTGAATAAATCCAGGCAGCAGCCTGGCACTACCTCTGCAGCAACACTTCTCTGCCCACCACAAAAAAAAAAAAAAAAAAAAATCATTCCACCATTCCACTTCATCTTCCTTTGCTTCTGACTGAAATGCCAAATACCAACATCAACATTTCTTATTGGCTTCCTTCCTCATTCCCAGCAACTGTAGGAGGTGGGAAAAGAAAATGGGAACATGTCAATTTGTCCTCCTATTTATAAACAATTCCTGCACAGTGAGGAGGTCCTGGTCATCCTCAGCCTGTCTGCTGAGGTGTCAGACCCCATGTGGAAAACATCTTCAGGAATGGCAGCTTCCTATTAAGAACAACAGCAACCCTCTAAGGAGATTAAGACAGTGATGGGTCCTGGGCAACTTGGACTCACAGCCAGCTTAGAGAAACAAATCTCACCCTTCTCATCCAAGCCACTGCTCCTGGTACAGCCAGCAGCAAGCAAGCTTTGGAAGGTGCATGAGGAGCAGGGGAGAGAGGCATCTGACAGCAGAGCAGAGCCAAGAGTGACTTCCAGTGCAGCGGGAATTCACAGTCTGCATGGCAAAAAAGGAATTATTAAGTCACAACCCACAAACCCCCCTGACAACTTTATCTGTCTCTTTTCACACTTCTGTTGACTTTGCTGAACATGCTCTAAGGATCACCAAGGTTATCATGAACATCTCTACTCAAACTACAAGGCTTCTGGAACACCACCTTTCAGGAATTCACCTCTCACATGGCTCTATTTTCAGAGCAGAGCTGGGCTTACTTATTTCAACTGTGGGGATCACAGACAATGCCAGCAATGGCACCAGATAGAGGCATATGGAGAAATGCAGCGGAGTTTTACAAGAGATGCTCACAAGGCCCCAGTGGCAAACAAAAACTCTGAGTGGATGGCAGGGATTGGGCAAAAGCAATGGCAAACATTGTAATTCTCAATTCCCATGGCCACTATGACTACAGGGAAACTTAAAAAAAAAAAAAAAAAAAGGCAAAAATAAAAAGAGTTCAATCCTTACATGGACAGCACTCTACCGTCATGAATCCTGAAAACAGAAATAACTATCACTTGTATTTAATAGTATGAGGCAAACAGGAAAAAAATTGAATAAGAATATTAAGCAGGCAGTTCATCCTAAGCTCATCAGAGATTGCTTTCAAGTCTGCAAAGAGAAATTTAAGAAGTGATGCCACTACTATCCCTCCTGCCCCACCAAAGCAAGGATGGTCACAGGGCTGTGTTTTACTGCTCCTGTGTAAATCCAGTGGTATCAGCTCTGCTGCCAAGGGAGGTGAAGCTTTGCTGAAGCTGCCAGATGCAATAGTAAGATAACTTTCTGCTCCAGCAGCCTTGCAGATTTTGAAGAAAGGCAGCAAATAGCTGGGGGCAGCAACTTCTTATATTTCCTGTGACATTTCTACCACACTCTGAGACTCAGATTCTGACTCTGCATGAGATGGCAGCTGCTTAGTCAAAAGCTTCACCAGGAAACCCAGAAATATGAGAACACAGCCTGCATCTGCTGCCATTCTCAGAGCACATACTACTGCCTGAACGCCTTGAGAATAACAGAAGAAAAGGATATAAAAGAAGCTTTTGCCTCCTGTCCTGTGAGGCTGATATGCCTGGACATCAGAGAACAAATTACTGTGGGAGGAGACAGAGCAGGTCTCTTAGCTCACAAAGTCTGGGGGAGTGTGAGTATCGGCCTTGGCCTTCTACAGAGGTTGGCAAGTTCACGGCTCCGTTGATTCTCCATAACTGAAAGCAGCCACAGGCTGGAGAAGCTGTGCACCAAAGTTAGGACTTGGCGTGCTGGAGGCAGTATGTAGGGAATGGTTTTGTGGGAAATAAACTAACAAAAAAAGAAGAGATGAATAGAAGTAGCAGCAATTACAGGGCTATCACAAAAAGCACTTGGAATCAACTCGGCTATCTTTTTGTGCTCCTGCTATCACTAACTTATAGTCCCACACTGCAAATATATGTGATGTAAAGACTGCCATCCCATCATGGCCTCTCTGAAAAGTTCTGAGAGACAACTTGAGCCCCTAAACCATATTCAGATTTTCTGTAATGACTCAGTTGCAGAGCTGTTCTCAGGGCTTAACAACTGCCTGAATGGTCCTTCAGGCTCAGGAAGGGACACTTGCCAGTGACTCATCTCTGGAAAATCTTTATCACCATTAATAACTCCAGGAGAGGAGTATCCAAAATTGTGTTGTGCTGGATTTTATTTTTTTTAGGTTACACAACATATTCTTCTATGGATGTCAACAGTACTGGATCAGGAGCCAGGTTGTCATGAGACCACCTCAAATAGCCTGGGATCTGGGAGAGGAAAAGTAAACCCTACATTCCTTGCCCTGGGTGAATCCCTGATACCTCGAGTGCCCAGTTGATATTTCAACAAAGGTATTTGCAGCCATTCACAAGAGCACACTATACCTTTGGAATTTTTGTTTAGTTTTGTGTCTGTTACCTTGCAGTTCATGCTTGCCTGTTTTCCACAGCACTTGATGCAAAGAGCATTTTCTTCACAATTAAAAGGAGAGCATCTTCCACAAATCCCTGGGACTGTCAGAAACTGTGCAGCCCTGGGTAGCAGACAGACCCTGAGCTAATGAAGCATTTAAATACATCCTTAACTAATTTTAAGCACAGTAGTAGTACCACTGTAACTCCAACTGGCCATTCCTCTTTGTTTCTAGATAACCTATCCATGTTCCAAAACTGACTGTGTGGCAAAGACACAGGATTTGATCCTGAAAAATCACATGTGTTTTTTCTGGATCAAATGTTTGGCTCCTAAATGGTGTCAGTTTCTGAAGAGAAGTGTGAATTGAGAGGGAGAGAATTCTTAAGGTTTTCAAGCAGCTAGAGGCTTTGTCTCGGGGTACATTTTGTGACCCGGCTATTTAGTAGTATTAATCTTCAGTTGTTTTGTTCATGATACAAGTCATTTGGCTGTCTGCACTGAGTGGAGAGACAGCAACCTGTCAGTGGCAGAGCAGCTGCACCACTCCAAGCAGACAGATGGCGAGGATGCAGCTCAATTCTTTCCTCTCTTTATTTCCCTCCTATCATCTTTATCCAACCCCCCTCTCCACCCGTCAGTTCTTTCAGCAGGGGGAAGGAGATCTATTTGGACCTCAGTGTGCTTAAAGAGCAAATTATGGTTTTGATCCAATTACTTCCTGAGTCTCTGTAGTAGCAATCTGTCCTCACCCCAGACAGAAAGCAACTGCTTTTGCACAGCTGGTCTGGCACCAGCAGTGCTGGCAGATGAATGGCAGGGCAGGCAGGTGTGATGTCAGTTTGGCTCATGAGCTGCAAAGAAATCAAGGAAAAAAATCCCTGCCTCTTGCAGAGGGGAGTGTGGTTTGGAAGCTGTTCCTGCAGCGTGGCTGGTGGTTTAATCAGAGAAAAGCCTAATGGATGAGTCCACTAATTCTTGGATTGTGCCAGTTGGCACCAGACCTTTATTGGAGGACTGAAGGAGGCTCTCAGATCCTCACTGGCATCTAGCTGCCATGATTGTGGGCACACAAACACAAATGCCTCAGGATCATCTTGAGGGCAAGACTGGTATTAGAATAATTAAAGATAAATAACCTTACCACAAAAAGAAGGTAATAAAAGGAATCCTAATTCATCAATATAAAGAACAACCTAAGACTCCTTCCCCATTCTCCTTCACTTGATAAAGCAACAAGTTATCTTGGACCACCTAACAGGTTGCCAGCTTGGCTGAAGTTCTATGCAACTTCAAGCTTTTTAAAATAAAGACCTTTTCAGTCTGGGTGGTGGTGTTTTTTGCTTCTCCATTTTCATTTGCCAGGTTGGCTGCAGACACTTTCACTGTCATATTGTCACTCCTACCAAAATTTTCAAGACCACTGAAATTTTCACACACAAATGGATGGATGAGTTTGTTTCCAGCAAAGGAAGAGGTATGAGCTCCTGAGAGAACACAGGCCTCCTGCTACTAACACAGCACTCTGTGAGCCTGAACGAAGGCACATGAACGAAAAAGAGACTCAGCCTCAAGGATCAGCCTCTCACAGGGCAAAAGAGAGGAAAAGAGCTGACAGAAAAACAATACCCTGTGGAGAGGAATGTAAAGGTGAACATTTTGCAAACTAACACATTACCCAAGCTCACCAGAACCCTCCAGCTCTGCCAGAACAGTTAAATAGATTTATCTAAACTAGTCAAGACTTCTGCTTGGACACTGTCACCCTGTGCAAACAGATCCCTTAGTGGGTGCAAGCAGTCACCAGCCCGGGAATCCCTCCTGCCTGACCAGGAGAGGAGCAGCCAGAACAGAACCAGAACAGCCATCCTCACTGAAGCATCTCCTATCCATGGGTTAACCTGAGCTTTTTGATTTTACCTCAGCTGGCTCTGTTCTGCCCAGCAGACACATGCAAGACGAACTGCTGGCAAAGGGGCACTACCAAACAGCCAAGGCAAAAGGGCCTCTCCATATTTTAACTGGAAGCAGTAGTTTGCAAAGTCGATGGCAGTGCAGCACCTTTGCTATGCTTCATCTAAGTCATCCATCAAAAGCCTCAATGTAAGTTTCTGATGGGGCAAGAAGAACACCTAAACCTATGAGCTTTTTACACACTAGTTCCACTGCCCTGTTGCAAGCAGGTGACAACCCCGTACAAGGAGAAGTCATTTAAAACCTGAACAAAACTGCTTCTTCAACAAAAGATGATAGGGTTGAAGAATTTTCAAGCTTCCTTGAAAATAGAGGAAACTCTAGAGATCTGATATGACAAGTAACTGAAGAACAACACGATTTAGACTTTAGATCCAGTGGCACAACCCAACCAGATGAAACCAAACTCTGGAAAATCTTACAAAATCACACTAGCAAAAATTAGGTGATAACTGAAGAGAAGGAAGAATCTGGGTATCAAGGCCTACCGGGGCGCTTGCTGAATCGGTGAGGGTGGACAATGCCAACCAATAAGGGCTTTAACCTTCACAAAATCACCCAGCCTCTGTTGAATTAGAGAGCACTGTTTCTCCACTCCTTCCCAGCAGGTCAGAGAACAGTGCTGGGAAGCTGCCAAGGGTCCAGGCAAAGCAAACTAAGAGGGGAAACTCGCCAAAAACTGACCCCAAAACCTGAAAGATGCTCAAAAGCCTGCACAAACCTAAGCACCATTTCTTAGACTTTTTATTAGGGGAAAACTTTCTCTGACCGTCAAGGGCAATCACAACTTTAAGGTGTGATTACAATCAGTAAAAATTAACTGCAAGTTAGGCAATTTTTTTCCCCCGGGCCTTACTGAGCAGGCTCCTAAGCATTTACCAAATAGCATAAAAGCAGTTGTACTGAAAGGTTTAGAATTCTTATTTCTTGGGGTTTTTTTTTTTCATTATTCTCAAACTGTGGAACCTCAGTCACAGACTCACAGACCAAAATTCGACAGAGGTAGCTGCTGTGGGAATGCAGCACAAAAAAAGATACTTAAGCATTAAGCAAAAATAGAAGCATGTGTTCTCCCAGGATACATTCTAGGCACAATCATTTATGGGTAACTAAAGAACAGTGAAAGCGTTTCCACAAAATCTCACAGCAGGAAGCCAGATGACTCAAAAACAAACCTGAAAACTCCTATATCCTTTCATTTTCAAACAATGAGGGAGAAAAAGACAAGATGTCACAAAAGGCTGGTGGACTCCATTTATGCCATGCTGAGTCAGCATCTCACTAAATTCCAAAGACGCCACTGAGATGATGATAAGGCAGCAGCTCCCAAGGAAAGATGGAACAGATCCTTGGTGCTACGCTCTCCACGCAGGGTCAATGCAGCTTTTTTTACTCCTCAGCAGCACTCTACTTACAGGTAATTTAAAAATTAGTTCCACACCTCAAAATTAATTCTGAAGCCTCAGAAGGAGCTGAAAGACTACTATGAATACTGTGGGACTGCCATTAAATCCAGGATTTCCCTTCAATTTGTTTACTCTATATACACACCAGAAATATCCTGATTTCACAGAAATATTGATGGGATGATGTTTAGTAGCTCTCACCTGCTAATTAAAGGGCAGGAAAAGAGAGACAGTCTTTCTTCTTTCTAAAAGGCTACGTTTCTGTCATGGCAGTGATGCTTAAGGAAATGAAAAAAAAAAACCAACAAAAAAAAACACCAAAAAACCAGACAAACAAAAGGAGACCTCAAAATGTGAAAGACAAAAACAAAGTGAGGGGAACACTCCTCCCTCCCAGCCCTCCAAGTCCATTTTCTTCAGGGATGGAGCAGTCTGTAGGCAGACCTTCAAGAGCTGATTTAATATGCTGCCTATCTAAAGGTGGTGGGATTTGACCAGGTATCTTCAAGTTTTGCTAAAGAAAAAAATGCAAGAGCCCCTCTTGCCCTGCCTGTCCTACTACAGTAACAGAAACAGGCTGAGCTGGACCTACCATGTATTTAAAAAAATCCAACAGAATTAAAAAAGGGTGTAAATGCACTTTATTTCCCTTCATAGTCATCTTCAAGCCTCGAAAACTTGGGTGAATCCCTCTTGTATGCATTTGTTTCTTATCTTTACCAAATTTGACTTCCATCTTGGGACAAAGCTGAGAAAAAGGAGACAGATAAAGGCTGGAAGAGAATGTGAAACCACCTGCAAAACGAGAGATTAACACAGATGCCTTTGTACTCATAGAAAGCATACAAAGAAACGTGACAAGGGAGATGCTGCCAGGGAGCCATGAAAGCACAGCTAACAGCAGACTGCAGGAGGCAGCAGGCAAACACACGGGAGGGAGTCAAGGATTTTTGATTCAGTAAAAAGCTCTGCTTGTTTCTCTTTGAGTACAAATATTCTCTGTGGAACCAGAGGACCTCCAGGCTTGGTATTCCCATAAGAGGAAGGCTCTTCCCCCAAGATGGCATTATCCAGACTGGCTTCAGGCCCCAACACAAAGGCATTTTGGTGGCTGAACTAGAAATAACTGAAAGGAAGGCCACGTTTCTGTTCTCCACCAAAGGTGGTGGGTTGAATTAATGAGTGTCTCAACTGCTTTGTCTTCATGGTGACTTCAGAAGACCCAGGTTTTCTTGGGAATCCTTTCTGTCCATGTTTCCTGATGCCCCTGTCCCCCACAGCACAACCTTACTGGGAACGGCGCAAGGTCACAGCTGCATCCAGCTGTGCTGTGCCAGTATCCATCTCTCACTGAGGTACCAGAGAGCTGCACTGCACTTCACCTAGGTGAGGTACAGCAGAGCTGGCCATTCTGCATCCTACCCTAAGTTATTCCATGCATAAAGGAAGTAGAAAAATATTTCCCTTGTATTTCTTCAGGCTTGCATTATTTGCTCTTACATTTAGTAGAAAGTAAAAACCTCCAACATGACCTAGTACCTTAATTCACATGATTTTATCTTTAAGGCACTTGAACAGTTCCATTTATTAAAATGAGCAACAGACAAACATAACCCCAGAGAGTAATAGGTTTACTGTAGCAATTTACAGTTCTTACATGGAAGAAACTGAAACGTAATCAGAGAGGGTGGGGAAGAAGGAGGGATGGGAAGCAGGACAGTGCCAAGACGCAGCTGTCAGTGCTGCAGGATTCAGCTACAGCCCAAGATAGCACTGTTGGCTTGGAAAAGCTCCAAGGAAGAGGGCACATGGTGCTGCTGTGCCTAAAAACTCAGTACTGAATAATCAGCACCTTTGGCTGTTCTAAATGCACAGGCATCACTCAGCTTCTCCACACTCACTGATTTCTTAGCCCTGTGCTTCTCAGAGTTCACCCAAGTCTGCAACAGGACAGTGCAAACCCCGGTGCATCGCACCCCCACAGCAGCTACAAGACATGAACACTGAGATCTGTTTGCATCAGGGCTGGAGTCACTATTCCCAGACATCTCCTGTCACTTCCCAAAGACCCACAATCCATTTAACTTCCTCACAATAAGCCAAAACCATCATAAATGAAGAACAAAACTGAATATTGCTCTGGGCAGGATCTGCAGCACTCACATTCTAGAGATTTCTGTTCCCAAAGTAGTAAGATAAGGGCTTTGCTGTAGTCAGCAAAAGAAAGTGTTTTTAAAGCATAATCAAAGCAAGTCTCTCTTAAACAGCTTCAAATATCCCCGATGACTTTGCAAATCCTGACCAAGGGCACCATCTTGCAGCACTTTATTCCAGCACAGCATACTGTGCTGCTCAGTGGTATGAACTGTCTTTAAATTCCACTAAATCCACTGTTCTTTCCTGTTCTTTATCAGCTAAATAAATCTGCTCCACTGCTGTCTCATTCATACAGGCAGGCGGGAGAATGTGCATCATAGTAGATGCAGGAGTTAAAAAAACCCCACCAATAAGGGGGAACCAAAGCAAAAGCTTTTACTTGCTTGCATCTGGGATCTTTGGATGCATGTACAGAGCCCTACAGCCAGCCAAAGCAGTAGCAATAACTCCTAAGTTCTGTCATGCCCTCCAGGAGGTCTCCTAATCACCGTGGCCATGCCAAACCACAACCCGCCTCCAGACTATATCCCATAAGGAGCTGGGTCATACCCAAAGATCAGATCACTGCCCCAAGTTATGTGGACATTGTTTGGTAGGGCTTGTGGATAGAAAGCCATTCTGAACTCTTCAAGGCTCTACTAGGTTTTGCAAAACTCAGATGGATTGAGCAGCAGTCCCAACAGATGTGGCCTTCACGGCTATGCAGCATTCCCTGCATTCCCTATAACAGCATGAAGCAAGGAGCATCCACATATATGTCCCAGAGTTTAAAGCTCCATCCAACCTTCCCAGCAGCTGACGGGATCACCTCAGAGAGGCCATCCAGGGTCTGCCTGGACATGCCATCTCCTGGCTGAAAAGAATGGCAAGCCTCATACACATTTTCCATCAGCTGTGTCAGCAGAAGAAATACATCATCATCTAGATACATCATGTGAGCTTCTGGGAGTCATATGCCACATAATTCCCCAAACAAGGTTACACCAGGCCCTAGGGGAGGACACACTGCACACCCAAGCAGAGTGGGGGACGCTGGTTTAAGAGTAGTGGCTCAGCTATCATGCTCAGTCTGTAAACACCGTGTGTCTGCATGTTTATCCATGTATATCTGTGTCCCTGCAGGAACAAGCAAAGGAAAAACAAGGAATCCTTAAGAAATGCTTAGGAAAGAGCCTAGCTCAGTTAACTGCCCTACCATCCCCAAGCTCTGTCTCTGAATCCCTGCTGCCCACAAAATCACACTGCAGGCTCAAGTCTTCCCAGAGTTCAGAGCCCTCCACAGGAGTCTGTGTTCAGCAATGCAATGATCTGCAATTTCAGTGTGCTTTTATCATTCTTCTTGCCATAACAGACTTTAGGACAAGAAATGACCATCTACTTTGACCATCTGTGGGAGAAGCAGGACACCCTTCTTCACAGGATTACTCGATATTAGAGTATTTTCATTTTATAAGTGCTTTTATTCTCCTGTTATTTAACACTGTGAATGGAGAAGCTGTTGAAGGAAGGCAAGCAAACCAGGAGGCTAATAGGGATACACAACTTCCAAGCATTTATCAGCCCATCGGCTTGAATGAGAGCAAAGGCAAGGCAGAGAGGAAAGAGCATCACATTTTTGCCTACACATGCAGATGATAGTCTTTATAAACTTAAACTGTTGCATCTTCCAACAAGCACAGGAATTTTTTCAACAACAATGGTGCTCCATTTTAATTATTTTTTTTCCCCTAAGCTGGAGATTTACTTTCTAAATGTGGCTGAAGTGGCAATTGAGTGTTTGTAGAGGTCTGAGTACAAGGCAGTTAGTAATCTTCCTCACATAGTCATAAAATGAAAGTGTTAATGTGCAAGGCAGGGAATGCACTTTGCTTTATGCCTATACTCTGCCTAGCACAGCGTGGTCCTAGCACAGACTCAGCCCAGGGGTTTAAAGGCAGAAAAAAAATCACCAATAAACACTAGATACTTAGGCAGATAAACGAGGAACAGGAATTATTTGTTAAATAAGCATGACAAAGGCTAATAGAATTAGCATCTATGGGACTTTCCTTATGCTACAAAATAATTACAAAGGCCAGGATTAAAGTGTGAATGATCAAAAAACCTTCATGAGATTTCAGTAAAGAGCTCAATGTATTCAGAGGGAAGCAATAGCTCTGCAATTCAGTTACATCTCTCATTAAGCATTGTTAAAAACTCCATGAAAGGGAAATGAAGTTAATTGAATTTAAATCAGCTAATAAATATTCTTTTGCATAGTCTTTTCCCAGCAAAAAATTTTAAAAGAGATGATACCAGAAGTGTATTACCAATGTTAAAAACAGCAAAGGAAAGAATTTACTGTACATGAGTACAAAAAGCTGAGTGTAAACCTTGTATCTTATTCATGGCTGGGATAATTCTTCAAAGCAAATATTCAGGAAACTGAGAAATGGTGTCTGAAACACAGTATATACAGTAAATGGGAAAAATTTACCTTTTAACCTGGATTGGTATTTTCTGTCTGTGTAACTGCAGACAATTCTGATAGTCACACAAGCACACACTTATGCCTGAGTTTCTCCAGGAAATAGCTTAATAACGATAAATGAACAGAATTCATGCAGAATAAAATAGAAAATCAACTCACACTGGAATTATACATGACAGAATTAATTTGGGAAGCATGCTGTAATGCCAAATTTGATTCCTGCAAGCAAATCTCACCAATTCGGGCCAACATCTAGCTTCTTATCTGAACTTTGCAAGCTGCTTCTCAGTTACACAAAACTGGCTTGGATATTTTATAAGAACGAAGCCTTTCTCAAATTTTCCAATACTTTCTGTCATCAGGGATGCCAGAATTACCACAAGTATGTATTTTTCCGGGCACTGTGAACTGGATTGATCCAGACTTCACTGATAAGTGTTCTGGTCTGAAGGCCAGGTATCTGCCAAGGAAGGTGGGAACTTACCTTGGAATGGAAAATGTGACCCCCTTCCCTCCAAATCACCAGATAAGGAACTTTTGTGACTCAAATTACAGTTAATTTAAAGAGGTTCGTCCTTAAACAGGTGTTGTAAATGCTTGTCCATGTATTACCTGCCTTCCCTTCAATAAACCATTCATGCTGAAGACAGACAAACTGTCTCCAATTTTTAAAGCAGCCACTATGAATCAGAATAAATATACTCCTCCCTATCTAGCAACAACAGGCCATCCTGGAGCCCTTGTAACTCCATCAGTTCTGCAGGAAGAGCACATCTATTTTATAAAAACTTTTAAGTTTATTGTGAGATACCAGAAATCTAGTGGAGGAGAGATTGCCTGTTACAACATCAAATGACCCTATCTGAAGAGAGAAACGGAACAGGATCACGACAGTGCAGTAACACAATAAAACCCAGAGCTGCATAACCCTCTGAAATGGCTCTTCACACTTTACCAACAAGTTCTGCCTATTACTGGGCTCGGCAAAGGAAGAGGCAACTACTGTCCAAGACTATCCATTAGGTTTTCTTTCCCAGTTATGGCTGAAACTTAAAACAGGAAAACACCCCAGGCCTGTTCCTTTCCAGCCTTTCTTTAAGAGAAGAATTCATCATGGGTCCAAGAACACAAATTAACAAAGTCAATGCAAACCCAATAATATTTCTAGCCCAGCCTGCAGTGCTCACCACTGGAGCACCTTCCATCACTTGCCTCCTCCCATATTCCCTCACCACATGATCAGAACAGAATTCAAGATGCTCCAGCATTTGTTTTACAGAATAACAGCAGCCAGCTGATGCTCATGTATTTCCTGGATCAGAGGCTAAAGATGGAACGAGACCTATTAACTCATCCATACAAATCCAAGCTACCAGGGAATGACTGCCCTATCAGCAGACTACAGAGGGGGGCTTAGCAACCAGCTCCCAACAGAGGAGCTGACCTGGCAGACTGAAGAGCTTTGTTTCCAAAACCTGCACCCTAATCCCCAGTCACAGCTCAGCCAGGGAAGATGTGACTCCAAATGACCAGCCCTGCAGAACATTTTTCCCAGCTCTTTGTGTCACACAACACCAAACAATGTTACCACCATTTTTCATGGAAGATTACTTAGCTTCATTCCAAGCAGCTTTTCTTGATGTTCAAGGTACCTTCTCTTTTGCAGTCCATTATGTCTAATCACAGCCTCTTGCAAAGGCTAAGAGATTATGTTTCTTGAGTAATCATACCTGAAATCAATGGAGTCTTTGCTTCTCAGATGATCTATACTAAGTATTTTTAATCATTCCTCAGAAATCAGTCACTCTGCTCTCCTAATCAGCTCTTTCCGTTCCCTCAGAAACTTTCCAAGGGCAAGTACCTTACAGTTATGGCAAGGAGCTAAATCTACATCCAGACTGTATATGTAAAGCCTGTTATTCTTCTATTCATAACTGGGATGTCATGGACCACTGTGCTGTCTGTACAACTGCTGCACTGCAGCAGCCACAGCCAAGCACAGGCCCTTGATTTGTTCCAGCCCTGTGACTGCAGGTGCCCTTTTACACCCAATACAAACATTAACCTACCAATCATTTTCTTCTCTCTTTCCAGCCCTCTGTCTCCTCAGATTGTTCTGCATCGTTGGTGTGTCTGCACAGCGACAGCGTATTGCCAATAACTGCAGGCACACAGGTTGGACACATGAAAAGGTAAAAGCCACCAATCTCTTCTGATGCCTTTCATGGTCCCTTTCGCATTCTTTCCCCAGTTGCCATCATCCCAGCTTCTACAACTCACTTCTCCTGAGCAGAAACAGGTTTTACTCTTGCTCAGGAAATGCATCACCACATTTCCTGAAAGAGCTGCTACTTTGTCTGCTCACAAAAGCAACATAAAGGTACCTCTGTGGTGGTACCCAGTATCTTTGGAATCACAACTGTAGCAACATAAAGGTACCTCTGTGGTGGTACCCAGTATCTTTGGAATCACAACTGTGCCTCAGTCCACTCAGCAGCCTCCCAAGCAGACTGAATTTCAGCCTAAGCAACACAAAGGAGTATATTGTGGCTATCTGATGGGCAAAAAGGGATTTGCACTTGACAGTTTCTGTGAGTTTTCAAGCTGTTGCAGGGTAATGTGACAGAAAGTAAACATCTTTCGAGTGAAAATATCTCAGAATAAAATTGACATCCCATTTGTTTTCAGAACCAGTCTTCATTTCAGATCCATAATCATTAAAGGAAACAATTTTCAACTCAATTGTGTGAGCAGAGGAATGCCCAGCACCGCTGAGTGGCATTTTCAGTTAGCTGTCAGGTTTCATTTAGCATTCTGCACTGGTCCTACGCCTTGGTTCACCTGGAAATTTTAAATGCAAATGTATTTCCAGGATGACTTGAGAGAACAATATCAGAATTTTACCTCATACGACAATTCCTTGCTTAGCTCCATTCAACTCCCTTTTCCTCATTCCCATATACACAGATTTGCTGCTGCTAAAAAAAAAAAAAAGGCTTAAACAAGAAAATTTTACCTACTATTTTTTCCTGTTGAAAGACTTTCCCTCACTCTTCTGTTTAAAGAAACCTAAACCACAGTTCAAATAATGCTTTAAAATTGCCTAGAGCTCCAACTTGAGACACAGAGCGGGCAAGACATTTCTTTAATAGTAGGGAATGAAAGCACTTAATTTATATCATCCCCATGCATTATTTTCCATCTTCCAAGGGCTAAATATGCACTAGCTAATTAATCACTCTTTTAGCGACACCTCAAACTCACCAGTTTTATTGTATCAAACTGGGGGAAAGCAAACACCTCCGAGAGGATGTGCTGCTGGACAAGCACTTGTGATTTTCTTCTCTTCTTTGTGCTCAGTGTCACTGAGCCCTGGGCCACAGATGCAGGCAGATAATGACCAGTTCTCACAATTCAACAGTTTCTTGAGAGGCTGTGACAGGGCTATTGGAGAGGCAAATTTTTCACTGACCTTTTTATGAAGGCATTTATTGAGCAGTGACATTGAACCACTTAAGTGTTAAATGATCACAACCAGACCTAACAGCTCTCCCTGGCACAAAGATGATGTTGCCCACCTGCGAGACCAGCCACTCATGTAAATGGAGGCACACCCTCAATACAGCTCAGCAGTTTGTGCTGAGCTACATGGGATCAGAATGCATTCTAGAAACTACAGTGCCTTCATGGTGCAGCAAAACATGCTCCAATTTTCACTTTAAAGAACAGCTTTTTGATTTGCATTTGTGATTTATTTTCAAACGCACACACAAAAGTGATACTTTAAAGGAAAATAAAGAAGTAGGCCACGTCAGCAAGCATGAATGATCTGAGCCTCCAGCTCTGGACCAATCTATCTTGCTGCAGTTAATATCCATATTTAACTCTACAGCTGAAAGAGGAAATACTATTTTTAGCCATTACCTATTACTTTTGTTCAGAGATTAAGCGCCACATACTATTACTGTATTTACAGAGCTGTTCATCAATCCCAAGAGCTTCTACACTACAAAAAAAAAATTAAAGTAATTTTACTGGCATCCTTATTGTGGCTAGATTTTACAACTGTAATTCTATCTGTTACACAAATTAAGTGGAAGTGACTCCACAATGGAAGTGCTAGGAGTTATGATGCAACCCAAGGATCAGATTTTTTTAAGTGCTCAGGGTGTGATTTTCTTATGCACTGAAGATAGAGAATTTGGCTTACAACAGACACATTTCCGTCACTGTCTCCCAAAGCATTCTGGGTATAAAAGTTTAAATACTGAAAAGAAAGACCTGAAAATCTAGCAATTAACTCTGCAGCCTAAATACAAGCTATAAGTATTCAAAATCTGGCTATGTCTTGGGTGATGAGTAAGTACTTCTGGAAATTCTTCTTATACTCTATCTGCTCTGCAATGTCTTTTTTACTGCGTTCCGCTGGGACTGTGTCTTAATTCCATATTCCTTCCAGAGTTTTCCCCTAATTAGATTATTATTAAGAAACAATGAGATGAAGCATGAAGTCACTCAATCAACGATGTATATTATAGATATGAAATCCCTGTCAATACCTGTTTCATAATAAGCCACTTATCACTAGTCTACCACAGAGGAACTAGATTTATACACTGCATTCACCTGACTCCTAGAATAAAGTTTTAGCTCTGCTTTGGCTACGAGAGAAGTTTCAGACAAAGAAAAGTTTTGCCAGGCAGTATCACAGCTCTACATTCAACTACCTACGAGATGACAAGTGGGTCCATTATTCTATAGCTGGCTTATAGTGAAGTATTCCTTTAATTAAAGTTGCAAGAAAGCTGCCTAATCATCACCTAGTAATCGTCTTTTCCTAAGAGCTAACAGGTGCAACAGATAGAAGAAAAGACAAGAATTTATTTTAAATGAAGCATCAAAAATTAGCTTTAGACCTATCTTCTATTATTCATCAACGTGCTAGTAAATATAAAACCAAATTGTTTCCTGCAATTTACCATGACTTGCTTACAAGTATGCCAGCTGGAAATGATAAGCATTAGGAAAGCTAAACAATTTCCTTTAACCTTTTTTAAAGGCTGCTCTCTCTTGTTGCTTCTGCAATATCAAAACACAGACACACATCCAGCCTAATACATTCCTGAAAAATACGAAGACAGCGGACCTTTACCAATGATCACTTACGAGCTGCCAAAACTAACAACGACCGCATGCACACACACACACACTGAAAGGGACAAGCCCATCTCCTGCACGAGCCATCGGAGACTGTGCATTTCAGGGTGGAAACGTGCAAAATCATTCTGCAAAAAACATTTTACTCATGCATGGAGGTCTTACTTGCGTAAATAAAGCTTACAGCAGTCAGACCACAGGAATCACATTTACAGCCAACCCCAGTTACCTGAGATCTCTATCACAGACTGGAAGAGAAGGAGAGCAGTGTCTGCACAAACACTGAATACTCACGCAGGGAGTAAAACCCGCGAGCCCGAGCTCCAGCATTCCCAGGCACCTTCCGAAAGACTACCAGGGCTGTGTCTCACCGCAGCTCACGGCCATGAACAAAGCCAGGAGCCCCCCGCGCCCACGGCTCTCACCGAGAGCCCCCGACCCTCCGCCGCCGCCCGGCCCCGGGGGTGCTCGGAGCCGCTCCCCGAGCCCCCGGCACCGCAGCCCCCGTCCGCCCGGCGGGGGCCGAGTACAGACCTACGCCCCCTTCGCCCAGCTCTCCGGAGCGAGCCCCGGCTGGATGGACCTGGCGGCGGCATCACCCGTTTTCCCCGGAGCGCACAACCCGCACTCACCGCGCCCGAGCCCGGACGGCGCCCCCGGGGGCAGAGCTGGCGGCGAGGCCCGGCCCGGGGGGTCGGGGGCGCT
>JAYDZK010000056.1:71701810-71746682 GCA_034509185.1 Euphonia xanthogaster | reverse complement strand
TCTCCCGGGCAGCGGCTGGCGCACAATGCGCGGCCGCGGAGCCACGCCGGCGGGGCGGGCACGGGCGGGCCGGGGGGCGGCCCCGCAGGGCGGAACCTGGCTGCAAACCAGAACCGAGAACCGCTAGAGCCGCCCAAGCCCAGCCCGGCAGGGCCGCCGGGGGCCCCCAGCCGCCGGGCGGGTCGCGGCGGGCGCCGCTGCGCTTGCCTGCGGCCCCCTGGTGTGTCCTGCGGAACAAGCCCGGCCAATGGGCCCCTTCCCTGCCCCAGCCGCAGAGAAACAAGGGCTAGCGATCAGGCAGCGACACACAGACACAAGAAAGGTGCACGTGGAGGTAGCGGCGCATTCACGCGTGTCAAGGAGAAATGATGCTGCTCCAGGTGCTCCAGTGCTGGAGGAGCTGGAAGGCCACTAGGAAGCATCACACCCTTCTTCCATTGGCACACAGACCCAGACCCGGGTATGCAGCGGTCCCGACGAGGGTTTTGCTGGAGGACGCAGTACAGCATGAGGCTGGCCAGAGTGTGCTCCACGGCCCCTGTATCATCCCAAACTGGCGCTTTGGCCGGGGCTGCAAGGGGTAGTTTTGATCTGAGCTTTGGGATTTTAGGTACAATTTGCAAGGGTTTAAACCAAAGGAAGTTTTATAAAATCAATTCCACCTTGACTTTCAGCCACATCAGATCATAGCTTGGTTGGGATATCTGTCAGGCACTGGTCTCATACCTGCTTCAGCTGTCCTGCTTGAGGGAATGACAGTGCCAATAAGCAAGTTCAAATGACAGCTGTGTTTGCATGTTACTGCCACTATATCATGTTACAGTACCTTAGGTTTCCACCTACAAAGTCTTAGGGACTGCTCATGCTTCATAGTCTTCCAGTGGAAGCTGGACATCACCATTTACTGTAACTATTTGATCCAGTTTGCATTCCAACTAGAAGGACTTTAAATGGTGATGGTATATGAAGGAATCTAATAGAAGATAAATAAGGATCATATAAAGGAGTCCTCCTTGGCAATGTTCAGGGCAAATTATTACACTTTAAAAGCAATTATTTCCTGATTGCAAAGAAAACAGCAGCAGTATATGAGTTGTTATTGGGTCATCATATATACCAGCCAAATTCATGAAGTCTTTCATGATTAAATGGTGAAACAACCAAGTTCATGACTAAGTAGTCTAAGAGTCATGTAAGCCATAAAGCTACAATCCAGCATAAAAGTAAGTAATGATTTTTCATTAGCTTAAGTGACCCAGAAATCTGGGAAAGACAACTTTGCCCTTCCAAATCTTCAGTGGAGGAGTGAGAGGAACTTCCCTTGTTGCTCTTGTCCCTGAATGCAAGGAAGAGTTAATCTTAGAATTGAGGAGCAGTTTCTTCTCCAAATCTGGCATTTTTTTTCAAACAGTAGTCCCTCGGACAAACTGAAGCCCATGGAAGAGAAATTTTCATCACTGTCTGTTTCATCACTGTCTGTTTTCTTTTAAGTTGTCTCTGTTTAACAAAATCTAAACCAAATTATTAAAACACAATTATGTATCATGCAAAGGAACCTGAGTTGGGTCTTTGATCCAAGCGTTACAGAATCACTACTGGGCCATACTTTTTTGGTAGGAATGGGTATCTGAATTTGTCATCAGAAGCCCCAGATGCATTCATTTGCTTATTTGACAAAGCAAAAATGCACAGGTTACATTCTCTCTGAAAGTTTTCCAAAAGCTCTGCTTCAAAAACTACAAGCAAACAAAAACCCAAGAGAAATTGGTACTTAAAATGAACTTTAGTGATGTATACAGGATGATAGCTAGAACTGAATGAGCTCTGTACTTCTCCGCAGCTCAGCTGGCTTCCAACAAAAGCCACAGGCACTAAACTTCTGTTAGGAAACTCTTATGGCATCAGAGCCTCACTTTGCTGGATTAATTTGTGATTATGCTAGGTAGGTGAAATACCACCCCAATATGGTGTCTTGGTGTGAGAAATATTTAGTTTTCACAGCTGGAAAAAACACCAAAGATTTCAAATAAATCTTGGTACCAAATGGAGTCACATCGGTCAGAATACTTTGCTACCAGTCACATGAATCCAGCTGCATTAGAAAAAAATTCATCACTAGCAACATCTTCCTGCTTGGGTCTAATCTGCATGCTTACACTTCTTGCTAGTGTGAGTGCAAGAGATGATGGGCAGAGTTTAGTACAGCAGAACTACACTGGAAACAGTTCTAACGTGGAGAAAATAGTTCAGGGAAAGCATCGACTGATCTTATTGCTCCCTGTCACTTCCACACAGATATAAGTGCATCAGGAAGCAGACTAGGAGTGCTATAAACTGCAGTCAGCCCCCGTTCCCAGGACAGCAAGGCTGCCTGGTGGAGAGTTATCTGTACATAGGAACCAAGCATTAATTCTTCCCCTGCCAACTGTGTTCATGACCAGGGCAGCCTGAGTGGCAGCAGTAAAGTCCAAGGTGAGCATGAGAACATGTGTAGAAGTCATACTGGGCTGGGCTGCCAAGTTCAAGGCAGGTCTTCAAGAAAGAGTTTGTAGGGCTTTGGGAGATGAAGGGTGATGGCTGGTAGTGCATTTTTGTGTCCTCAGCAGTTCCCAGTTATCAAAACAAAGACAGACCTCTTGCCTCCTGAAGTAAAAGCTGCATAATAAAGTTGTGGATGAAAGGAAATTCACACCAGAACAAGCAAAGGAAACCACAGAGCTACAGGAAGGACAAGTTAATGGAAAAATGCTGATGTCCTGATCCTGGCTAAAGGCTGTGGAAAAGTGCCATCTCACACTGTGGAAGAGTATGACTGCCACAGTGGCCTTGGTTAAGCTGTAGCATGCCCACTCCAGGCAACTTAATTCCACAGATATTACTGGAGGCAGATATTTCCCTCCATCTCACAACAAAAACTCACTACCAGTCATCTTTTTAAACTCTTGAAGTAAAAGCAGAGACAGCTCAGTTTTTACCAGCAGGTTACAATTAATATAAGGTCTGGTTTACTTTATTGGACATAGTTATAGTGTTTGTGTGCACACTTGTTCTACGTGTCCCTACTGTTGCATCTAGGGATTGTTGTCAGGAAAGTTGAAGATGGGAAGCTCAAGGGGTGTCAAAATGAACTATAAACACAACATTTTAAATAGGGCTTATAGTACAAAAGTACAGTCAATATAAATGGAAAAGGGAACTCACTGAGGCAACCAAGGCAGAAGTGATTACATAATTTTCTCAACTGTAGGACTCCTGAGATAAAAACCTCTAACTTCTAGTTCTTAATGGAGCTGTAGGCTTTTAGTTTCCTCCACAGCATGAATAGCTTAGAAGTTGGATGCTTGTCTCAGGCTTCTTCCCTTCTCTAACCACAAAGTAATTAACACCTTAGCATGGAAGCCTTTCTATTGCTTCTTGGCTAGTGAAATTATTCACTACAGATTTTTTTTTCCACCTGAAAAGGACAAATCTCTGATTAAGGTTGCCTTCAGGCAACTCTGTCTTGGTTTTTGCCATCAGCCAAGGATAATACAATTATTTAGGAATAGAGTGAATTTTGATTTGCAAAGGGATAATAATTTGTTTTTCTGTAGTGTCTTTTATCCAAGAATAGCAAATGCTTCACTAATGTTAATTAATTGGTTCTGTCATAGCATCTAGCTGAGATGCTGATAAATATTTTGCAAAATAGCTGCAATAGCTAAAACATCAAAATGAATGTAAGGTTACTTACAATAGAAGAGGTGGTATGAGCTGCTGAAGGGTACGTAGCAAATCAGTGATGTACCACTGATGTGTGTGAGACATCCAATATGGCATCTCCTGTTGCTTCTCAGAGGTTCAAGAACTTTCCAGCATCAAGGTATCTCCAGGTCTACTGGTAAGTTAAGCATAAGTACAGCAGTAGATGGCTGCTACCATGGCTTCAACAACAAACAGGTTTGAACATTAGAACCACTTTTTGTTTTGGAGTTGTTTTGGCCAGCATTGGAGGATATATGAAATAAGCCAGAGGTTTCAACTGGACGGTCAGCAGGAAAGGAAAAGAAACTACGGTTCAGCTGACATTTCAAAACCCAGCATCTTTGACAATGCAATTCAGCGCAGTGTCAGCCTGAGCAAAACTCCTGGTAGCACCACTGTAGTACTCTGCAGAGGTACTGGTTGGGATCTCTGCTCTTTCTGCACATGATGCTGCTTCACCCACTCAGTCAAGTCTGGCAGGGGCCCACAGCCACAAACCCACCATCCCAGACAGGAGCTGACTGAACCACACTGGGGAGAGAGATCCTCCTGTGATCTTGTCTAAACTAACCGGTATTGGGTAATTTTTGAGTGAAGCATTCTTTAGGAAGCTTTTCATCCCAGTCAGTGAGTTTGCCTTGAGAATACTCAATGCATCTGAGGGCTGAAGATGTTTGTCTAGAATGCCAGGGACCCAAAGTCCTGCTTTGATTCAACTGCTGAATTTGCAGGCAGGTCTCACACAGCATCTGTAGGAACAAAACAACAGTGATTGGCTGCTTGAAGGAGGATCCATCTCTGTCTTTTCTTTGCAAGAGGAGGATCCATCTCCGTCTTTTCTTATTTGAAATTTTGGTCTGAATAGCTCACTATGAACTGGGCAAACAAACAGGCTCTTGCCCCATGACCTTCCTGTTGGACATGAGAAAACTGCACAGTGTCAGCATGAATCCTGTGAGTCCCTAGCACAAGATCCACCAGCAAAAGAAATCTACCAAAGAAGCTATTGCTGCCCTCTCACCCTATTCCCACCCATATTGGCAGAGGCTCATATTGGAGAGAGGGTCACTTTTCCTCACACTGCAGTAGAGCTGCACACCACTGCCCCCTTGGCCTTTCATTTCCCAAAGCTCCCTCATGTTGCGCACTCTCCCCGCCTCTCCTGGGACACTGTCTCATAACCTCCTCAAAAGCAGAGCAGCTCTAATAAAAACAAACTAACAAACCAAAACCAACCAACCAACAACAAAAGAAACCAAACAAAAACAAACAAAAGATAATAATTTGAATTTTGAAGTGTTGCAGGAGGTAAATGCTGTTTCTGCAGTGCTTTGCTGCACATACTGATGCAGGTAGTTTTTTGCTGTCGTGCTCTTGCCCGTCCAAATCTGTCACTTACTCAGGTCCAGGGAATTGCTTATAGGATTTCTCTGGGCATCTTTCTAAGATTTTAGGTGATTAATAAATTTGGACTGCTGTTGGCCTTGCTACTAAGGGGTTGCCACATTCCATGCCAGTGTTGGCTGCATTTCCCTGATTACAAAAAGGGATCCTTACATCTCATATCATTAAAAGTTTAAGTGCTAGTGGTCTCTTTGGCTAAAGAGCCCACATGCATCATTTGCAGGGATTTCAACTTTCTACAAAAATACTTTAATTTTAATATTTTTCACTTTATATTTTTGATTTGGTTTTTTTTTTGAAAATTTTGTTTATTGCTGCTCAAGCTCTTCCTTAAGGGAGTCTGTTTTCTTTTTTAAGTACTGTTTTTAATACCCTGAAGAACAAACTTACAGTAGCCCCATATAATAGATTTTAAATATTAATAGCAGTGTACTAGTAATGGCATAGGGAATGATAATATCTTCTTTAAAATCCATTCACCAAAATTACCTTAATAAATAACATTATTATTCTGATACTAGGCTAAAAGCAATGAAATATAAATCCTTACATATTTGCTGTTTCTTGAAACAATTCTTTGAAAAAATTACCATGAAAGATCTGAAATTTCTGTAAGACTTCAACAGCATATCCTATTTGTCTTTGAACAGACACTACTTCTTCCAAATTAAAAAAAACAGTGCTTTTTTTACTCTCAATGTATCCAGACATATTGCTCCCATAATAACTGGCTGCCCAGAACTGTTCAGATCTGTTCTACCTCATTTATCCTTTGGCTAACACTTGTTTGCAGCAGCACCTGTAGCTGACCTTTCTCCAAGAGCAAATATAATTCTTATATATTTGAAGGTTGAAGTTTTTTGAGCTTAAGCTGCTGGCATCTGCTCCATAAAGCAGCGAGGCATCAACACAGACACCTTGGAACCACTCCGTGTGAGGGAGAGGAGCAATAATGGAAGACTGAGAAAATTCCAGCTGTTCATGAGCATTACTTCCTTAAGGAAGGAGCTGAAGACTTGCGATGACGTAAAAAACAAAATGTCAGTAGGTAGCTTCTACTCCATCAAGATCCAAAGTGTGTAGGTTTCATATTTTCAAAAGGCCAAGTCATATCCATGCAGATAAGTACATACATAGATAGGAATGTAGCATTCCTACCTAAAGGACAACTTTACTGTCATGAAAACTCAGCTTCCTGGTCAAAACATCAGGACATTTGCAAAGAGCAGCTCTGTGTGAGAGAAACAGCCTTGACGGCGGAGCAAGGTACAGTTAATGAGGTGGTTCTTTTGGTGCTGATATCCTGAGGAGAGAAGTTCAAAGACAATTAAAAGACAAAAATGCTTATCAGTACGGAAAAATGAACAACCTGTCCAAATAACTGAAGGAAAGGCCTGTGTGTCATCAGAAATGCTGCCTGTGTCATTTGATTTCTTTGGAGAAGGCATTTGCTCCATATTATGACCATTATCCAGCAGCCAAAACATACACAATTACATGTATAACCTTCCTGCTTTTATCTAATCTGGGGTTTTTTAACCTCCTTTTAAAGGTTAAAAAAACCCCCCTTTTTTAACCTTTAAAGAGGTTATAAAGGTGTTTCAATTACAAGAAACACCTTTGTACCTGAAACACCTTCCAAGTGACTGACTCTGCAGCCTCCTACATGCTGAATAAAAACCCACCTGCCAGGAGGATGGCTTTTGTGTTTGTACCTTTGGGTGGACCCCTGAAAGTCAGAGACACTTGGGAGTCCCCAAGGAAAGAAGTGGAAAGTAGTGATTTTAAAAGCCACCCTCGAGGAGCAGCTGGAAGTTCGCTGCATGAGGCATTCAAGATAAATGAGGTGGAAAAGCATCCCAAGAGCAACAGCCAGAGATGAATGAGGTGGGTGGGAGCAACTGTAGGGCATTTGCTTGCTCCTGCCTGCTCCCATGGTGGGAATCCTGCACCTCGGCCTCAGGCATATGTTGTACCTGCCATTCACACAAAAGCAAGGTGTGTTCTAAAGACTTGTTAGAGCTTCTTTCCTCTGCAATAGAGATGTTATCTATGCCACATGCTGCTCTAATAAATACCTTTGTTTAATGAATAATGTGTAGGGGAAGATTCCATGATGTAGAAGACTGGTTAGAACAGCTACAGATCCACTGAAGAGTTTCAAAGTGATTTGTATAGCATTTTTCAAGTTCAGCTGCGTACTATTAATGTTTGGGTTTTTTTGTGTTTTTTTTTTTTTTTTTCCATGTGGGAAGTACCTGTTTTCTCTTTACTGTGGCTTTTTCTCCCAGTGCAAGACAGTTCATGCCACAAGAGATGACACTGGAACAGAGTTGGAGAGGAGAAAAACCATACAAGGAAAGATTCACACACTTAATGTGACCACTTCTCCAGGCACTTGCCAGTGCCCTCTATGCCTCAACCTAGGACAATACCCCACCCCAAAATATTGCAAAATGAGAAGAAACATTTTGAGGAGGCAGGTTCTCAGTGTTTGATGTGTACAATACGTGATGAAGGACATCATTAGGTGTCAACTGCTATGCAAAGATCAAGGCCCTCAGAGCAGATCTGCAGAGACCAGGCACAGAGGATGGAAAAGCACTTTATGGTAAGCTCATGATTCAGTCCCATGATTTTCCAAAAATTTTGGTAACAGGAGAACAAAGTGTCATTTACTACTAAAAATTATTGTCAATCCAGTCAGATTGCTAATTCATTTTATGAAAATCACCAGACTGTGTGATGGAATTCCAGACTAGACCTAGCTTTTATAGAAATCTGTTGACCTTTTCTTTCACGGGGAGTTCCTCACAACTTAGAAGGTGTTCAAATTTAGTCTTCCCTACACCAAAATCCTGACTTACTGACTTTTTAGATCAGACGATGACAAGTGTCAAGGAGTCACTTGGACAGAGGAATAATTTAAGAGGTTTATAAACAAATCTCTCCCAATTCATTGTGTCCTAGAAAAGCAGACCATTGCTCTCAAGCTGTCTTTTAGGGGTTTTTGGTGGGTTGCAGCTATGCACACTCAGCTCTGTAAGATATTTTCTCTTACATAAGCAGAGCTTGGAGTCTGCTCACAGCTTTGCTCAGCAGCCTTTCATTTCCCCACTATGATGCAAATTGCTGCTTTGCTGCTGCTTCCTCTGGTTTACCCCAGGACCCAAACATCTCTCTCCCTTGGCCAGATTCAATTGCTCCCTAAGGGAAGGAGCATCCTTTCTTTTTTCAGAAATCTCTTTATACACGTACTCTCCTCTTGCACGGAGATAACCTACAAAGCAAGGACAATCAAAACACATACTGACTGTCACACAGAACTGTCACTCTTAGTATGCAGATAGCAATAATATTTGTTACTCACTGATCACCACGTGATCCGGTGACATGACTTGACTTTCCAGCCTTTGCTTGGGGCAGCTTCCAGGACCAGCACGAGCACCAAGAAACTCATTTTCGAGCCTCATTAATACCCATTGGCAGGCCAGAGGGGTGTGTGCAGAGGGGATCACCCATCAAGGTTACAGGGCAGGAACAATTGATATGCTACAGATGAAGATAAAAAGAAAGGACATCATCAGATCCTCCCACAAGCTAGACTTAATGCATAAAGAGGAATTTGCAGCATCCCAAACTTGGAAAAAGGGCATTTCTAAAGAAAGCCACTTACTTTGACAGTATTTTAGGGGTGGTGGGTGTTAGATTCAGAGTGTTGAGACATTGAATTTGTCAAAAGACTGGGAAGATGCTTCAGCCAAGAAGCCCCAAATATCTGTTGGGAACAGACTTCTTTTTCAGATCTGATGGAAGGTATCAAAGGAGTCAACTTCTTTAAAATGGTATCACCATATCTGCTGCCAGTAAATGTTCTGGGAGTGTGCAATAAAACTACAACTAGGCTTACTCTATTAGATCTTATTTTCTGTCACAGTGGGCATGAGATAGGGCTGCAGAATCACGCACCAGCACAAACCTCATTTTTTCAGGAGGTTCCATAAATGTATGGTCAGTCGTGTGTGCATGTGCTATGGATGCCAAAATAATTGTCAGCAAAAGCCTGATGACTGAAGAAGTAAAGAACACTCTCTTCCTCGTTCTGCTAGCAGTTCAGGATTTCAGTACTTCACGGTTTTTCTAGAAAGCACCTTTATTTAACTTATGCTGTACTTGTGCATGAGAAAATAATTGCCACACAGGAATCAAGTATACTATGGAGATCTCTGGAGCACCACCATGATAACTGCAAAGTGGGTGGAAGCTGTTCCACTTGCATGAGCACTGTGTTGTCTCATGACCAGAGTAGTCAGGAATGGTCTCGTCTGTTGTCCCCATAAAAAAAAAACAAAACATTGTCCATAAAAAGACCTTTCTGCCCAGGGGAAAAAGTTCTTGCTCAGCTCCAGCAGTGCAATTTCTGCAAGGTGCCCTTGAAGGAGCAGGAAGACACCAGAACCCACCACTGCTCCCCCAGCAGCCAAGAGTCTTTCCACACTGAGGAGGCTCCTTCTGCAGCCCACGGAGAGAGCATGTTACAACCAGGCAAGCTCAGCAACAGCTTAAGAGAAGCCCCTGAAGCAGCCAGGCAAAAGCTGCCAGTTCCCTGGGATGGTGTCTGATGACAAGGAGACCTTGAAGGATAAAGCCTATGCAGTCCTGCAGGAAAGGTCTTCACACTGTAGTACTACCTCCACAAGCTGTCACTTCTCAAAATTTATTTCTCCTGTGCAGGCATATTATTAATGCAGGCAATAAGCTCCTGGGACTACCAAAGTGCTGTCACCTTCTGCCTCAGGGCTCATTTAATCCACTGTGCCTCCTGTGGGTGTGCAGTTTTCCAGCAAGAGGGCTTGTGGCTGTATTTTTAAAGATGCAGTTAACTAACTGTCTCCAGGCCCAGAGCAAGAAACCCTGTAACTGAATGAAGACATTTCATTCCAGGAAGTGGACACACCCAAAATTGGCTGAAACCAGGATCTTCTGTGAGTTCCACCTGTCTTGCTAGCTTTTTCCCCCAAAACCACAAATTAATTTAGAAAGGAAGGCAAAAAGCCTCAGCAGCACACAACCTCACTGCATAAAATTATTCCTCACTCAGCAAAAAAAAGAAAGCGAGTAAAACAATGCAAGTGATTTATATCATTCCACTTGCTTTTCAAAGGGCTGCGTGAGCATGCTGCAATAATTCATTTTTAACTGTATCTCACTACTGTTACAGATTCTGTGAACTGTCTGGCTGAGGCACTGCTGGCCCCTGATATCCTCCCCAACCCTGCAGAGACCCTTCACAAAATCTCATTACAATGTGTATAACTTTTGTAATAAAGGAATTGCTTATCCACAGTGGCATCACAGCTGGAACAACGAGCTGGGGCAGCCTGTGTGGAAAAGCGCTGACTCAGCTCTCACAACATCCAAATTCAACATTTTGTAGCAGGTGGCCACAAAACATGGAGACACAAGGTGAAGTTTGTACTCTCAGAACTTCCTCAACCTACCATACTGTGAGCATCAGGGTATCAGCATTAGTTCCTGCGACAGGGATAACACTGGGGAAGGACAAAACACTTGAACAAAGAAGAAAATGACCCTGAAAAACCTCTCAATCTTGCCATATTCATTAAGTCACACAGGTACAATTAAGCACACCTCTGGGCAAGCACGTGGGACCCAGAGGATTTGACTCTCAGTGAAACCCACAGTGGAGAACAAACACACCCTTTGGAGCCCATTTTCACTTCTGAAACAGTCTTAAATAGCCCACTATAAACAGAAGTTCTCTTTTCCTGAACTACTTGGGCAGTAGATCACAACCTGTGTTATGTCAAGGGTAGCAGATATTTAATTTTCCTCCACAAAGCAGTCTTGCATATCACTCACAGGTGTTTCTGCTCCTTCATCTGGACTTTGGGTGAGGACCCTCTAATGAGCCCCTCCGCTAATGCTGTGCAGTTGTCAGGCATACATGAAAGAACTGATCAAAATCTTAGATTTCTTCTTGAGCTTTAACTGATGTTTTCCTTAATTAGAGTATTCTTTTGTTTTTTAATTCTTTTTTCCAAACGTCAAAGCTGGTTGCTTCAAAGGATCATTTCAGTCACCCCTGCAAGAAGAGAGAAAATTGCTTAGAAAGACTAAGGGGAGCATGAGAGAGGGAGGTGCAGACTGACAGCACAGAACAAAATATTTAATGAATCCCTGATCCTACTCTCCCCACAGTGACTCTGCAGATGAAATGGAGAGAACAAATAAGATTTTTGCATCTAAGACACAATCATGACAATATACCAGAATAGTAAATGCAACTTTTGTGACATTCATGGGACACCTTTTGTGAAGTTCCTCTACTCCAATAAGGCAGATCCTGGCAGTTCCCTACACAGGTATCATATTGCTGATACTCATTTCAGCTCAGAAGAGCTTCAGAAAAGCCAATTTTAATTCTTCATTCTCAGTTCTTTTCTTCTTTCTCGCAGCAATTTAAGTTAAGCAGGATAGGCCTTAAATCACAATGCCTCATTTTCTAAATACACACCACATAATGTATTAAAGCTTTTGGATAAAAATGTATTGTTTGACAATATAGTATTTCTAATATTTTCATGCTCTGCAGTTTCTCCAGTGGGTTTCTGTTGTAGTGCATATTGACAGAGAAATGTGTACATGTATAAGAAATCAGAAGAATGAAATCCAGCTTCATTATTGTGCACATATAAAAAATACTAATCTTGTTTCAACCTAGGCTATAGTGAATATCCATTGGCTGTTTTTAACAGCCAAAGCTGTGGCCCTAATGTTTCAAACAGTCTGTAAATACAAACCTACTGACTTCAGTGGGACTCTGCACTGAAATAAGAATATCTTTGCACAGCACTGCACCATTCTGTGCAGCTGATCCAGAAAGGAAAATTCACACCAGCTTCCTTGAGCATTCAGCCTATGCTGCTTCCCCATTTGGAGCAATGCTTATGCTGCCTATGCAGCTCGTAAGCAACAGAGGCTGCATTTTCCGGTGGGGAAGGGATGACTCAAAAAACTGACTTTTCGTGCCAAAAGCAGCCAATTTGATTAAACTTTGCTAAAAATGTTCAGCTTAAGTACTGTGAAGGACTGGGAAATTTTAAGGCACTAAACAGACCCAGACATCTCCTCAGTGGGTAGGAAAAACTTACCCACTTCTAAAAATCTTAGAAAAGCATACCTGCACTGTATGAAACAAGTCTAAGAACCATGGATATATCTAGTCTAAGTCTGGTATTTTCCAAATACACAGACTTCAGGAAAAGACAAATTCAATAGCAAAAATGAAAAGACTCAAATATCATGGTCTCTCAACTTTCCCCTTTCCCATTTACAACCTGGCAGTTTATCTGCCCATGACCACATTTCAAAGAAGCCAAAATAATGTATAAGGATGAAATTTGTGACTTCAGGACTGGAAAACCTGTCTTCATTCCATCACACACAAGTTAAGCACTTGAGCAGACCTGATAGTGATCTAACAATCTCCAACAGAGGAGACGCATGATACTAAATGGATAATTAACCTAGTAGCAAAGAGTTCTACAAAACACATTGATTGGAAGTTGGAAAAGTTCATAACTGGATGAAAGACATCCCTTTTTTGAGGTATCACACCATTGGAATGGTGACCAATGAGGGAACTACTACTCTAGCATCACTTCCCAGGTCCAACTCTGCAGTGACCTAAACACACTCCAGCCCCAGACACACAACTGTTATGTTTGGCTTAGTTACCTTTTTGGATGCATTATAGGTGGAAACATATGTGTGCAGTCATGTAGGTACATACCCAAAAATGCCACATGAACCTTGCAAGACTACTGCTTTTCCTAGCTCTAGCCAAGAAATACATGGCCTAGACAAAGTAATAAACCCCATAACCATCCTTGCCTCAATTTCCTTGCTCTCTCTTGTTCTTTAGTTGGGACCAGGGATCTCCTATTCAAATGGTTGGTTTTGACCCTTTGTTTTTCCCTTTCACCTGAGTATTCAGGTCCTCTAGCAAGATCAGTGGCAAAAGCCTCAACCCAGGGAATTTTTACTTAGTTCGATTTATTGTCTATTGACACGAATTCCTGATCGTTAATTGAGATCGATAATTTGAGGGGAAAGAGTACAAATACTAGAGACCTTTTAATCGTTCTAAGGGTGGGCATTGTAGCAATCTGACCATAAATCTATTACACATTTCACACCTTGCTCCTGTCAGCTAGTTCACCTAATGTTATAATACCTGCTGCAGACTTTGCACCTTAGCCCTGTAAAACACACAAGCAAGATCATACCCATATAAACTACTCATTAAACCTTAGCATCAAAAATACAAACTTTGTTCCAAGATTAGTGTAACTACAATGGATACTAATATGTCTGTAAACCCAACAGGGCTTTTTCCAGGGCCCAAGGGGATGGTGAGCACTGTTCATTTGATAAGCATGAGCCTTTCCCCTTTATTGAGTAAAATGATGCACTGAGGCGTGCAGCTCTCCCAGAGCTTCCTCCATGTACTGTAGCATTAACTGAGATCTCACCTTGTCCCATCACTTGCAGTGTGATGGGACTTTAACCCTCACCTCAAATTCTGCGGGGCTTTTTCTCTTACTTCATCAAACCCTCTCCCTCTTCAGGAATCTACACAAGTCCCTACAAAAATACTAGAAATGCAAAATATTTGCTTGTGTTTACAATTCTAAGCAAAGAAGTTGAAGACAGCAGCTATGGTGTTCCATTTAATTTCTTTTCAGGCAATTCTAGGCAAAAGACAACGACAGATTCATGACTGGGATTCCTAACATATGTCTAATCTTTACATCTCTTTGGCCTCAGAAAGAGTTGTGTAGAATGTACAGGATAGTTTGCTAGTTTTTTTCCTTCTGCTAGTCTAAGGATATGATGCTTATCACAAACTGCAAAAAAATTACAAGGGAGAAGCTGCTTAGAGTACTGAAGTATTAGCTGTGGATGTGAAAAAAAGAGGCCTCTTGCTGCGAAAAATTAGGCTACAAGACCTTAAGCCATCTTCAGCAGGGTGGAAATTCAAATGATACCACAATGAAATAATAATTTGCTCTATATTTACCTGCTTCTCTCTCACTTAAAGAAGGAGACAAGTAAACAGTGAAGGTAGTGGGATTCAGAAATAATTTCCTAACACAAACAAATAAATACATAAATAAATCTTCATGCTTGAAAACTCAAATGCAACAAAAGAGAAAGCAATTTAGGTATTTGTCCTAAGCTTCCCCCACAGCAAAGAAGGCAGAACGACTTTGCTGCATTTCTTTACTTGGCATGCCCATATGGCAAGTGACAATCCTAAATTTCTGCCACACTTACTAGTTCTTTACTTGTGCCAGGTTTTGCTTTTCGCTCTATTCACAGACATTCTCTGAGGCAGCCCTCTCTCAGACGGATTTGCAGATGAAAGAAACAGAATATACATTTTTAAGAGACCTACATCACTTAATGCAGGGGTCCTCCAAAATCTCCTAAATCAACACATTCTTTATCTAAGCTGCTTATCATTAGAGTATACAAAAAACCCCAAACTGAGAAAAGCAAAGAAGAAATACAGTCATGAATGGGAATACTGATATTGACCTGCTTGCAGAGTTGAACTGTTCATGCCTTGGGATGCAGAAATGACCTGATGACATGCCTCCTTACCTGAAGAGAAGCAAGTTTGAGATAAATGAAATCTAGATAGCAATAAAAATCCTGACTGATACAAAACCTTCAAAAATTCCAAAAGAAAGGATTACTTTTTACAAAATGAAGAAAGTCCCACGCTCCCTGTTTGAAATTAAAATTTTCAAAGATACATGTTTCATACAATGAGCTCTCCAAAACAAATGGCATACACTTTACACCATCTTTCCTTTTATTGTCTGCTCGTATCTTTGACTTGAACTTGCATCCTGGAAAATTTTATTACAAGTAAGTAAATAATTACATTAGTCACTTGTTAATTCTTTTTCCATATTCTAGTCTCCTATTCAAGGATTTAGGAGCAGCTCGGCAATGTAAACCCCAGGTACAAATCTTTGAATCAACACCCAGTAAAGACAAGGCTGCAAAAGCTGCAGAAGGGATTTGGTGAGCAGTTATGAACCACAGAGCCAGTGCTCTAAACTGAATTCGGTTTGTGAAATATTTGGAAGCCATAAGGGAAAAAAAACCCCAGGAAAACAAACCACAGACCCAGGGAGGATTACTTTGGAATGCAATGCAGTGACTATGATTGTCAACCTATTTTCAATTATAAATTATTCCTTAAGACGTCTCATATTTCTTGTCCTATTTGCAACAGAGCAGTCATCATGCTATTAGGTATCAACAATACCTAAATGATGAGCATGAAATTAAAGCAATGAGTAAAGAGTGAAAAGACTGGAATGACAACTGTAATCACAAAGAAATAAAGAAATAACTGTAGCTAGTTTGTCAGGGACAACTCAAAGACAACAAGCATGTCTACCATGTAAAATGCCAACATGTTTTAAAAGGGAGGAGCTTTAACACACTATGAAATTGAAGTGATTAAACAAATTAATTTTTCATAGTAATATATAATGGCTGAGGAAAAGCAACTCTGATAGGCCTTAGTTTGGCAGGTGAATAGGGATGCCTTTACACTCACCAATACACATATTCTGAAGGTTTTTGAACTGCAGTCTGTGATCCAAACCTGTTTTCATTTGGCCGCCACTCTGAGCTACAATACACCTAGAAAATACACTAATAGAGACTGCGACTTAAAAATATTAAATACCTTGATTTGGGTCACAAAAATAATGGTTATAACAAATCCATATTATTGATGAAAAATTCCCATGTCATTAATTTACAAATAGAAATATATAATTATGGGTCCGGTGCATTTAAGAAGAGTTACATTAAAAGTAAACTGCTATATCTGTTTTATGAATGACCTGCACACAATAAATGTAGTTTTTTCTTTTATTTAAAAACCCCAACATTTTAAAAATGCCTTTTTCTTTTCAGACTGATTTTTCTGTTCATTATTGCTGACTAGGCACGTTCTGAAAACTTCTATATAAAGCACAAAGGCACCCTGACAATAGACACCCATATGTACCTGATAAATTCCACATGATTATCTAGTCTGTTACTTGCATTCATTATTGCTGATTTGCACTGGAGATTTCCAGCTGTCCAAACTTAGAGTGCTGAAGAAAGGAGAGAGATTTTATCCACTTTTGTTTTAAAAAAAAGGAAGAAACAAAAGGCAAGCAAAAAGCAAGTCTTGTAACAGGCATTCATGAATAATTCAAGTTTACTGCCTTAGCTGAAATTCAGGCCTGCCTCCATCCCACAGAATGATGACGTCATTTTCTGCAACCCCACCCCTTGACTTGCCCAGCCCTACCTAGCCCTCCCTTCCATTGCATTGCTTTTCATACGCATCCCCTGCCTTGCTCTGCCTCCTCCTTTCTTCCCAGGCTTTGCCATGCTTTGCCTTCCTTCCCTTTGACTTGCTTTGCCTTTCCTACCCGTTCCTTGCCTTACCTTGTATGCCATTCCCTGCCTTGACTCGCCTGCCCCTTTGTTTGGCCTTGCTCTGCCTAGCCCTTCCTGTCCCTGCCTGGCCCAGCCCTCACTGCACTTCCCTGCCTGTGCTCAGCCTCGCCTGCAATTTCTGGGCCTTCTCTCACCTCTCACCCCACTTGCTTTCCCCCACTGGTTGTGCCTTCTCTACCTCTCCCTTGGCTTGCCTGCAATTGCCTGCACATGGATTGCATTGCTTTGCCTGCAAAGGCAGAAGAAAACACAAGGCAAGGAGCAGTAAGCAAGGCAAGGGGCAGTGGGCAAAGCAAAGCAGCTGCAGACAGGGCAGGGCAAGGGAGACACAGGCAAGGGAAGGCAAAGCAAGGTAGCAAGGAAAAAACAGGCAATGGTACTGAAGGCGAAGTACTCACTCGAGTCATTTAATGAGGAGGTATCATGGGGAGGTAAACTCCAGAAAGAGAGTTCTTACAGTTCCTCTCTTTGCCCAAGAAGCCAAGTTCGGTTGTGCACAGTATTTGGTCTTAGTGGGTTCCGTGGCTTTTCCTAATAGGCAGTTCTATGGGCTAGAGCTGTTGCAGTGGGAAGGCAAAAGCCAAGCTGTTGAGCTTTTTGTCCTGGTACCTTCAGAGTCTGAGCAGCCCCAGGTGCCCTTCAGTTTAGATCCTCACTCCGTGAGACTAAAGGATTGTGATGAGCTACATAGAGCTGAGAAGGAAAGTGCAGGTGCCAGGAGGTGTGCTGCTAGCTCTTTGGGTGCAGCTGAAGTTGTAAGCAGCAAGAGCTCGCTCAGCTGGCACTTTTGTGATCTCTGTTTGTCTGATGTTTTCAGAGTCTAGCAGTCTCTGCAAGAGTGAAAAGATTTCCTAGGGCAAAGCAGTTCAGTTCATGTTGCGGTTTGAGTGTGGTGCAGATAGGAGTTAGTCCCTGGAAGGAGAAGATCAGCGAAATCGTTTTGTCCTGACACAGTGGATTGGAGAGCAGTGATATTTTCAGCTTGGCTCTTCAGCACGTGGGGTGTTTCCGAGCTGGGCTGGGTGCGGTCCCTTCTGCGAGTAGACATCGCCGTCGTGCGGTTGTTTGGATGAGCGCTGACAGGACAAAGACAAGCGCTCTGCTGGCCCCGTTCGTACGGGGGCAGTGCGGGGAACAGCTCCGCTGTGCTTCCTGGCTCTCGGAGATTGACAGCACGGGCTCCTGCATGCAGCGGGGAAGGAAGAGGAATCGTTGTCTTGCTGGCTGTGCAGCTTATAGGCTACGAAAGAAAATGCAACTTCCAGCACAGCCTCCTTCTTTTAGAACCTTTTCTGTTGGAGCAGCTGCTCAACAGGTAACTCGCACCTACTGAGCTGCATCCTTTCCCTCAAGCTCTATGTACCACTCTACACTCTCAGGCTCAGCTGATCTTGAACCCCTTCAAAACATCCATGGACTTTTTCTTTGTTGCCTGCAAAGAGAAAATCCAACAACAAAAAGCCGGTGCTGATGTTCATTCTCCCCTTGCAGGCTGTAAACTAGACCAAACACACTTAGTGATCTGCTCTTTTCTTCTCAGCTATACAGATAGCATCATCCCCTTCTCTCACACTGGCAGAGTCCACCGCTTAAGCTGTGTGTTTCCAGCTGAGCACTGCAGGTCCATCAGACATTGGAGCAGCTCCCAAACCACCCAAATGCTTCAGAAGAGAGTGTTGCCAGCTCTCTCACATTCTCTCATCCACAAGTCTCACACTGCATCCATCACGTTAATAAAGCAGTCCACAAGCTGGAAAAACAATCCATCAGAACAACACCAAATACATATTCTAGACCTGGGCTGCTGAGATCCAGCAAAATCCCAACCACCTTGTTCTCACAAATCTAAGAGAACAGTCACAGGTTCCAAATAATTCCTAATACAAAGACATGGGGGCCATAAAGTCTGAGACTCCTTCAAAAGTGACTGAAAAAAAGCTTTGTCCCTGTTAGATTTATAAATTGGAAAGGCATTACAAAATTCCTTTCTCTCCAATAAATTCCACATCCTCTTTTAGCTTTCTGATTGATCCATAGGGAGAATCCACGTTGTCTAAATGCTATGCCTGAGCTCAAACGCTGTTTTCCAAACATGATGTGAAGTGGTGAGTGGAGAGTTGTGGAAAATGCCCATTGAAAAAACAACCTGTAAAATTTTGCATAGATGAGATAGATATGAAAGAAATCCACAGACTTCAGAGAACCATAGGATAGTTTGGGTTACAAAGGACCTTAAAGATCACCTCATTCCACTAGACCAGGTTGCTCAGAGTCCCATCCAACCTGGCCTTGAACACTTCCAGGGATGGGGCAGCCAGAGCTGCTCTGGGCAACCTCACAGGGAAGAATTTAATCCCAATATCCAATCTAAACCTACTCTATGTCAGTTTGAAGCCATTCTCCCTTGTCCACTCCAGGCTCTTGTAAATAGTCTCTCTTCATTTATCCTGTAGGATCTCTTCAGGTACTGGAAGGCCACAATTAGGTAACCCCAAAGCTTCTCTTCTCAAGGCTCCTCTAGCATTCCTTGCTCGCAAATGCTTGAGAAAAAGGAAGGTTTAGGTAAACATTTATTGCTCTGACAACTCTCAGCCACGTTTTTGTCCGAAATCTAGTTTTTTATCAATGCGTTTAATCCTTTTGGCTCATCATTTGAACTAAAGGGTTCTAGCAGAAGACAATTATTTTGTAGGGATTTAAACAAGATTCTGAGCAATGCTGGAGAATGGATGCCCAGAAGGTGAAATAATGTTGCTCAGTATGGCCCTTAACTCAAACTCCAGAGTTTGTAGTCTAGCTCACTAACCTCCAATAACTATCTTGAGAGACTGCAGCATGTCCTACTATTACAGAGCAACACCAAGAGGGATCTCTGGCCTAGTTTCAGCTGGGATGGAGAGTTTTCTTCCCAGGAGCTGGGGCAGTGCTGGGGTTTGGATTTAGAATGGGAACAACATTGATAACACACTGATGCTTTGGTTGTTGCTAGGTAGTGCTTACCCCAAATCAAGGATTTCCTGGTTTCCCATGGTCTGTCAGTGAGCAGGTGTACAAAAACTGGGACAGATGAACCAAACTGGCCAAAGGGATATTCCATAGCAGCATCTAAGCTGGGAGAAGTTGGCCATGAGCTGCTTAGGAATGGGCTGGGCATCACTCAGTGGGGAGTGGTGCTTATTCCTCTCTTAGGTTTTATACCTTTCTCTCTCCTTTTCCTTAATAATTATTTTTATATTTTCTTTCGTTCCAGCTATTAAACTGTTCTTACTTTTTATTTTATTTTCCTTTTTTTTTTTTTTTATTTTCCTCACGTCACCTCACCAGATCAGCATCGGGGAAGTAAGTAACTGGTACTTAGTTGCTGTTGCTACAAGAATCTGCTGAGCAGCTCTCCTAATTCTGTCTTCCTCTTGGCATTCCTGAAAGGACAAGGTGGAAGCCTGCACGCAAACATGTTGACATTTCAATTTTGCTTTCTCATTGAATAAAATAAGAGCTGCACCTGGTATGATTGTGACATTTAGAATTCCCTTTGCACCAATCTTGTGTTTCTCTCCTATGACATGGATGATGTGGAAAATCCTAGGGTATGGATTTTGAAGCCCCAGCTTTGATCTACACATTGCTCTAAGGCAGGAATTAATGCTCTTCTCTGCTGCAGCCTCTTGGTGGCAACAGCGTAAGGCAACATTTCTGAAAGTGTACAAAAGGCTACATTTTCCTATGTTTTATGTCAGGTAGAAATTCCCCCTGGCAGGTCTGGAAAAGTTTAACTCCAAAGATACTCACGTTTTCTATTTAGTCATTAGGCCCCCTTTTCCTTCTGCTCCCACCTTCCCAGCACTGCCACCAGTGCCTGGCTTTAACCACATATGCACTATTCCAAAGGAGTTCTGCCTGGCTGGAGGAATCCCAAATCTCAGACCTCCTGGGCAGCTGTGCCAGACAAAGAGCAGTGTCCAAGTCAGAACAAGAAATCATTTTGTACTGAAGTGCAGGCTCTCAGCCCGTGCAGAAGGTGAACACCAGTGTTAAATGCCAACACACCGCTGTGCTGACAAAGGATGTATTCAGTCACCAGAGTACACGAAATAATATTTGTAGGTTCCAGTGACCTCTGCCTGAGGGGTTGAAGAGCTACAGCAATTATTGAACCTCCTGTACATTACAAAGGAACTTCTATTTGACAAGCGGTCCTCACTTGACAAATCATTTTCCAGCACAGCAGGAGGTTAAATCTGTTGCCAGCTAACTCAGCTCCTACACCACTTTCCTTGTGGTTGTATAGGCACTTTCATGACTTTTTGAAGCAAAGTGCATTCACGGAAGGTGACAGCTTATGGACTTCAGCTTCTCACAGGTTTTACCAGCCTGCTGCTGGTGTGGCATTTGCATTTAGTTGAAACAGTGAATTGCTATTGAATAGCATTGAACAGGAAGCATTATCAGCTTTCCAAAGAGAAATGAACACTTGGGCAATTTTTCCTTCTGTGTTCCAGGGTATTGCATACAGACATATGAACTGACTGCAAATCCAAAAAAGAAGCTTAATAGAAAATACGAGCTGTAAATTTTCTTTTTATGTTTTTTCCAGAAAGACACTAAGTTCATAATTTGGTTAGGAGTTAGCACCTGAGACATTTTTATTGGTATGTCTCTAGTGACTTAGAATTTATTTTCATGATATTTGATTAAGCTGCATGCAAGGAAGGAATACTTAGTGCTTACTGAAGATAAAACAATATTTTAAACTTATGGCCTTTTTTCTTGCTTTGCTAGCACCACTTAGGTTTTAAAATCATGGTATACTTGGTTCATTGCCAAATGGGTACAATTTCTAATCACTGCTAAAGGGGGAGCTTTGGGTCCTCATCTTTCAGGCAGTTTCCAGATGCCTGAATTTGGTTTGTGTTGTATCTAGAGATGATGTACAATGTGCCCCAAACTTCTGGTTATTCACACTACCTCTTAATAGCAAAGTCAAGGGCATCAAACTCTCAGTGTGAAGTTCTGGCATAGAAGAAACACAGTGCTACTGTATGAGGACTTGTCAGGATTTCAAATTACTCTGCATTTACCTCATCCCTTTTCGACACTGATTTTTGTTACTGTAACAGTCACATCTATGTATCACCATCCAAGACATGCTATCTAATACTCCTATTCCAGGCTTGGGTTGAGAAAAAATTTTAAAAATTACCCAATCTTGATCTAAGGATGGCAAATGGCACAAAAAGCCATCCCCTTCCCTTTTGCAAATTGTTCCATTTCCAATTGATCCACCTAGGTTTAAAATATATCTTGTGACCAGAATCTCTGTCTCTTGGTTCTAGATACCTATTCCTGAGAAAGACTCTTTTTACAGACAGAGGGAAAAAAGAAGCATTGCAAAAGCACAGTTCCTCTGGCCTATATTATATCAGCTGAAGGCTGACCTAGACAAGTCACTTCTTCTCCCATTGGCTCCCTCTTACCTCTACCTCGACCCTAATTTTGACATAATTTTACCTAAAGAAAAATATTTTTGTTTCAGACTGTGATGTTTCATGCTTTCCCTCCAATGAGCTGAATCAAAGGAATTTCTAAATCTCCCAGTACAGTGCAGATTTTCAAGCCTCGAAGTCACTTCATAAGTGTTAAAGCTCCCTCCAGTTTCTCAGGGTTTTGGGGGATGATGGATGATCTGACAGCACTTTGCAAGCCTGATTCCAGTGTATTTGGGTCCAGAGGCACTGGCAATAGGCACCTTCCTGTGGTGCTGTGTCTGAACTAATTAGGCAAGAGACTCGACCACTTAGTTCTGGAGAATTGTCATAGTGGTGTGACCATAATCATTCACAAGTGACACTGTAATCTCTGCACTGCCTTGTGTTGCACAGCTTAGACAGAAGTGGGTTTAGAAAAATGTCTTTGTGATTTGGATATCACAAACCAACACGACAAAAATTAATTTAACTTAATATAGTAAATGATGAATAAAAATAAAATGACAATGGGGAAAAAAACCCTAGACACTTAGTAAACCTTATAATGGGTTGTCTTGGAGTAAGCTATTCTGATAGTATATTCCATGTTCCTTTGCTCTGTGCCCCAGAATGGTTGCTGTATCTTTAGGGCCAGGGACTGGATCTGTGTGGGGCCGGGAGAGGGGAGAGGCCCAGCTTCGGCACAGGCATTTTTCAAAGCCTTGCTCTCCAGGTTTCTGTGGCTTGGGGGATATTGCAAAAAGTGTAAGCTTGGACTGAGATCCTGTTGGCCTGTGGCACTTTCTCGGCACTGTGACCAGGGCCTGCCCGCTCGCGGCCTCACCTGTTTCCCGTGGTGTGGAAGCCCCGAGCCAGGCGTGGGTGCCCGCGGGCCGGGCCTGCCCTGGAGCCGTGCTGGCCACAGCTGCTGCTGCCCGCCGGGCTGGCCACTCCGATCCCTGCCGCTCCTGCACGGCAGGCTGGCTGGTTTTCTCCTGCTTTCCCGGCCCTTCGGCTGTCCCCGGCCGCAGTGCGTGCTGCCATCACTCGCCCTCCTGTTTCCCGTGGTGTGGAAGGGCCCCTTCTCCCGGCCCCTTCTCCCGGCCCCTTCTCCCGGGCCGAGCCCTCAGCATCCCCTCAGAGCGCGCCCGTGCCAGCTGCTGCCTGGGCGCTCGGCTGAAGGACAAGCGTCCTGCACGCACTAAAACAAAGAACGGGTTATTTCTGCCTGTTTTGGTACTTTGTTTTTACTCATTTTTGTAGTTTGCCTAAACTTTGTAACTTTCATGTAATAATTTAGCTTTACTCACATGATTTTGCTTAAACTTTGTAACTTTCAGTCTGTAGTTTTGTTTTACCATGTAACTGACTTTGGTAGCTCTGTTTTAGTTACTGTTCAGACAATTAGATAGTAGGAAGGAATGAGCATGAGGTGTCTTGACCAGCAAACTGTGGGCCTGATGGTAGGAAAAGCTACACATGGCAAGGTGAAAGAAACAATGGGGGAAACCATGAATTCCATAGGAATTCCCCTAATAGACGCAGACTGTTACTCACTCAAGACCAAGGTGAATCTCGGGATTTAGAGAAAAAGAGCAGGGACACGCAGAAAAAGAAAAAAGGGGGTTGGCAGTTATACATTACAAGGGATCTTAGGTATTAGGCTTTCTGGGGAGCCTGAACCTCTCAAATGCCTCAGCCAATGGGGAAAGAGAGAGGGAATTGCAGCTGGGAAATTGGGATAAAAAGGAGGCTGAGTCCCCTAAAACTTTGTGAGACTCCAGGGGAAATGCCCCATGACCTCTCCCTTTATTCAAATAAAGTTGCAGGACTCCTTTGTCTCCTTTTCGATGATAAACCTCTGGTGTTTGTGGATTTTCCTGAGCTATAAAACACCCCAAAACCCCAGAACAAATGCTGCAGTTCTGAACAATGAAAGGCAGGTGACAATCTTGCAGCACGAAAACATAAAGGATGAAAAATCAAAAAAAAATCAGGATTTATGTACTGATTACATACCAAGGAGGATGGACTTTGGGTGTGATTTGAGGAATTCTTTATATGTTGTAATGTATATAAACCCAAGAGAGCAATGCCTCTCTTCAGTTCCAGTACACTTCCAGTACTGAATAAATTAATGCTTTCCTAACAGGTTACACTGTTAAGTGTTTTTCTTTTTTTTTAAATAACTCCCATCTTTCTTTTTGCCTGAGCTCCCCCCACCCTTTGAAGAGGTTGCTGGCTCATATCAGAGCACGCCCTAAAGCTTTTGGGGAGTCACTGCAGCCTCTGTGCCCTGCCCTAACACCACCCCTGCCAGCTGTGCTTGAAACTGCAGCAACTGCTCTCCCCCATGTTTTCATTTTCCTTGTGTCTCTGCTCTTTTTCTCTAAATCCAGGTATTTAGCATGGCCTTGGGTGAGTAACAGTCTGTGTCAATCAGTGGGATTCCTATGGAACTTATGGTTCCCCTCATTGCTTCTTTCACCTCTCAGTGTCTGGCTTTATCAACCAATGGACCCACAGTTTTTTTGTAAAGACACCTCCTGATCATTCCTTCCACAACCAAGCCCATTCTAGGATTCTATGACCAAATTTTAAAATAACCTGATGCAGTCATTATATTCTACCCGTTCTAAGTCTTAGGAAAGTTTAAAAAATAAAAATAAAATTATCATACTTTTGCAGCTCAAATCACTATTGCTTAAACTTGCATAATATAACATGGAAGATTCTTTTTAAGTTAAATCAAAATAATTAAAATTATGGTAAAGCAACTATTTCACTTTAACATTAAATATACTTTCCTGCAGTGAGAATGATTCATCTGTTCTGTAATTTTTTTTTTTAGTAGTTTGTTCTATCACTAAATTAGACCTACAGCTTAGAGCCTGTAATGCACTGTGAGGCAAATCTGGGCCATTGAAAGCAAGATTTATATGCTTAATAATTAGATATCTCTCTTCCCTTGCTTTAATTTGGTTTAGGAGACAACTCATATTTTGGTGTCAGAGTAATTGAATCATTACTTCTATTTTAGAAAAAGCCAGTTCTTGCAAAGGAACACACTGATCATAAGGGTGGCACGGTGTCTATCCAGGGGGTTATTTTTACTTGCTAATTCCATATCCCAGTGCAGCTCTGCCTTTACACCAAGGACACATCAGCAACACACGGATCCTACCTACTGCTATTTCATCTGTACTTCATCACATGTCACCTCACCTGTTCCTTCTCTTTTGGGCACCAAGAAGCCCCAGCAGTACTGAAAATGCACCAGGTCTCCCAGTAAAAATGAATTTGGCACACTGGTCCTACCACAGCTTGGTTTCAGCTTGGCCAAATAAACAATCAAGTTGCCAAAAGAAAGCAGTGTGGGGATATGGGAGCAATGTGGAGCTGTTCCACCAGAAAAGCTTGCTGTGACTCTAAATGAGGCCCATATAGACAGAAACAGGAGATGAGGGGGGAAAAACCCATCAGTCATATTTTTATAACAGTAAATTCCCAGTTCCTAAAGAAAGAGGAAATTATCTCAGCTCTTGTGTCATCCCAACTGGCAACTACACCCCACAGAGCTACGTGCTCATTCCCCCATCAGTGGGGTCAGGGAGAGAGTTGGAACAGTAAAAGTGAGAAAACCTATGGGTTGAGATAAAGGCAGTTTAATGGGTTAAGCAAAAGCTGTGCACAGAAGCAAAACAAAACAAGGAATTCATTCACTACTTCCCATGGGCAGGCAGGGGTTCTGCCATCCCCAGGAGAGCAGGGCTCCATACAAGCTGAATAACATTAAGAGGAAGAAGCACTATTGCACTGAAATTGTCTTTTAGGAGCACAAAAACTCAGGAGAAGCGATACCAAAGAGCATCAAACATGTCTTGGAAGGGGAGGGTGTGTGAGGGAACTCCCTTCACGAGGTTTTTGGAGGGAAGTACTAAAGAGGTGGTGGAAGATCTCAGCATGCAGAAAAAAGAGAAAAAGGAACGGGGAAGTGGTCATATATAGGGTTTTTCCTCTAATTTTTTTAAACTGAAAACAAAGTCAGCAGATTATATTTCTATCCCCTGGCTTGGGTCCCCTGTTATTTGCCACGGAAGCATCCTGGATTCCCTATGGTGCATGCCAGCCCACTCTTGCATACCTCTGTCTTACAGCACTGCAGCAAGTGTACATTTCATCTGCCCAAAATATTCAGCTACCAGAGATGTGAAGACTTCTGGCAGTCAACTGTAATTTCCCCCCAATCACCAGTCCTTCGGTTTTGTTTGTAATAGCAAAATCACGAGTGGTGAATTCTCAATGAATTTATATTTGTCCATAAAAACAGAGACAGATTGGCTGGAGGTTGTCTCCTGAATCAGCTGAGCTAAAATCCTCTGAACCAACAGGTCTATTTTCCTTCAGTCCTGTATGTTTCCCCCTGACGTGTGAATTCATGAAATGCTGATGCTACTCTCTCCCTAAAGGAGAACTTTCATAAGCATTTTTCTGATTTGGAAAACGTGACTCGAAAAAACAACAGTTTATTAGAATTAGTATGTAAGCAGTGGGAATAACACCAGCATGGGGAATTTCAAGTTTGTTGAGTGGTATTCATTAAATGTTTGATACGTTTCCCAAGAATGTTTTCCACTTGAAAAGACAATTAATTTGTGCCTGTTCACATCTTTTTGTGTTTGCTTTGCACAACAGCAAAACATCTGCATTGCTCTAGGCCAAACTAATATGAATTACCAAATGAATTGTAATTTACCCATTTATACAATTGCTGTCAATAGTTTGACAGCTGAAAAAGTTCCCTGCTTTTTAATTTTCCCTATAGTCAGTCTTGCCCAGCTGACTAATTGCTCCATAAATTATGGGTTTTCCATGAAGGTTCACACTGCATGGAAAAGAAGGAGCACTGAATGGAGCTTGATTAGCCAAGAGGTAATAGCCAAGTGTTCCCCATGGGGACAATCAAATTAACCAAGTCAAAATATGTCTTTTTGTTTCATCACTGATTATACAAATATACCTTGACTCTGTGTGTGTGAGCATAGAAAATCTGGGACAGAATGTCCAACAGATACAAAAAACACACAGAACTGCTTGTGCTGCTTTGGAATGTACAACTACTGTGGCTTCACAAACCAAATCTAAATTTAAATTGAAAAAATAAATCTGCCCAGAGCAATGGTCTGTATTTTTGCTTAGTATCTTGATGAACTTTTAAGTCTAGGCTTAATCTGTGGAAAAATGCTGCACTCCAAACACACCCATTACAGTTGATTTGACATATGAAATCTATAAGAATATTAGGCTATCACCATATTAAAAAATAATGATAAACCACATGAAGAAGGAAAAGAAACCCTCTTTCCTGAATTGATGTAATTAAATTCTAGCCTTCTGTCAGGATAAAATGCAAACAGTGATTTTTCCTACTCTATTAATTCTGCATTAATACTGATACAAATGCTCTGGGAATATTACAAGCTGCTTTGCTGCCCACATTTCAAGATCGTGAAAATGTCAAAGACAAATGAGAAGAACAATCTAGGAGTTGTTGAAGTATTACAAACATTCTGCAGACAGTCTTGAGGAGCCTACATTTAAATATAGTAAGGCAGCAAGGGCACAATGATCGTAGCTCTACAGATACTTCTGGGGAGGAAAAGAAGTGCAAGGACAGCTTTCTTCAGCTTAGAGAGGCACAAGAAGATCCAGGGACCTTTCTATGAGCTCAGTGGCTTCAGAATAGAAATGAGGTACACACAGTAGTCCTCTTTGGAATCCTGTAGCTGCTAATATTAAAAATACAACAATTTTACTCCATCTCTTCTTTTCATCAATGGCTTTAGCCTGTTGAGCCTTGGCTTTAGCCTGCTCTTTGTCACAACTCAAACCCAGTTTTCTCAGTTAGTGGGAGCATGGCCACACCCTGGCACAGGCTGCCCAGAGAAGCTGTGGCTGCCCCATCCATGGGAGAGTTCAAGGCCAGGCTGGACGAGACTCTGAGCAACCTGGGACAGTGGTTGTGTTTCTGTGCCTGGGAGCCAGCCCAGGCACTGAGAAGTTTACTGGAAGGGATGCAGCCATAAAGTCTCTGGCAATGACAAATCGTGGAACATAACTCATCCTCACTTCCCCAGCATGGGAATCCACAGAGGACAGCCCAAACCACCAGGAGTGTTACACTACACTCAGACCATCTCCTCCTGCTGAAGTGAATGCTCTTACTGCTCCATCAGGTCATGATGAGACACAAAACAGCCTCACAGCTGGTTAGACAAAAAGCTTTGTGCACGGCCCTCTGAGTGCTACACAAACTCCTCCCTGCCACTATTCAGATGCCCACCAGTGTCAATAGCTGTGAATGGTGGTTCCATCAAACACTTCCACCGGATTTTCCCTCCTAGGCCCCTGTGTTTGCTGGTTTACCCATGTCCTGCAGAACGACAGGAGAGCTCTGCAAGGGATAGTTACTGCTTTCAGGAAATCAAAACAGGAAGTCATCTCCAGAGCCAGCCATAATTTTTACTAAGTTTGCAAGGATCAACTTCCACAAGTCTAAGGGCCTGTCCAAGAGCAGCTTTGTTCTTAAAAAGTGTCAAGCAGACAGCTGCTGAAAACCAGGACCCAGGAATGCCACAGGCTGAATTTTCCCAGGATTTAGCTAAACTACACCTGGTTGTATTTGAAAATCCAGACTAATCTTTGGTTGTCAGAACAAAAAGTCAAGAGTAGATATTTAGCATTCAGATTCTCACATCTGAAAAAGGAGATGTCTAGAGAGTATCAGTAACTTCCAGCTCTAAACACTCCTGAGGATTTCTATTTCAGATGTGCTTCTCTGATGCTGCTCTGGTAGCACTTGACTACAATTTAATCTTCCTCAGGAAATCTGTCTTTGCATAGGTGAATATATATTAACCCTTTATGAACAATGATCTGAGTCTGACAGGAATTTTAAAGACTTGTAGGGATGTTGATATTTCCCAACAATTTTAACAGAAATGTATGTCACTAGCAAGATTTTTCGATATTTATTTCTGGACAGTTTTATTTCTGCTCTCCTCAAGTCAAACTGAAGTAGAGTTTCTAATTCCTTCTCCTTGAGATTTCTAGTGAACTGAGCTTGAACTCATCTTACATTTTTATTAATCCTGTGTAATTTTTCTGGAAATCCTGCTACTCTTCCCTTTAAATTCAGATCATCTGCCCACAAGTTTTTTTAACACAGAATTGAACTTTTCCCCTTACACATCCATCTGAAATCAGAAAAGTCTGGTTCATATTCTGTTTCATTAATTGCATGGCAAAAGACTTATGAACTATTGAAAATGGATTAAAACATGAACACATTCCTTGTAATCACATTATATCTTGAGACAGACTTCAACAATCATTTCTTAATGAGAAGCAGAAGGGAAGAGAAAATATTATCTGGCAAGTTATGAAATAGTAAACGCCCTGCTCTGTAATCAAATTGGAAAAAGTGGAACCTATTCCTTCGTGTGAGGAACATTTCCAACAACATAGTTAGTCCTATATTAGTCCATTATTAAGGAAAAAATATATGTGCACATCCACATATAGCAGGCAGGTTTGATAAAATATATTTTAAAAAAGGATAAAAAGAAAACAAAAAGAAGAAAAGAAACATGGATCTAAAGATCTTGCCTGAATTGTTTCCCTCCTGGCAGAGCACTGCTGATGCAATGCCCACACCAGGCTCTTGCTCTGTGGAATGGACCAGTGACAGGAACCTGTCCAAGCAAGCCCCATGACCGGTTACTCAGTTATTCAACAACTGAAAAAAAGGAACTATTACCTAGTTTGGACTTGAACCAAACACAGAGTATTCTATAATCCAGAAAACCAGCCAGCTGAGACCAAAGAAAACAAAAAAAACAATAACAGCAACAACAACAAACCCAAAACAAAACAAAAAAACCCAACATCAACAACAACAACAAAAATTCCCCAAAAACCAGCTTTAGTTACTGGACTTGCAGAACTCTTCTTTTTACACCCCCTCTGACTCAATTCCCTGTAGTGCAGATACCTTCCCAAACTTCACCTTCTAAGTAAATATATCCCACTATCAATTTTACACAGAATCCTGGTGGAAAACAAACAAAAAAAAGCCAACAGGATGCTAAGCTGCATCAACAAGGACATGACCAGCAGAGATATAGAAGTTGTTGTCACACTCAGCATTTGTCAGGCCATGCCTGGAATACCATGCCCAGTTTTGGTTCCCAGTGCACAAAAATGATGTGGACAGTCTGGAGAGGGTCCAGAGCAGGGCACAAAGATGGTCAAAGGGCTGGGAAGCTGCTGTATGAGGAAAGGCTGAGAGAAATGGATTTCTACAGCCTTGAGAGAAGAATGCTTAGGGGAGACCTTAGCACCACATTCCAGTGTTTAAGGGATGGCTACAAAGGAGGTGGAGACTCCCTTTTTACAAGGAGTCACGTGGAAAAGATGAGGGGCAATGAGGACAAGCTACATGTATGGAGATTCCTACTAGCCACAAGAGGAAACTTTTTCACAGTTAGATCAATCAGCCATTGGAGTTATGTCCCCAGGGACCTGATGGATTCATCAACACTGAACATGCATAAGATACACCGGGACAAGGGGCTGGGCCATCTTTTTTAGGCCGTGCTTTTACTGCAAAGACTGGACCAGATGATCTTTGACAGGTGACAGACATCACCTGTGCTACCTAACAACAGGAATGTTAATTTACAAGGCTTCTTTTTCTGCCCAGAGATTTTAGATCAGCAATCCCACCCTGCTCCACAGCTTTGTGTTGCTATCAGTAAACCCTCAACATGGCCAGCTTGTGCCAGATATTTGTGGAGGAGCTTGCATAATATTTGTTTCCATTTTCTAAGTACATCTGTTCTGAGCCCTGCTGGGTGCCAGCAGGGTTTGCAGAACTAGGCCATGGGGATCTATGAGCTCAGAACTGCAGGAAGTAGGTAATACCCATCTGAGTTATAGATGGATACCAGTATTTGTCAGAAGGATGATGTTGGCATCATCTTCAAAAGCACTTTTTCAGTAGTATTGGTTTTCTGTATTCCTTTTCCTCTTCCGAACTTTTTTTTTTCTTGCCAGACAGGAATCTCTTCTTTTTACACTGAATAAATAGTTATTTATACCTATTTTATATTCAGTGTGGTTGTCAGGAGCTTTCTAGAGTTCAGTCCATCAAAATATGCACAGATGAAAAAGTATTTGCTTCCTCCAGGCTACTTCAGTGGAATTTTTCCTTACAACATCTGCCTCAGTCTGCCAAAGGTCTTGAATGTGGAGCTTTAGCAATGCCTCTAGGGATCTGAGTAGGAAACAAGTTTGGGGCTTAGAGGATCTCTCAGAGTGGGGGAGAGGGCAGGGAACACCACAAACAGCAGGGCCCTAAAAGGAAGCTGAATTCTGGGGACCAGGAAAGGAGCAAAAGGTAGGAGATGAAATGGAAGAAAAGAAGAAGAAATGCAAAGTACTCAAAAAATTACAGAAGGCGATAGTTCTGAGAGGGCTTGGCCAGAGTGGGTGGGAGCAGGAAGGGATCTGGAAAGCAAAGGGAAACCAGCCCTCACCCACCATGGCCCAGTCCTACAGAAACATGAAGAGAGATTCTCCAGCTTCCCATTTTCAGCCACCCTCCCTCTGTCCCACCAGCCAAGAACACACACACCCTCCTCCATGTCAGTCAGCACACTGGTACTTGGAAAAGCCAACAGTGAGGAACTTGGGCTATGGAACAGCCCCAGTGAAGAAACAGCAGCAGCCTCACCACGTAACTTGCTGCCGAGCTGTCAGGGCAACAGGATCAAAGGAAGTACTCACAGGCTGAAGAACCATGGTTTGAAGAATCATCATTTCAGTTGGAAGGACTTTTAAAGGCCATTTGGCCCAACTGCAGCATCATATGTGGACGGTAGAGGTACAACTGATGCTGAGAAGGCTCCAAGCACCCTCTGTGCCCTCAATGCTGCTCACCTGTCCTGCACAGCTGGAGCCCAGCAGGGATGATTGGGCACAGCCCCAGCCCAGTCCCCACTGACTCTGTGCCTACAATGCTCCTTTTTTTTTTTTTAATTCTAAATAAATGTTATGTCTACTATTTCTCTACAGGGCTCTTGCAGAAGAAATGGTAAAAATGGTACAAGTATCTCTTCTGCAGGTTCCATTAACTCTGGAATGCATCCCTGTACTGACCTTGATTCACTCTCTAAACTTACATATCATTAAAATCTTTGCATTTATAGAATATTGACAATATCAATAACAAACAAGAATAAGCCAAAGGCCAAACACCAGGATATGAACGAAATCAACAGCTATACAATTCTACCAATAGCTATACAACTTTAACAATATCAGAAATTATACATTATATAAGTCCAAGTTATAATCCTTTTACAATTGTTAATAAAATAACAGTGAGATCAGCATAGAATAGATAAAATGCAAGCACAACCCTTTGTCTGCATAAAACGTAAATATATTTACAAAACTAGATCTAATGTGGATAACATGCAAAGACAACCATCCAGTGATAAGAACAAGGAAAAATTCCAAGACAGAACACTGGCAAACAAAGCACAGCAAAATGGGAAACACCAGGAAAAGCTGAGCTCAACCTCACCTGGTTGGTTGAGGGCTCTGTCATTTCCACAGCTGGGCTCCCTCATGCCATTTTCATTTACCCAAACAAGGGGGACAATTCACACACAGGAGATGGAACCACTCCATCCAGGCTCTGTGCTCTGAAGTTGGCAGTGCTTGAGTCTCTCAATTATCCCAGTTCACAACAGAATTCCATATAGGCACCTGATGTGGAGCACAGCTTGGTTTGTTCAACCCATTTCAGCTCAGTACTGTTTCTGTCCATATCTTCTTCTGATGCTGTACAGGCCACCCTTGTCCACTGCCCATTAAGACAGGTGATTGTTGGAGATCCTTTCAAGATACAGAAATTTGGGCATTTATATTCCAAGTATCACCTTGTTGATATTCTTTCCAGGGCAAGACAAGAAGCTCTCCAGTTTGAATAGCTGGAGGTGTGCCCCATCTCCCAGCTTGTCCTTTGCACATTGGCAGCTCTGTCCACGTCCCAGAGTCTTTCCCCAACTTCCTTCCTAACACTAAAAGTAGTACTTGCATCCATCTTAAAATCTTCTGTCTTTCCCCATGGTAAAACACTACAAAGTCTTAATGCCTTCTCTTTTCCACAAAGCTTTCCATGTGGATCAAACACTCTGCTCTTCACCTGGTAAGCTATTTCCCATTATGGCCCTAATAGCTCACCTGTACCCCAGGTGTCAAAATCAGTCTGGTCAGGACCAGGCAGCATCTCCCACTGCTCTCGGTGCTACACTGGGATCTGTCTGTGCCTCACCCTGCAGCCAATCCCAAATCCCATCAGGGCTCTGTCTGTGCCTCACCCTGCAGCCCAATCCCAAATCCCATCAGGGATCTGTCTGTGCCTCACCCTGCAGCCCAATCCCAAATCCCATCAGGGCTCTGTCTGTGCCTCACCCTGCAGCCCAATCCCAAATCACATCAGGGCTCCATCTTTGGCTGTACCTCGCCCTACAGGCCAATCCCAAATCACATTGAGATCACCAGAGCACAGACCAAAGGAAGTCCTCAAACATCCTGACTCTGGCTCATGGGATTTCTGTCCGCAGCACACTTTAGACAGCTCAAAACCTAACTTAGAACTTTCCTCAGCCCTACCCTGTTGCAGGAGTCAGGCTGTACTGGTGCACCCCTGTCTTGCCTTCCTAAGGACATGAATTCTGGCTCTTCCAGAGGTTCTCTGCAGAGTGTCTTTGTCCTGTCCAGGAGCAGACTTTTGGTAGCCACTTTTATTTTAGTTCAGTCTTTTCACACGGTGTAAAGGGACAAAACACGTCTCAGCTGGTCCTTAAAAGCTGCTTCAGAGTATATTCAGATGGGATAAAAAGTCAGAGGATCCAAAATCATTATTGACCATGGGTTAACCCCAAACCCACTGAGACACATGGAACAGCAGAATTCACTGACTTTGGTGAGCCTTGGTTCAGGTTCCACACACCCCTTTAATGATATTTTCTATTTCAAAGTACTACAGCTATTTCAGCAGATGCCCAGCATCTGTGGGCTTGATGGGGTGCTAATCCTATTACAAGGTGATGATTGGAAGCCTATAGCTGATACTTCCAGATGGTTTCAGGACTCTGAGACCACATATGCTCAAAGAGAGGAGAAGGAATGTTTGGAGAGCAGTCTGGGGGTGAGAGTTTCAGGAGGTATTTGCAGAGTTTTGAGAGTTTCCGGCTAGCTGGGGACCACAAACCCTACACACATTAAACAGCAGATATTCACAGAGCTCTTGGAAGCTTGGGAGACTTTACCCAGACCTGTTAATATTCCCACTGGAATGTGTCAGAGATCCCAACAGCTCTTGGCATGGTGCACTTGGCAATCAGCCACTCAGACTCCTTTGCTTCTAGGAAAGTGTGGAGACCTTGTATTCATTTTCCCAGCCTTTCGTCAGAGTGGAAGGTTCAGGTGACTTCATTCCTTCCACTCTGGCACTGGGGATGTGGGGATCCCTGGGGGCCACAGCAAGGATGTTGCTAACTTCCTGGTCCTGGTTAACTAGAATCTGCTAATCATAATCCACAAGGACTTTCAAAAATTGCACAACTTCATAGCTCAAAGCCCCCCCCAAAATATTCCTAATAAAAGAAGGGAACAACCGTTAATCACTGTTCCTGCAAGTTATTGTGAAATTTCACAAGATTTGATAACTGTCAAGGCTCCAGCTGCTGGAATTTGTGCAAGAATCTCAGCTTTAGGCTGGACTCAGTGCCTGCCTCCAGGAGCAAGGGAAAGGTGTGAACTAGAGGATCAGGAAACGTTCCAATGTTAGCAAACCAGAATGCAAACATTTACAAACAGTGGCTCTCTGCAGTGTAGATCACAGTGAGAAGTTTGTTTGCTCACACGTGCTCAGTCTTTTGCAATGCTCAAACACACAAGCCAGCAAAGGCAGAGTAAAACAAACACAATATTTGAGCAAGTTATCAGCAGTGTTACTCTGTGTCTATCACTCTCACACCTCTTTCAACTTACCTGTATCAACAATGTTTCATAATTATTATGGTCAGTCAAATACATCCTTATCTGGCAGGAAAAATACCCACACAGGGAACAGGGAAAAAGAACCATTTTCAATCAAGGAATTCCCACAATAACTCAGTAGGGTTCAGTGGAAGCTTGCTAGGAGAAGTTGGAAAGGCTTTGAAACTGGATGTGTGAAAGTAGAGAAACGCTCAAATAAGTGAGAATCATTTTCCACCACAGGTGTCCTTTACTGAAAGGGAAATTTTACTGCTGTCCTTTCACTGAAGTATCACACATCAGCTCTGGTGGTTGAACCAACACCATTTTTCTAAGGATATCTCTGAAACATTTCTCCATCCCATATTTTTGTAACCAAGAGGCAGAAAGAACATGCATGTTCTTGAGTAAACAACAGAGCCAAGAAAAATAGTTTAAAATAGCCTTTGAGTGTTGTGTCCTGTGCTGCTCTTAGAGATGTTGCCATAAATATCAACTGGGAGAGATACCAGAAGTACCTTCCTCACTGGTGAGGGTGTTTGTTACAGAATAACCACAGGTAAAAAGGAATGGTCACCAAAACTACACCAGAAACCACCTCTGATAATATCATCTTAGATATGTTGTGTGGGAGCTGATATTTTTAAAGACAAGTGAGTACTCATTCCTGGTAGGTACTCTTGACCTTTGAGTCTTAGTAAACAGTCTTTAAATTTTTTTTCCCTGCTCAGAGTCCAGTGGCACGTTTTGTCCTTTTGTTCTTGCATGTTTTGTTCATGGGTTACCACACTGATGCTTGCTCTTTCAGATGAGAGCTCCGTTTTATAAGAATAGGTCTCAGCCTTGAGACTAAACACACTCACTCAGAGCCCTGAAAATATTTACTTTTGAGAAACACCATGGAATTCCAAAGGTATCTGAGCCACTAATCCTGTTGCAGAATCAGTCCCTTTGGGGATGGGCTGAAAGGAACAGCAAACTTTATATCCTGCAGCATTTTGCCAAGAATCCCACTTTTTATAAGCCTTAAAAAGTTGTGGTCTAGAAACCAGCTCTTCATTACTGGTGCATTGTAAAACATTTTGAGTTCTGCTTTTGCCAATAGGAGCCTTTCAAGCTTCCATTACTGCTCACTGCTCACCAGCTGTTCCAAGATTGCCCAGGGCAGGGATTTTTCTGTTACCATTGTGTTTTTTCCTCTCCTGTCATGCCAAGTCTCAAAAGACCCTCCAGATTCATCAATATTTTAAATATCAAAGTACCTGATAAAAACAGTTTCTGATTTAGTTGACAGAGAAATTAATGGAAGGTTTCCTGGCAGCTTCAGCAGGAGTGAGATCAGACTTCTCTGATGCATGAGAAACTGTCAACCTCTCAGGTAACATGTGGGCTCCATTTCTAATCAGATTTGTAGAGCACAAAGAAGGGCAGAACATTTCTTCACAGAACTTGACTACTGATTTCAACGTGAAAAGGACTGACTGTACACCATTCTTCCAATAATGCTGTAAAGAAAATGAAGTTTTATCCTTGATTTCCATCTCACCCCTTCTGCTGAGGCTGAAATCTCCCTAGAAGGACATGGTTAAGAGGTACAAGAGGCTGAAAGGGGATCTGCACTCAGCTTTTGGATTGCTGCTCCTCTGAGAAGTTTTAAAAGCCTCTTAGGACAGGACTGGAAGTGCCAGTGATGTTATCAACAGCAAATATGTTAAAACTAATGAAAAAAGCCTGCTGAAGGCAAGTCTGACAGGAAAACAGATGAGCAAACCAATGAAAGCCTCATATTCTCTCCCCAGAGGGGTCTGAATCTGAATATATAGATTTTAGTCTCAAACTGTCATCTGCTCTGCTGGAGATGCACACTTGTAGTGTGAGGGACTGCAAGTATGTTGGTATTCACCTGCAACACAGCAAAGAAGGCTTAATCCTTGATTTCCTCAGTGTGCATGGGGGGAAACTGGGGCAAAATATGTTGTTAGACACTCTGCCTCCCAGACTTAGACTTGGTGTTAAATTTGCCTTGATGTAACCTCAAACTGCCAGGTTCAGCAGATAAGAATCCAAGACCTTCCTGAAAATGGGAGCTGTTCACTTTCGTGGAGCCTCTGCTCACTGGGTGTTTGCCAGTAAAGTTGTTACCCCTAAAGAAAAAAGGTGAGTGTGACAGGAAATAACAGACAATCACTCCATTGCCATTTTCCAGGACTCACAGGTAAATAATTCCTGTACATTGGATCAGCTCAGGGTATTTTCAGTGCTACAAGCAAGAAGAAACTCATTCTGGTGTCCAAATCACCTGGTGGTAGCCAACACACACTGAGGGAGGATTACAAGGATCCTTCAGGCAAAGCAACAACTTTCACTGCAGGAGAACTCTATCTGCCTGCCTCAGGCAGCATCGTCCTGGTTTGGAAGGAATGACTTTGAGATTCATGGCCAGGACAAATACACAAGGGGGAAATTGGCTCTGTTTTTAAGACATAACTATGTATCTGCAAGTTTATAAAGACTGTATACAGTATGTGGGCAGATGGATGCATTTATTGTGGTAAGTCATACCCCTGGATTATTCTCTATGGAGCAAAGAAGAGCCTTTCAAACTTTTAATTATTATAAAATCAAAGCCACACAGCTATCCATTTGCATTCCTTTTTGTCATGTATTCATAAAAGACACCTCTCTGAGAGCACTTGGGTATTCCAAAAGGTGTGTTCCTTTCAAAGGACCCCTCAAAATTTTGTGTCCATGGTGAACAATCACTCCTCTAGTAGCTGCCATTTTCTACCAAGTTCTTGACCTAAGAGAGCAGCACCCATCAGGCTAACTTTGTGAGCACAGTGAGGGGTTGCCACAGCCATTCACAGCACTGGAGAGTAAAGTGAGCATTTATTTGTTTGCACACAGGTGTTTTATCTCCCTGTGCCTCGAGCTCAGGGCTCCAGGAGATTTGCCAGTTACAGTGCAGGATTCTAGTCCTGGGGAAAAAAGTCTCTGCTCTGTGTTGCTGTAAACCAAGCTCTGTGTTCCTGTGTGTCCAAGCACAGCCTTTGTGGTGCTGGTGCAGTCCCTGAAGCAGTGGGGCTCTGCAAACAGCTCGTACAAAGCATCCCTGAGATGTTCTCAGACAGAACAAACCCCACTGCTGCATGATTGAACAGTTGGTCTGAATCTTCCTCACTGGACCAAGTAATTTCAAATGTTCAAATAACTTTGCAAATACAAGTTTTGCAGAAATGTTGTTTTAATTTCCCATAGGTACTTGAAATTAATTTGCATGTACTTCTGGAAAACAAAATCCAATTGCTGCTTGGAAATCACAGGAAGCATTGAGGGCTGGAACAGAACAGTGCAAGTAGTGACTGAATTTACAATATATTCTCCAGAACTCTGTGTTCTTGCAAGCCAGTGAGAGACAAACATGAAGCTTAGGTATCAGTTAGGCTTCCTCAGATTCTGAAAGCAGAACTTGGTGAAAGGATACAGAAACTTCAATAGCATTTGAACAAAATACAGGTTGGAAGTTGAGTTTTTAAAATGCTTCTGGCAGGGATCTTGAGCTGTATTTTGTACAGGAAAATCACATTCCTAACTGGGAGCATCCAGTTGTTATGACATTACTGCAATAGGGTGGAATCTAAAGGCATTCTTTATCAGACAGTACTCAGGTTGAAAATGTAGATCTTGATATAAATGCTGTCATCATTTCTAGAATAACTTGTGATCTACTGAACTTCTGCACACAAATTGAGAGTTTCTGGGAGCAGCCTCCTAAGAAAGTAATTCCCAAGAATCAGATGCAGTGGCTACAGGGTGTGGGTGACTTCAGGAGCATGGGATGCATGACTGTGGTCACAGTTTTCCAGCCAGCCTCTTCATGAGCAGTCTTATTTCAGCTTTATACTTTGATTCAGACAAAGAAAAAACAACACCTCACAAACACAAAGAAAAAAGACATTTCACCCAAACAAGGGGCACTTCCATGACTCTCAGCACAAAGTTCTGCCCTAGGTCTATTGTAGCATTCCATTTTTCATAACCACCCTCACTGCACTAACATATAGGTCCCACACTCCATTTTTTCCTATGAGCAGGATTCAATCAGTTTTCCAGAATCAGTTTTCCAGACCAAATAGTCATCATTATGAGCTTAAAATTTCCTTCCCACAAATATTCTCTTTAGCTGCTTTCAGTGACCATTGCAGTCAATCCCTATAATTCCATTTACAACCTAAGTAAGGGAAATTTAATGAATATATGGCTTTATTCACTCCACACAAACCTCAGATAGAGCTGGAGTTAATTTTTAGCTGCAGAAGTCCAGTCTAGTAACTTTCTTTGCCAGCTATGAGAACATGAGCTTCATAAAATCAGGCATACAACAGTTGTTACTCAAAAGTCAATTTTAACAACAGTTACCACAACACAGGGCCCATGAAAAACAGGGCTTTTGGATTTCTGTGACATGGAGAAATGCATGTAAGGACAGGATTTTAAAGTTCAAACCTCAAACAATGCCTTTATTCAAACCTGTGTTTGTGTCCCTGGAAAAATACCTGCAGGCTCTTTCTTCAAAGTATAAAACTCATTTTTGCATAAAATAGCTACATTTCACAAATATTATTTGTGAAATTATTTCCAAAATAATTTTATTGTTGTGAATATTATTTCCAAAGTGTCATTTCAGATGTTTTAGCAGTTCCCCCATGAAGCCAGATGTGAAATGTGTGATACCTGACAAATTGAAGCTACAGCTAACTCTTCTCCTTTTAACTGAAGTAAGTGAAGTACCAACACCTTGAAAATAGGAGGACTTTTTATAAAAAGTTTCCTACTATCCACAAGCCTAAAGATTGTAGGGAAAATCTACATGGAATTTATTCCAGTGCATTGGGCACATGCTTTATGGCAGAACAAGCTTAAAGGTTGTCATTTAGTAGAGCTCTAGACAAGAAATTAATGACATTTTAGAACAGCAAACCAGGAACAATTACATCTGCAAAGAGATGATTAAACCTCACCTGGTTTCTATAAAATCTTGGGTGTGCAGAGTGCTGCCAGGAACTGGGGCAAACTTATCACCAATGCTCTTTCACTACACATCATGGCTCCTAAACTGCACTGTCCACCAGGGATGAAACCATCCAAATTGGAACTGAGGAGTAACTTGATAGTTGCTCTGAAATTTTAAAGAAAACTCTGAATAAATTCTTGGCATCCAATCTGCTCCAGAAGTACAGCCTTTTTTTTCTCCACATTTGTGTATTCTCCTAATCCTAGCAAATTTTCTTCTTTTCCCAGACAAATTGGCTGTTGCTTTCTGGCCAGTACAAATTCCTCTGAGGTTGGATCAATATATTATGTCACACAACCTCATAAGACTCTGCTTCCTGACCTATTTGTCACTTCAAAGTACAAAACTGAGATTTTCCCTAGATTGTTGTAAGAATTGTTGATTTTTCAAGGTGGATTCAATGGTTTGCTTGAAGACAGATCTCTCTCAGACCACTATTTACCACTTGGAGATTGTGGTAATGATTATTTCTGTTAGAATTCACTTTAGCTTAATCTGGAGTCTCAGATGAGAAAATCCAGATCTCCTTTTGCCTTGCTCCTAAACCTCTTCCCTATAAACAAGCCATTCAGCAAGCAAACTCTGCAATAAGAGCTGGGAAACACATTGTCAGGAAGGTTTGGGAGAGTCTGGAAAACTCTACACCACTTATCTGACACTTTTCAGAAATGCTATATTATTATTATATTATCTGACACTTTTCAGAAATGCTAAATACACCAAAAGAACAGGTGGTGCCAAACAAGAGGGTATTAATGAAAAGGTTTTGACATCATTTGTACCTCACCTGTGTCCTAATCAATTTAATAAATTAACAGTATGCAGCACAAATATTTAAACAGGATGAACAGTAGGTGTGTGCTGAGCTGCAGAGGTAGCACTGAAAACCAGCACCTGTTTTGAACCAAAACATTATGCTGAATTTATGCCTGGGTGCTAAACAGGTCAGGTAAAGAGAATTGAAAGGGTAAGTTATTCTGGAGAGCAGGGAGGTGGGCACTGAGGCAGCCATAAACACTGGCAGCCACAAAAAGTAAAATGATGGCAATGAATCCTCAATATGTGATATGGACACGGAGGAGTTCCCATCATAACTAAAGAAAAGCTTACCCTGAGGGACAAGTTTTGGGATGTCAAGCAGTGTACATAAAAAATTAATTGTCTTGATCTCCCAGGTAGACTCCTGAACACTTCCACAGACTAACTAGTCCACTCAGGCTGAGAAATCACAGCTGAGGGAAAAAAATCCTCTTGAAAATCCTCATAAATTGTATTTAATTGTATTTAATGGCCAAAAAAACCTGTGAAATTAGACTGTGTTGAATTTCATTGGACAGAAGGAAAAGTATTTATACGATCTTTGTTGCATTATAAAAGAAAAAAATTAAACCCTGACAGGAGCCAAATATGTCTACATATATATTGTATGTTTTTTATACAGATCCACTTAAATGCCCCACTTCTGATGGTTCTGATTCTATAGATAATCATTCCCTTTTTTCATTTTAAACACACAGCAGCTGATAAAAATGACAGCAGGTTCTGCAGTATGGATGGGTCACTCTCCACTGTTAACTTCACTGAATCTTCTCTTTTAATCCCATTTCATCCTCTCAGATGGAAGCTAGGGAAGCACTTCCATCTGTGCCAGGATATTTACCCAGGCCTAAACATTGCTTGTCTCACCACAGGCATCAGACTTTGCATTCCTTAAGCCTGGGTACTGTGAAAATCTCCTAATCACAGAGCTGAGGAGCAGATAAAATGGCACTGAGGGTCAAGAAGCACTGAATTCACTCATGAGAGGGTAAGGAGAGATGGGCAGAAAAAATTCTGCAGCAGAACAAAAAGCTGAAATCAAACTGTGCAGGTTAAGAACTCCAGCAAAAAGCTGCAGAACTTGGCTTCTTTCAAAAAAGGACATTTTCCCAGTTGGGACAGCAACACTGGTGATCTTCACAAAGAGCTCTGAGGTCAGTAGAGGAGCAGCACTGAGAATTAATCACAGTTATTATTGCAGCATGACAGCTGGCATTTCTAGCATCCAATATCAGATGCATTTTTTAAGGCTCTGACCATGCAATAACAAGCAAAATAATTACTGAGCTGCATCTCAGGAATCTGTTGAGTTCCTAAATATAGGTCTTTAGTTGCTATTCTCAGCATGTAAGATACCCTCCCTAGGACATTCTTGAGCTCCCTTATCAAAACCCATCTTTTCATACAGCCATAAACTTCACCTCTGCTCTCTCATGCTGTAGTATCAATTATTTTACTTGTTGTGACTTTATTTCCATCCTCAATCTCTGCTCTATGCATGTCAACTTATTAAGGATCAAGAGGATCCCAAGGCACTTTAGACTGAACCAGAGACTGATGTGTACAATTTGTATGAATTCCAGTCCCTAAAAACCAAGTCATGCAAAGGTTTCTGGACAACTAAATATTGTTTGAGATTCTAGAGAACTTTGTCCTCTCTGCCAAAAGCAGCTGTATCTACCACAACAAAATTCATTTTGGTGTTAAATTTGCCTTGATGTAACCTCAAACTGCCAGGTCAGCAGATAAGAATCCAAGACCTTCCTGAAAATGGGAGCTGTTCACTTTCATGGAGCCTCTGCTCATTAGATGTTTGCCAGTAAAGTTGTTACCCCTAAAGAAAAAAGGTGAGTGTGACGGGAAATAACAATCACTCCATTTTCCAGGACTCACAGGTAAATAATTCCTGTATATTAGATCAGCTCAGGGTATTTTCAGTGCTACAAGCAAGAAGAAACTCATTTTGATATCCAAATTTGACACTTTATTAATTGTACAAAAGCACACAAAAACCACCATGCACACTTGGCCAATATGCACAAGTCAGGAAATTTTGCACACACACAAAGCCTCACATAGCAAGCTGCTGGAAGAACTGAAAAATTAACAGGATGAAGTGTGTGACTTCCATGTTGCATGAGGCAAAGCCATTTTGATTAATTCTTCCAATTATATGAACAAAGAATTCCACATTTCAACAGCAGTTGAGACCACAGGTCAAAAGAAAATGATGCCACTGCATTTCCTCTGAAAATGTTCCTCAAACACATTTTGCAGAAAGGCAAACCTTACAATATTTCACATGGAATTTATGATATTTTATTCCTTACCACTTGTCCTTCTTTTTTAAAGGAAAGGCTGAAAAAAAGCAAAAGTCTGAAACGGAAATTAGTAGAGAAAGGGAAAATGAAAAATCCCTTCATCTTTAGGCATTTTCTTCCTTGAAAAAAGAAACAGAAAAAGAGATTTCCTCTCTCCCATCTCACTCTTCAAAACCATTTTTGAAAGGTGTTTAGGAGTGACATGAAATGTTTGTTTTGATATTTCTGATAGGAAAAAGACCACAATCTTTCTCTCTGATAGACACTCTGGGCTGCCATGTAAGAGTAACTGGTTTTCCCATCAGCTGCAGTTACCTGTGATGACATTACAACCTTCAATTCCTCATGTGTTTTAGTATAAACAAGTTTCTTTATCTACCTAAACTTCTGCTGTGCCATTTTCAGGGTGAATGTCACCCACACAGGTTGCAGTAAGAGGAATTCTTGCTCCTCAGTGGGTGTTTGAGCACCTTGAAGATTCAGACCATGTGTTTCTTCATGGCTTCCAGCTGATCACATTCAATTCATGATCAAAGAGTAAAACATTTTTAATAGCACCAGAAAATAATGATGAAAGGGCCTAATGGACAGCTCTGGTGATCTGTGTGCTTTGCCCTTCTCAGGAGAGAAGGACTGGAAGAGTTTCTCTAATATTAGGAATTGGCTGTGACTAATAGCTTGGCTGTAACTCACCACGTGGACATTCTTACTGCACACCAAACCTGCCTCCACACTATTTAATTTATTCTATATTCAAAACTAGCATGAGATAAAATGTAAGCCAAGCATCTATGTGAAATTTATTACAAAACAATGATTCTGAACTGCGATCATACCTTGACTTGTTTTTAAAATCATTTCCTCCAAGGACAAGTCCTAGCATGAGATCCATCCCTATATTTTCCAGCTGAGACCAAGCCAAGCCAGCTGCAGACCCAAAAAAAGGGAATTGTGCCTCAAAAGCCCTTTAGGCTCCACTGCTAAAAATGCCAGTGATTGACCTGATTCTGCTTCTCCTCTCTCCCAGATCCTGATTGCCAGAGTTGAGATGGAGACAATACAAAAGCAACCCTCCATTTTCAGGAGGCTCTAAACTGCTTTTATTACAGCATGCATGCTTTTTATACATTCGTACAAAACTCAGAAGTTTAGGCTTTACCCATTGGTCAGGAAAGACAAAAAAAGTGCTGATCAGAGCAGGCAGTTGCAGGTTTCTCTGATTTATCCTTCTTCCTCTCTTGGTTTCTATGTGAATGACCTTGGTAGGAAATTCTTTCAGGGGTAAACATGGATCACCTGATCAAACATGGATCCTCTGATCAAACATGGATGCTCTGATCAAACATGGATCACCTGATCAA